>SJYQ01001572.1:382907-418478 GCA_006410935.1 Redunca redunca | reverse complement strand
GGTCATCACAAGTTCCATTTTGGTGTCAGACACGTCAAACTGAGAGCTAAAATTCCTATTATGATTTTATTGAACATATAAATATATTTGATATTTTAGCAGACATAATTCATTGTTAGGAACTTTATGTTAACAGCATAGTATAGAGGTAAAAGTTCTTTTAAAGGAAATAAAATTTGTAGTCTTCATAGTTTGACATTCATTCTGTAAGCAGATGGCCATGGGTTACTTTTTTTTTTTTTAACTTATAACCACTTCTCAATGATTAATCATATAGAGACAACATTTAAAACTGAGTTATGGGTTTTTTTCAAAACAGCTTTCAGTATTTTTTTTCTTTAAAAATTCCATTATTTCAAAAATACAACGACATAGTGACTCCTACATTAGAATAAGAATTGTGGTACATGGCCATACAGTAGCAATTAAGCCATCTTCAGTGACTTTTTTTTGCGCACTGCCCACTGTGCATCAACACTCTTTTGTCCAATATTAAAGTTATATTTAATCCCCAGTCTTAGAGGAGGAGCTCAGGATTCCATGAATAATTGTTGAAGTGACAAGTGGAGGTCCCAATTATAACATCTATAAGAAAAGAATATTTGTGAAAATATATGGAATAATAAGGAGGCTCATTTTTATGGCTAAGTATAGGACTCTTCCATGTATTTTAACAAAGAAAGATGTGATGACTTAAATAAGGTGTTTGACATTAGATACAAAAATAAGCAAGATATGTCCCAAGTTAAGTAGATAACTAAGTAGAAAAGATGCATTTGCTTCTGCACTTTGGAAGTAACAAGACTGTACATTTCTACTAGAAACTAGTGCACAGAGTAATTATAGTATTGGGAGAAACAGTCGATATTGCCTGGTCCACATTTTTTCAATGGAACTTTTGTAGCATGTGTCCTCCCTAGTTGCAAGATTAGCAACAAATAATCTGTACCTAGAAGTCGTTAAAGTATTGGATTTTAATTAAATTACTTTTTCATTATATTAGTAGAAACAATTCAAGATTGTCAATGATATCTTATCTCACTTAATCATCTATATCTCCATATTTACCTGAATGAGAAAAAAACCAAAGCAGTTATAGCTAAAATTGTGTAGAAATGTACAGTCACCAAATGATCTTACCTATACTGAGGCAATATATATGACCAGCATTTTATGGCACAGTGGTAACTAATCCTCCTACCAATGCAGGAGATGAAAGAGACACAGGTTTGATCCCTGGGTGAGGAAGATCACCTGGATAGGAAATGGCAACCCACTCCAATATTCTTACTTGGAAAAATCCATAGACCGAGGAGTCTGGTGAGCTACAGTCCATGGCGTTGCAAAGAGTCAGACACGACTGTGCACAAACACATGTTCACTTTTATATAATTAATAATAATATTTATATGAATATTTATTATATATTATACATTAATAATATTTATTAAAGATTAACAAATATTTATAATGAAAAAGTCCAGACAGAAGAAGAAGGAAGCCTAAGGCACAGCTAAAATATATTTCTCTGACTAATTGTTTCATATTTGTTTTTATCTATCTTGTATGATTTTCCTACAGTTTCTTAGGTAGTGACAGAAGGCATGGATGTTCTAAATATGAGACAAAGGACTTTGTTACTCATGGCACAATAAAGTGCATGAATTTCCTGTTTGCATTGGTTTTCCTTGCACCCTTTCACCAAGTCCCACAGAGATGATGTGGAGGCAGGCACAGGTACAATGAGCGTGTATCAGCCACTGAATGCTAAACAGAGAATCCCGACTCTTTAAAAAGAATTACCAGCAAACCTGTCCGCCCATTACCCTGGAGGATGACATTATCTTTATCATTTTAGTCAGAAATCAAATTTGTCCTACTCCTCAGAGGGAGACCATATTTGTACCTTCTAAGAATGCTTGTTATATGAACAATCTTGGGAAGATAGTTACAAACAAGAGCTGACCATGCACAAATGTCGTAGAACAATGTCATTTAACAGAACTCTGTTGCAACATGGCTTCAAGGGAGCTGCAAACTATGGATAAGATTAGGTCCTAATATGAGGGTCTAAGTAAAATATGTCCATCACATTACTACAATACCATGATCAGGTCAACTCTCCAGCTAAATAATCACAGAAATATTAGGTTGTGCCTACAGACTTCTAAGGACTGTAAGAGCCTGCTTGATTTTGGCACTGGGATGAAAGCTGGCAGTAGACTCTTATGGCAAATAGGAGAGAAAATGCCCTTTAGTCTTGTTATCTCTCCTTACATTAAGTCTGAGCTGCCTGCAGCAGGATTAGGCAGGTCAGATTGTCCTAGAATGTCATTTGTTGGATGTATTATACATAATCAACTGAATTACTTTCTCAGGTTTGCTTGTGAATACCCCTAGGTGGAAATCTGTAGCCTGTAATTGTGAGAGTGCCATGAGATTATCTCTTTCCTTTAAATTTAAATTAATTAACTTTAATTGCTTCTGATACTTAACCCTGGAAGAAAAATAAGAGAGTATAGGTTAGTGTTCAAAATTATGCTCACACGGTTCAGTTTCAATGATTCTCTCCTTGCACTCTATTTCCTAGAAAATATTTGACTCTTTCTAAAAACTCGAGTTAGGATGGTGGAATTTATATATTCATTTGCTACACTCAGAAATCTTTCCTTTTAACTCAGAAAAGTTTCTTCTTCAGAAAAGTATATACTTGACAATTAAATCTGCTTTTGTATTGATTTATTCATTAAATGTCTAATGAGAACCTGTAATGTGCAAGAGGAAAGCATGGTAAACACAATTTACATGAATTCTAAATGTATGAAACTTATCCTTTGGGAAAAATATGACCTTCCCAAAATAAGTAAAAACTAAATAAATGAGACATTTTCTGAGATTAGTAAGATAAGGAAAAGAGAGTGTAATGGATAGGAAATGAAAGTTGAGGCTATTTTTTTTCCTTTTAAATTACTTTTTATCGAGGTATATTTCCTTTACAATGTTGTGTTAGTTTCTGCTATACAGCAAAGTGAATCAGCAATACATGTACATGAAAAGTGAAAGTCACTCAGTCAAGTCTGACTCTTTGTGACCCCATGGACCCAGCAGGCTCCTCTGTCTATGGAATTCTTCAGGCAAGAATACTGGAATAGATTGTCATTCCTTTCTCCAGGGGATCTTCCTAACCCAGGGATTGAACCTGGATCTTCTGCACTGCAGGCAGATTCTTTACTGCCTGAGACCCCAGGGAAGCCCATACTTGTACATATGTCCCCTCTTTGGATTTCCTTTCCATTTAGGTCACCACAGAGCATTGAATAGAGTTCCTGTACTATACAGTATGTTCTCATTTATTATTTATTTTATACATAGTATCAACAGTGTGGAGAAAGCAACCCACTCCAGTATTCTTGCCTGGAGAATCCCTGTGGACAGAGGAGCCTGGTGAGCTACAATCCATGGAGTCACAGGAGCCGGACATTACTGAGCGATTAACACATTCACACACATATATCAATAGTATATTTTTGATTGTATATCAAAGAAATATTTTTGAGATATTTAAGCAAAATGTGAGTAATAAATACAAGCATAGAATTTGAGAATTATGGTAGAGATAATAAAAATGCCCTAAGTTGGGAAATGGCTGAGCATTACAGAGAGGCAGAAAAAAGTCAGTATGACTGCTCTGAAAGTTTTGGGAACAGTGGTTTACAAAATGAGAACTTTCTCTTTATTTTGTCTCTAGGTTCTGGCAAATGTGTTTGAGCTTATTGTACAAAAAGCAAAAAACTTATTGCCATTGTAGTTACTGAGAAAGAGAAAACTCCCTGACATCTGGTGCTGGCTTGGTACTGCTTGTTAGACCATACTGTTGCTGTGAGCTAGCCTGGTACTCATAGTTAGATCTTGGTGTCTGCCTGTTGAACATACACACTTTCACACAACATCAGTATCAAGCTAGGCCATTCTCTATCCCTGGTGGATCTAGATAAAAAGAAGACTTCTCCACTATTGCTTGTAAACACAGAAGAGATGATCAAACATCCCCTTATCCCAATTTATTTGAGTGACTGCTGCTTCTTTTCCAATTACAACTTTAACTTTTCTATCTTCTAGGTAATATTTGTTAAGTTACCAAATTGAAGTATGATCCCTGCTTCCCAACACCATCAAAGCCAGAATAGAGCACTACCCTAATATTTTCTCCCAAATAATCTAACACAAAGCAAAATCTAGTAAGTGTTTTGTAACATCCACTTACTGAGGTATCCCAAAATTTCCCATGGAAGTCACACTGTGACCATCAATTAGTTCAATGCAGAGTTCAGTGCTTCCCAAGACAGCAAGCCTCTTTTCCTTAGAGACCCATAGGCCAGAGCCAAACCAAAAGTGTTAGGCAAGCACAGAATGAAGTTGATCCCAGCCCTCAAATGTTTCACTCTTCTGCAACACTCTTAAAGCTTTTATTTGTCTTTCTGGTGTGAGATTTGGGCATCTAGGAAGATACTCTCATGTGGGGCTTAAGGATGGTAGAAGTGGGATCTGGGCTTCATTGGGAAGCAGGTGCTGCCTCTAACAATGATTAATATCTTTTACTGAACACATAAACTATGGGTCTTCCACTGTGTATAGTGGGTATTTACAAACTATGCGTAGTCCACATTTAGAATCCCCTTGTGCGTGTGTGCTAAGTCACCTCAGTTGCATTTTTATGTTTAGGACTCTCTGGGACCTTATGGATAGTAGCCCGCCCAGTCTCCTTTGTCCATGGGATTTTCCAGGCAAGAATACTGGAGTGGGTTTCCGTGTCTTCCTCCAGGGGATCTTCCAGATCCAGGGATTGAACCTGCGTCTCTTACATCTCCTGCATTGGCAGGAAGGTTCTTTACCACTACCGTCACCTGGGAAGAAGATTCATGTTTAAGATGAGGAAACCAACGCTCTCTATCTTCACACAGCTGGTGAGAATCTCCCTTCCATGAGACCTCCAATTCCTGGCAGAGCTGAGAGGGGGAGGGGGACACTTTCTGATTGCCGTCACTTAGGAGCAAAGAAACCCTAATTGTAAGTCTTCCCTCTCATATATGCAATGCGTAATAAACCCAAAGTGTTCAACTACTGGTTTATTCCCACTGGTTTCTACAACTACATCCATTTTTTACACAGAAAACAAACCCAAGAGTAGACAAGGGTTTTAGGTGCTGATGTACTTTCTTAGTAATACATGTTTTGAATTATTTTTACAACTTTTATCTGGGGAAAGGGAAGAAATGAGAATCTTTTCCAGACTGGTGATGTTCTTTAGATCCATGTAATATCAATATTACTAAGAATTTAAGTTATTGTGTCCTGAACACATTATTAAAGAGACCAACTGGTGTTGCATATGATGTAGGTGAATTATAAAATATCTAACGGAAAAAAGCTTATTGAGAAAAATTAAAGATAATTTTTCTTAAGAGCAACTTTTCCAAGTATCCCAATTTGGGTATAATTACCAATTAGCCTACAAGAACATAATAACTGTATAACATATGGAAATTGTCTGAAAATTACAGGGAATTGGCAGTTCATGCTTATTATATGGGGTGCTTGGTGAAATGTACTCATGAAAATGACTTGAATTAGAATTTTGAGAGCAAAGAATGGTTGAAACATATTTACTCACTGAAAGAGGAAGATAGATTCAAAGTTACCCAAATATTAAATGCTTGGAAAAATTTGACTTGGTTTCAAAAAACTTCAATGTGTCTCTAATACCAAGAAACACTGAAAACCAGAGGATCCTTATTTGAGAAAGAGAATACATTTAATGCAATTGGAGCTAAAATGCACAGGTTATAGAAATAAAGTATCCTGTCACATTAGATTTATTTCTTTGAAGAGAGAAACATTTTCATTCTCAGATGAATGACTACTCAAGAATTAAAGATGTAAAATTAAAAGCACAAATATTTTTCAGGAATAAATGAATGGCCACAATCTAGCGCTAAGACTGTCAATATCTGTGTTCTGTTCAATACAAATATAGGCACAATATACTAAACTTGTAGTTAGCATAATGTGATATTTATGAGACTTACATACTATGAGTCAAATAAATTTTTTAATCAGGATCAAAATATCATGATAGAAATTTTTACATTATGAGGAAATGTATGGTTGAAAAAATAGTATGTCTGATTCTTTTCTAGAAATATCCAATTCTGAAAGTGCTAGAGAACTAAGTAAGAGGCAGCCTGGAGCTATTTATTCTCATTCTTGAATGAAAGACTCAAAAATATTCCTTGCCATATCATTTTTCTTCCCAAAAATTAAAAAAAGAAGAGAAATGTATCAAGAAAAGCCTTTTTTTTCTGATAAAAAATGAGACTCACACTTGAAAATGTGCCCCATGATCACCCAGTGAGAAGTATCAGACTTTTAACTTTTACTATTAACCAGAAGCTCAGTCATTACTTGCTCATTTTGCTGTATAGCAGAAACTAACACAACATTACGAATCAATTATACTCCAATAAAATTAGTTAAAAATAGATGAACAAGGATATACTATGTAGCACGGGAGCTATATCTATGTCTTTTAATGACCTATAATGGAAAATTCTGAGAGAGATGGGAATACCAGACCACCTGACCTGCCTCTTGAGAAATCTGTATGCAGGTCAGGAAGCAACAGTTAGAACTGGACATGGAACAACAGACCGGTTCCAAATAGGAAAAGGAGTACGTCAAGGCTGTATGGTGTCACCCTGCTTATTTAACTTATATGCAGAGTACATCATGAGAAACGCTGGACTGGAAGAAACACAAGCTGGGATCAAGATTGCTGGGAGAAATATCAATAATCTCAGATATGCAGATGACACCACCCTTATGGCAGAAAGTGAAGAAGAACTAAAAAGCCTCTTGATGAAAGTGAAAGAGGAGAGTGAAAAAGTTGGCTTAAAGCTCAACATTCAGAAAACGAAGATCATGGCATCTGGTCCCATCACTTCATGGGAAATAGATGGGGAAACAGTTGCTTACTTTTATCTTTTTGGGCTCCAAAATCACTGCAGATGGTGATTGCAGCCATGAAATTAAAAGACACTTANGAGAAGACTCTTGAGAGTCCCTTGGACTACAAGGAGATCCAACCAGTCCATTCTGAAGGAGATCAATCCTGGGATTTCTTTGGAAGGAATGATGCTAAAGCTGAAGCTCCAGCACTTTGGCCACCTCATGAGAAGAGGTGAGTCACTGGAAAAGACTCTGATGCTGGGAGGGATTAGGGGCAGGAGGAGAAGGGGACGACAGAGGATGAGATGGCTGTATGGCATCACTGACTTGATGGACGTGAATCTGAGTGAACTCCGGGAGCTGATGATGGACAGGGAGGCCTGGCGTGCTGCGATTCATGGGGTTGCAAAGAGTCGGACACGACTGAGCGACTGAACTGAACTGAACTGAATGGAAAACAACCTGAAAATTATATATGTGTATGTGTATAGGTATATAACTGAATCACTTTGCTATAATCTGAAACTAACAATAATTATTTCAACTATAATTTAACTAAAAAAATAAAAACAAGATTATAGCAAAACATTCCTAATCTTTAATCCCAACTAGTTCTTTTAATTATGAGGTTAAATTTCTGTATGTGTGTGTGTGAATACCTTTTCATACTTCCAAACTGATTTGTCTCAAAAATTCTTAGTCTTGTCCAATTTATGAAAGAATAACTAATGAATTACATGTTCTGGAATATATCTGAATTTTATAGGATGTGTAATTAGAGAAAAGGACTTAGTTTAACAAATTTCATGATAACCAAACATGAAAATAAAAGGATACATTAAAGTATAAAAGCCCCATCTCCAGATATAGTCACATTGAGGGTTAATATTTCAACAGGCAAATTTTAGGGGGACACAAATTCATTTCATAACAGTATCATTTTGTTTTTCTCTTTTGCTGAAAAACAACCAATGTTGCAGACTTTTGTTCCTTAGGAAACAGAGATTTTATGTATAAACAAATATATATGAATAAGACATTCAGCTATCATGCAAGCCATGTCAAGTGTAGCACCCTGCATCTGCAGCAAATGAAAAAAAAAATATTTTGGGGTTTTTCTGGCTCTTGGACTAAAGCCTTTCATATTAGTCATTTCACTCAACAATTTTTAAATCTTTTCTATGCAAACTTATGCCTCTTATTTTAGATAAACTTTATAGCAATTTTACTAATTTCTGTATTCTTACCAAAAGAAAAATGATCCTAAAAACAGTTATCTGTACTTGTTTTCTGATTATGCTTCAGCTAAAATTCTAAGTATTGAATACTAAGAGCTTTGTTACATATTGTTGTTTTGCTGTTTAGTAGCTCAGTTATGTCCCACTCTGCAACCCGAAGGACTGTAGCCCACCAGGCTCTTCTGTCCATGGGATTTTCCAGGCCAGAATATTGGAGCAGGCTATCATTTCCTTCTCCAGCGAATATTCCTGACCCAGAGATTAAATGTCTCCAGCATCTCCTGCTTTGGCAGGCAAACTCTAACCACTGAGCCACCTGGGAAATTCATTTTTACATATTAGACCTTTATTTTCTAATTATAGAAGAAAATGCTTATATTGTATATGACTTTCAACCATTCCAAAGAAAAGGTACATTTTTTAAAACTTTAAAACTTGCAAATTACTATAAATGAGGGTTTATGAAATCAACTTGTGATTACTAAATTAAACCTAATTTGCTCAGCTTTGATAGTGTGAAAAAGTGTTAGGGACTCCATTATATGGCCTAAAATCATGAATGGTCATTATTGAGTTTTCTCACAAATGTTATCAAAGATTTTGTCCCACTTTATTCCCTTCAACTTCCATATTTCCTGTGTTTCAAAAACGTCTAGCAGCCTCTAGATGTCTTATACAATTGGCACTTCCTTCTTTAATATTAAATAGTATTTTGTACTATGGTTTATCATATTCGGACATCCAATAAAGAGTCTCAAGCCTTGTATCTATTTTAACTATGTTCTCACAGTAAGGGCCATTTGTACTATTTCCTGTGTTAACAGGAACAATTACATTCAGTTCAGCTTCTGCTGTTTATAGTCAGAATATTTCTTAACACAACAGACTTAACATCCTGTGAGTTTACAGTGATTTTAGACCTGAAAAGGAGAAAAAAAAATTAAAAAATAAAAAAGATAAGAAAACTAATTCTAAAATGAAATTCCTTAGTTCCTTAAAAAATATAAAGCAGTGGAAAAATGAAATTATATTAAGGGAAAAAAATCATGCTGGAATCCACATTGAAATGTGCATCTAACAATATTTAATGTGTTAGAATACACATTGAATACTTCTTCTAGAATACAAAACTGAAGGTCATATGGAGAGAGAAATATTTAGGTAGACCTCTTCATGAAAAGGAATACACTTGACAATTATTGTTTAACCAATAATCTATGCAATAAGTATAAGAAAATATGTGTATACTAATTGAAAATACATTTTAACACACGCAGAATCATTTAGAATTTACACTGATAGATATCACCAATAGGTGGTGCTGCTGTAATTGAATTTGACTAAACTACATGCAAATCTGACCCTAGATTTTACTACTTTTAGTTTCCTATATCCCTCTCTCTTACAGTCCACTTAGCTACTGTTCAATAGTGAATTGGTGATAAAATGTCACCAAGGATAAAACGCTTTAAGTATTTGTGAGGCCTTTTCTATCATCACTATTTAAAAAGATGAGAAGTAAGTCAGAGATCATAGCTATAAAAAATAGACTGCTTAAGGTGGTACTTATCTGATGAATGAATATACAAGTGCTTGACTCAAATGGGGGTTATGAATTTTGCATAAAGCCCTTCATCAAGGTTGAATTACATAATGTCTCATGTAACAGCATATCTATGTGACATTCCTTGTCAAGCATTATTTTTCTTTGTCTGACTAAACATTTGATTTGTAAGATATAAAGTGAATTTCACTGACAGTACAAAAAGCATGTTTGCAATGTGTAATTAAACACACATGATAAGACTAGAGAATGCATAATTTATTACTATAAAAACCTATGAGTTTGGATGTGTGATATAGTAAAACACCAAAACTGTTAGTGTTACTTGGACTTTATTATAAAAACATTTAATTATAAACAGATTTAAACATTAACACTGATTCTGCCATCAGAATTATTGTGATCAAATATGCTAAATGCAATGATTTATCTAAATACAAATCAATTCTCAAAATTAAATATTTAAACATGCCTTTAATGTGACATATATATGTAAAAGTGCATTTATTTAAAATTGACCATTAAAAAAAATTAACTACTAGACCAACTCAAAATGGGTATTCCAATACTGAATTGTTTTAATTATTGTTTTCTTTATTTGAATTAATATATGCACAGAGATTAAAATTTCTTTGGCCACTAAAAATGGGATTTTTAAAGAACAAATTGTAAGTTTATGCAGCAGTGTTTCATCTCTTAGATTTCTCAATTTTGCCTGGTTTCTCTCCCTTCTCTTAGGCACATTTTGACCATTATGCTATATAAGACCAAAGAGCATTATTTATTTCAGCTGCTAAAAATAAAATTTCTTTAAAATAAAGAATGACTTATACAACACATTCCCTTATTTACTAAAAGATTAAATGGTATGAATTTAATCAGGTCCTCTCCCCAGTTCATATGTTGATGTCCTAACTCTCAGTACCACAGAATTTATCTTATTTATAGATAAGGTCTTTATACAGGTAACCACGTTAAAATTAAGTCATTAGTTGGGCTTCCCCAGTGGCTCAGTGGTAAGGAATCTGCTTTCCAATGCAAGATAGTCAAGAGAGGTGGATTTGATCCTTGGGTTGGGAAGATCCCCTGGAGGAGGACATGGAAACCCACTCCAATATTCTTGCCTGGAGAATCCCATGGACAGAGGAGCCTGGCGGGCTACAGTCCATAGAGTCTTAAAGAGTCAGACATGACTGAAGTGACAAAAGGAGGAGCTGGTCCCAAATGAGTATGTCTACTGTGTTTATAAAAAGAGGAAATTGGGGACAGATACACTTAGACAAAGCCTAACGTGAAGTAGAGAGAGAAGACAGTGATCTAGAAACCAAGGAGAGGAGCCTGGGACAGACCCTTCCCTCAAATCTTCAGAAGGAACCAATCCTGTCAACAACTTGCTCTTGGACACCTGGACTTCAGAACCGTGAGACCATACATTTTTGTTGTTTAAGCCATTCAGTTTGTGGTGCTTTGTGTGTAGCTCTAGCAAGCTAAATTGCATTAATTACCATCTATAATCTTTGGGGAAACTTTGAAACTATGTAATTCAAACAACTTTACAATGTCAGAAGAAAATGCTACTTCAAAAGTATAACTTCTGATATAATGTTATATATTACCACATTTANCTGGGTTCTCTTCTCTGTCTGGGAATTTAATCTGCACGCTGTAGTCCCGGGTGATCTGCTGGATCCTGGAGCCTTTGGGGCCCATGACCGACCGGTGGAACTTCTGGGGTATGGTGCACTCTATGGTCACCTGGGCTTCCTGGGGGAGACAGGGCGGAAAAAGAGAGGAAAGCCAAGGTCAGCCGCTCAGGGCCAAGTTCACGTCCACACCACTTCTGCCTACCTCCCCCAAGGCCTCTGGCCGCAGTGCCCCCGCCCCGCCGCACAGCCAGGGACCCTCAGAGGCTGCGCCCTGTCTGCCCTGCTGCGCCTTTTCCCTGGGTTTGGCTCCCCACCCGGGAGGGGGCAGGCGGGGGCTGGGCCTACAAAGCCCCGATGCAGTTGGGAGGGAGGCTGCCGCCGGCAGGTATGCAGGGAGCCGCCGCCCATTGGGGCCCCAGCCCGCCATCTCGGGGCCCACCAGGTCCTCGATGATCTCCTGGATGCGCTTCTTGGCCGCCTCCACGCAGTCCTTGGCGCCCTTGAGGGTGACCTTGTCGCTCTGCGTGCCGGAGCGCGGGAAGCTGACCATCACCCCGCCGTACTCGTCGGCGATCTCTCGCAGCACCTGGCCTCTCCGGATGACGAAGTGGCGGTGGTGCTTGGGGTCCACCAGCATGCAGTCTTCCACCACGTTGTCCTGGGGGTTGGGGAGGGCTTGGCATAAGCCCCTGCCCGCCTGCCTCCTGCGGCCCAGGGCCAGCCCCAGCCGCCTGCCCGGCTCACCAGGCTCTGGATGAGCGCCTCCAGCTCCCGCTGGGCCTCCCGGACGGCACCCTCCTTCCCGATGATGGTGATCAGGTCCTGCTCGCGGTCCTCGGCCGCCGGGAAGACGATGCGCGCGCCGGTGCTGTCCCGCACCTTGCGGATCTTCCCACCCCCTTTGCCGATGAGGAACTTGTGATACTCAGGCTTGGCGCGGATGTCAACTGTAAAGCTCTTGGTTTGCTGCAGAAACCAATCCAGCTTTGTTGGCCTGGCGCCACCAATGCGGCCCCGGGGACAGTGGGATGGGGGAGTTCCCCTCACACTGCCACCAACTCGAACGAGAACCGCAGTCCTGCCCCCGACAGCAGCCTGCGCCTCTGTAAGCTGTTCCTGCCTCTCCAGGCCTGGGCACCCACGCCGCCTGGCCCCGGGGACAGCGCCCTGCCCAGTGCTCACTCCCAGGGCTCCAGATGGCCCATGCCCCCAGTTCAGAGACCACCGAGCCAACCAAGGCCGTATCTGATCATGAGACCAGAGCCCAGCAGAGGTCCTGGCCCAGCGACCTCGCTGAGCGATCCTCTGGCAGGGGGTCTGCAGAACTCAAGGGGACACACCCCCAGGCAGACAAGCCCACACTGGGCACTCTCTCCTTTTTCTTGTTGTGAAACCAGCCCCCAAGCTGAACATCAAATAACTGAGGTGTCATCTCTAACTGCTGGTTTCAAAAACACCACTGAAAATCTTCAACTTTTCAGACACTCAGACAGCAGCATTTTAAAAAACTAATAGACTGTGGAAAATTCTGAGAGAGATGGAATACCCAACCACCTGACCTGCCTCTTGAGAAATCTGTATGCAGGTCAGGAAGCAACAGTTAGAACTGGACATGGAACAACAGACTGGTTCCAAATAGGAAAAGGAGTACGTCAAGGCTGTACATCGTCACCCTGCTTATTTACCTTCTATGCAGAGGACATCATGAGAAACGTTGGACTGGAAGAAACACAAGCTGGAATCAAGATTGCCGGAAGAAATATCAAAAACCTCAGATATGCAGATGACATCACCCTTATGGCAGAAAGTGAAGAGGAACTAAAAAGCCTCTTGAGGAAGGTCAAAGAGGAGAGTGAAAAAGTTGGCTTAAAGCTCAACATTCAGAAAACGAAGATCATGGCATCCGGTCCCATCACTTCATGGGAAATAGATGGGGAAACAGTGGAAACAGTGTCAGACTTTATTTTGGGGGGCTCCAAAATCCCTGCAGATGGTGACTGCAGCCATGAAATTAAAAGACACTTACTCCTTGGAAGAAAAGTTATGAGCAACCTAGACAGCATATTCAAAAGCAGACACATTACTTTGCCAACTAAGATCCGTCTAGTCAAGGCTATGGTTTTTCCAGTGGTCATGTATGGATGTGAGAGTTGGACTGTGAAGAAGGCTGAGCGCCGAAGAATTGATGCTTTTGAACTGTGGTGTTGGAGAAGACTCTTGAGGGTCCCTTGGACTGCAAGGAGATCCAACCAGTCCATTCTGAAGATCAGCCCTGGGATTTCTTTGGAAGGAATGATGCTAAAGCTGAAACTCCAGTCCTTTGGCCACCTCATGCGAAGAGCTGACTCACTGGAAAAGACTCTGATGCTGGGAGGGATTGGGGGCAGGAGGAGAAGGGGACGACCGAGGATGAGATGGCTGGATGGCGTCATGGACTCGATGGACGTGAGTCTGAGTGAACTCTGGGAGTTGGTGATGGACAGGGAGGCCTGGTGTGCTGCGATTCATGGGGTCGCAAAGAGTCGGACACGACTGAGCGACTGAACTGAACTGAACCAAGTCAGGGAGCCCATCCCAGCAATGTGATAAAAGGATACATAATTACCACGTGGGCCCACCCCAGAAACTTCAAGGGTGGTCAAACACTAAATCAACCTTGCATTTATACTAGAGAGAGAAAAACCAGGCAAGCATCTCAACAGATCCCGCACCTATTCCTGATAAAAAAACTCTCTGCATCCCAGCACAGAAGGGAACTTCCTCAGCTGGAAGAGCTGCCAAAGACCCAGCCTGCCCCGCGCCACGGCTGGCCAGGCTGTGTGCTCGCCGCGCTGCCCAGCAGCACACAGGCAGTGCGAACGGCACCACGAAAGGAGACACGCAGGCGGCGTGCCAGCGAGGAAGAGCTACAGCTGCCCACCCACAGACGGTGCGCGGCACACAGGAAGCTCGCCCAAGTCCAGAAGAAAGGTGCCGGTGCTAGCGAGCGGGCCACAGACCGGAAGCACGGCCCGAACCAAGGCTCGCGTCTGCTCCTATACGCGCGATAAACGGGGACGGGTAAAACAGTCCGCTCATAATTCCACTAAAAATCAGAGCGACATGAGCCAAACGTAACGAACAAGATTTTCACGCTAAGAATGAGAAAGCACCAGTGAGAAATCAAGCAGCGTAAAGCCTGGGGGACTCCAAACGGTCGGGGTGGCAGTCCTCCGGCATCCCATCTGCAGACTCAACACAGATCCAGCTGGGTTCCAAGACAGACTTTCCCCAAGAGACTGACAGGCTGGTTCCAACACACACGGGAAGGCAGCGAGCCTGGAGGAGCCGGAGCAGTTTCAACAAGCACAGTGCTGAGGGCCCGGAGGTGTCTCGCGGCAGTCACCCCCTGCCGCACTGCTGAGACAGCAGAGGCCAGAGACAGCCGCAGGGGCGCTGTGACAAAGGGCCAGAGCGACTGGGTCAGTGGAGGCCCATGGGAAGCGACGCCCGTCAAAGGGCGTTTCTGAGTGGGGGTCCCATGAACCTGTTAGGCCTGTTAGCCCAGAACTACACGTAGAGACTGCCTGCATGAAAATCATACTTAGCGGGGGAAAAGCCCCAAATAACAGGCCCAACGGCAAATTAATTTTCTCCACTGAACATGCAGGTAAACGGCCTGGAGAGGCCCTTCAGGAGACACGCGCGTGTGCACAGATGTGCTCTAATCTGCCGCAGAGACAGGCTGTGCAGGGCCTCCAGCGGGGCGTGAGCACAGGCCGCCCCGACCGGCGCTCACCTTCTCCTCTGCCAGGTGCAGCAGCTGCTTCCGGGCCTTCTCCACGTCCGAGGACGGGCCCCTGATGACCACGGTGTCGCTGCCCGAGCCCTCCACGGGGAAGTGGATGTGGACCCCGCCGCACTCCTCCATGATGGAGCGGATGAGGCGGCCCTTGGTGCCGATGAGCGAGTTGTGCAGCCGTGCGGGGATGGACACCTCCACCTCGGCGATGTTGGCCTGGAATCACACACAACACGAGGGGGCAGGCCTGTGTGGCCAGAAGGGCAGGCGCCGCAGAGCCCCAGGGCCCGCCTGCCCGAGCGCCCTGCAAGCCCGGACCCCGCCCCGGGTCAAGGCGGGGCCGCACTCTCCTCTACCGGGCACAGTGGGGAGGTGCTGAAGGCGGAGTGGGAGCCAGTGCCGGGAAACAGCCCGAAACGAGGCAGATGGGAGAGCCAGCAGCCCGGGCCCCTGAAGCAGGTGTTTCCGCTACACTGCACACGGTCCAGAAGCCAAAGGCAAGGCTGACCGTGTCAAGCATAGCAACAAAGGGCTGAAACGGAACTTAAGGGGTGAGGACGACATATGGAAAGTGGCATAAATGCTACGAGCTGTTTGTTTCTTTGGCTGGATTTTCTTTTTTGGCCATTCTGCTCGGCACGTGGGAGCTTATCAACAGTGCCCCACCCAGAGACCAGCCCTGCCCCCTCTGTGCTTGACGTGCGGTCTTAGCACCACCAGGGAAGTCCCCAGATCTTTCCACATTTCAGGACAACTCTAAACTCACACATCCAAGAAGTCTGAGCAACTCCAAGCAAAGATACATGAGTGAAACGACACTGAGACACATCAGAACTTGCTAAAAGACTGGCGTCATCATCAGACAAGCCAGAAGAGCAGCTGGCAGGGTGGCCCCAGCTGTCGCATGAACCACACGGGCGACACGCAGGCGAAGGACAGAGCGGAGCCCGCCAGCCCGAGGGGGGAGGCTGCTGGGGACGCGAGGCAGTGCGGCCGCTGTGGAGGACGCTTCCTACACAAACACGCCCTCCTAACACTACGCAACCCATCTCAGAAGTGAGATGGGCCAAGTGAGAAAGGGCCACACACCACTCCAGCTACATGACAGTCTGCAAAGGCCCATCGTGGGGCCAGCGAAGGGCAGGGGGCGCATGGGCTGGAGAAGGGAGGCATAAAGGGCTGACACAGAAGGCACGTCTACGTGCTACGTACACGCGTCCTTTTTCTCATTGTTTGAATCTTCTAAAAGATAACTGGACATTTAAACACAAAGGTTAAGGAAGCGTGTGGGATTTACAACATGTGGACAGCACAGTGGCTGCAGGCCCACCGTTCTCAGGCGAGGCCTCACCCTGCACTCCAAGCAGCACTGAGCCAGCCAGATGCCCCAACCCCTGAAGCAGCCCCTGACATCAAACAGGGAAAGAGACAGGCCCAAAGCAGGGCATGGAGCCACGAAACACGGGTCAGAGGCCCAAAGTAGGGGGTGGAGCCACGAAACCCCGGTCACAGGCCCAAAGGGGGAAACGGAGCCACGAAACCCCGGTCACAGGCCCAAAGGGGGAAACGGAGCCACGAAACCCCGGTCACAGGCCCAAAGGGGGAAACGGAGCCACGAAACACCGGTCACAGGCCCAAAGGGGGAAACGGAGCCACGAAACACCGGTCAAAAGAGGGCCAAAGAAAACAAACTAGAGGCACAGAGCAGACAGCCAGCAGCAGCTCCCAGCACGCTGCAGGCGTCGCCAGAAGAGCGGGCGCGGGGGCCAAGGGTGTGTGGAGAAGGACAGCGTGTGCACTGGACCCACGGGGTGCTGTGGCGGGGACCCCTGAGGAGCAGACACAGGTTAAAACGCAAACTGCACTCCACACCGGCCGTTTCTTGCCTTTTCCTCTCTCAAAACACCCCCAAAGAGAAAGAAAGTGGGGCTTCCCGGGGCCGGGCACAGGGCCGGCGGCTGGCCCGCCCGCCCGCCCCGTACCAGGTCCTTCTGGATGGACAGAATGCGGCTGCGGGCGGCCTCGCAGTCGGCCCGCTTGCCGGTGATGACGATGGTCTCCGAGGCGCTGTTCTCTGCCGGGAGGTCGATTTTGGTGTTGCTTTCTTCCCGAATCTGCGAGGAGAGGCCCGTGAGGAGCTGGCGCCAGCCGCCCCTCGGCCTCCGCGCTCAGCTCGGGGTGGGGCGGGCAGAGGCCAGGCGAGACGCGCCGGCGGTCACCTTTTTAATGTTTGCACCTCCCTTCCCGATGATGTTCTTGTGGAACTGCTTAAAGATCGGAACAGAAATCGAATAGCTGTTCTCCACCTTAAAAACCAAGGATGGCACAATGAGTTGAGTGAAACGACCCTCCCAGGCCCGAAGGCCAGACCAGAGGACTGGCTCCTGCGGCGCAGACAGGCCAGGGCCCACGTCCCGCCCTGTCTGACACCGAGGTCTGCCGGGAGCCCGGAGGCAACTGAGCTCACAGCCGACTGACTGACCAGGGTGCCCGTCTGGCTGCCGCAGGGCCCGGTCAGAGGCCCCATCCCCCGGGAAGGCACCCTCACACCTGTGGCTCACAGCCTGGACAGTTCAGAGGCCACAACTCCAGCCCAGGTGTGAGCACGGCACACACGGAGGAGGGTCGCGGGACTTCCCACCACACGGCAGCGCCTCCTGAGGGGGTGAGGCCGAGCCCTGGAGAACCGCCGGGAAGCCCCCGGGCGCTGGCCGCCCGCTGCCTCACCACTTTCCAAACCACTTCTTCACGTTCCAAGTTTTGAGAAAAATGACCAATCAGTAAATGATGCCTCGTGCAACTCAGCAGACCCCTCTGCTTACTGGGTGGGAGAGTTTCTCTCATCAGGGATCTGAGGACCCCCCCAGGAAACAAAGCAACCTGCAGGGCAAGGCGGTCCCCCACCGGACACGGAGGCCGCAGCCCTTTCTGCCGGTCTGAATGCTGAGGGCGGGCCACCCCAGTGCCCAAGCGTGCTCCCTGAAGCCCCACACCTCCCGCAACGCTGCTCCGACAGAAGGCGGCAGTGCCCCTCACCAGGTCGGCCACCATCTTCTGCATGTACTTCGTGCATTTCTCCACCTCGTTCTTAGGCCCTCTGAGCTGAACAATATCACTTTTTTGTGCTGGGTCTGGAAAGTTAATGATAACCTAGAACAAATGATCGGGAGATCAAGTTCGATAATCAACAAGGACTGGACCCCCAATACTGAACCCCTTTTCCAGCTGCTGATTAGATGGTGGTGAAGGGTGCCGCTGGGGACGCTTTACCTCTGGGAATTTGTCCCTAATTTCCCGGATCCGTTCACCCTTCTGCCCGATGATTGTGCGATGAAATCTCTGCTCAATGATTAGATCCTTGGTACGCTCATTTTCCTAAAAACACGAGAGCACACTGAGGGGGACCAGGTGCAGCCCCAGGCGTCGCCCCGGGCAGAGCGCCCCCAGAGCACTCGTGGTCTCCACCAGCGGCCACGCCACACGCTCCTGTGGGGCCCCTCGACCCGGCGGCGCCCGCAGCGCTCACCCAGCGTATCTGCCTGCGGTCGGGAGCCGAGCCTCCTGCTCAGATGCTCCCCTGCGTGGACGACCACGTGAGGGGCGGCAAGCCCTGCGGCCCACAGCCTCCTCTCGAGGCCGGCTCCCCCGCCAGGGGAAACGCTGCACAGAGCAGCGAGCAGAGGTGTGACGCGGGGACGCGCGAGCAGCCAGGCAGCCCGTCCACAACGCCAGGGGCTCCGGACCAGACATGCAGAGCAGGGAGACGCCTGCCTGCTCCTGCGTGGAGGCCGCAGCTTGGCCTGGGGGTGGGGAGAGACGTGCCCCCTGCCCGCTGTGCAGACAACACAGGCCGTGAGCCTCAACCGCAGCCGCACGTGGGAACCACCGGGTGCCGGCACACCCTGCCACTGGGCACTGCGTTGGGGAGGCCGCGGGCCCGCGGCGGGGCGCAGCGAGGCCGGCCGGGCTTACCATGCGGGAGGCGAGCTCCAGCAGCGCCCGCTTGGCCTGCCGCACGCCCTGCGGGTCGCCCTCGATGCGGATCAGGCTGCTCTTCTCGCTGTCGGGCGGGATGCGCACGGACACCTTGCACTGGTCCTTGATTCTGTTTACTGGGGACACGGCAGACACCGCTGGGTGCAGAGCCACCCTGGTCCCGACCCAAGCACCACCCACAGGCAGGGCGAGAGGCCTTGCTGCGCCCCACGAGGAGCCCCGGCTGGCCACCATCCAGAGGGACCCCATGCTGGTGCCTCCCTGAGCGCGCTCCACGCCCAGGGCGAGGGCCGCCCAGTACCTGAGACACGGCTGGGCTGGGCGTGGCTGGGGTGGTGCTAATGTGGACAGAGACCACTGTGGCAGCTCACGCTCCAGCTTAGAAAAAAAATCACTCTCAAAAAAACACAGTAAAAGACAAGCCATGTAACCCAGAGGAGTCCACAGTACCTGAAGATAAGAGCACCCCCATGGAGCCCCACGGAGGCCACGCTATCTAGACAGACTTCACCCCTCACTGTCTGCAAAACCAGGGGCTTGCTCAGGCCTCCCGTCACCCCGTCAACAGAGGCCCAGGCTCGCCCACCAGGAAACGGGGTCAGCGTTCTGCACGCTGAACAGTCAAGGGGAACCAAGCTCCTCAGCAGGGCGGCAAGGAGGGGCTGTGCACACGCAGACACAGTCAGGAGCTGCCCGCTCAGGGTGGTCTCTGTGGGGCGGGGCTGCTCTAGGCTGGTCCTCGCAGGACAAGAACCAAGGACACAGGAGACCAGCAGCAGAGTCCACGTGACACAAACTCAAGACGCGCAAGTGGACCAGGAGAAAGCACAGTGGCCGCAGCGGCCGGGCCTTCCAGGGACAGACCCGAGTCAGCGCCAGGGCCTGCCCCACCTTCCGTGAAGGTGAGCGCACGGGCTGGGCAGCAGCGGCTCGCCCCTGCGGACTCTGAGCAAGCAAGGACTGCACAGGGCGGAGGCCAGGGGGGCAGGCTCACAGGGTGCCCCCTTCACCTGCAGCACGGGCCACGGCCAGGGGCAGGCTGCTCAGGGCTGAAGAGCACCGTGGGGCCATGCAGTCACACTGAGGGGAGGCCTGGGTTTTGAACCACGCCCGACACCTGTGGACGCGGGCAGAGCGCTCTCTCGGCGGCTCCCCGCTGGCCCACTAAGGGCTCGGTCCTCAGCTGAGCCGCTCGCCCAGCAGGCGTGTGGCCAAGTGGCGCCTGTGAGGGCTCTGGCGGGCAGAGCCCAGCCCAGCAGGTCTGGCTCAACGTGAGGACACGGCCCGGGCACCTTCAGCACCAGCCTTGGGGGGGCCCTGTCCGAGGCTCTGCAGGGAACCCCCCGGCGGCCTGCAGCGCCCCCTCACTCACTGTTGGCTCCGCTCTTCCCGATGAGGTGTCTGTGGAACTTGTGGTCGATGTTGATCTCCACGTAATCCATGCGGTTGATCTGCGAGGGGTGCACAGGGCAGGCTCTGGAGACTGGAGTCCACAACACGCGCCCAGATCTCCCCACAGACAGGCAGGCCACCCCGACCCAAGTCTGGAGGCCGGTAGCTGCCGCTGCCCTGCTCCCTCGGCCGTAGGACCCCCGAAAGACCCTCCTTCCGGGTGCGGGCCCTCTCCCTGGGCTGTCCTGAACTCCGGGCCCTCCCTGGCCCCCGAGGCCTTGACGGCTGTGCCCGCTGGGCCGGCGCTCGGGGTGCGGCTGGGGGCCTCTTACCAGGTCCTTGACCATGGCCTCGATCTGCTCCTGGGCCGCACTGACATCTTCTGTGGGGCCTTCCAGCGTGATCCTGTCCTCGCCCTCTGTGAACTCGATGTGGACCTGCCGCACCAACACGCGTCCAGCCGTGAGGACAGCGCGGCACAGAAGCCCCTCCGGAGCCCAGTCTGGCCTCTGGGGCGCAGCCCACCCACAGGCTCCAGAACAGGTGAGGGGGGACATGGGGACCACCGTGGCTTTGGCAGGAACCACTGTGTGCCAACAGTAAAGCCCCCTGCATGTCACCAGAACCATTGAGAAGCACGCCAAACCGCACTGCTCACACCGCTCCACCCATGCTCCCTGCCCCACGGGAACCAGGACTCTGAGCAGAACAGGAACGAGACACCATGCACAGGGTCCCTGCCAGGGTTGCTTGATCTACTACAGCCCCCGGGCACTGGGCAATGGGGGAGGAGGGGCTGCCCCGAGCCCTGGGGGAGGAGAGGCCTCCCCGGGCACTGGGCACTGGGGGAGGAGGGGCCTCCTCTGCCCCCTCCGCAGCCCAAGCACCAACTCTGCACCACACAGGCTTCTCAGACATAACTACTCACAAATCACAACAGTGTCACAGCTAAATGAGATGCTTCTTGAGACACTCTCCCAAAGGAACATGGATATTTGAAAAAAAGCGTGTTCTGCTGTCCCTGCTGGCTGTGGACCAGCTGACAATCACACAACAGCTCGTCTGTACACCCGCCAGCGGCCTTCAGAGGCAGCCGCAGGACAGAACGAGTGCGGAGGGGGACGAGCCCGCTCACCCGGCGCAGCAGAGACCAGCCCCTCACCTTGGGCATCTGCTGAGTGATCTTGGCCAGGTTCTGCCCTTTCTTGCCGATGATGAAGCGGTGGAGCCAGGAGGGAGCAGAGACCGAAGAGACGGTGAAGCTGTTGGCCTAGGGAGCCAGGAAACAAGGGACGGCTCTGGGGAGTCTGCCCGGCGCCACCAGGCCGGAGACGCGCCCGGGTGAGCGCCCCCGCCCCCTGGTCCTCTGACCCCCGGGAGGTCACCTTGGCGTAGACTTCAGTCAGCGCCTGCCCCAGCCTCTCGGGCTCGCCTCGCAGGATCACCGTCTCGGAGGCGCTGTCCGAGGGCGGGATCTCCACGGAGACCCCGGTCCTCTCCAGGATCTCCTGCAGGCAGTTGCCCTTGGGGCCGATGACATACTTGTGCTGGGACTTCTTCACCTCCACCGCGATGGTCGTGGTCTTCTTTTTCTGAGGAGGAGTGCCGTGCACAAGGGTGTTGAGGGCAGTGGGCCGGACACAGGCCCCAAGGGCAGTGACTGACCCCCGCCTGAGGGTGACGCCCAGCCCGCCCCTGGGAGCTCTGCTCGTCACCGCCCGGGGCCTCGCCTCGGGAGGCTGGCTGCAGAGTTTACGCCAAGCTGACTAACCACAGCAACCGGGCGGAAACCAACAGGCCACGTCCTGTCTCCAAAGAGAGGAGCCAGTCTCAGACCCCAGAGCCCACCATCTCCAGCTCCCCGCCCCCTCGGAGGCCTGGCCCACTGGGGACAGGGTGCCTGCCGCACGCAGGGCAGGGGGGCGCAGGCGGGCTCGCCCCTGGGAACCGGGGCGTCACTAACAGGCCGCGGCCGGGGCGGCGCTGGTCGCCCCCCTCCCCCGCCGGCTACCTTCTCCTCGTAAATCCTCTTGACGCGAGCCACGGCCTGGGCCAGCTGCTCCTTCTCGCCCGTGAAGACGATCTCGGTGCGGCTGACGCTGGGCGGCGGGATGTTGATGCGCGTCCCCGTCTCCTGCATGATCTCGCTCACCAGCCGGTTGTAAGGCCCCGCGATGAAGGGGTGGAAGGCCTTCTCCACCTCGAGCCGTTCCACAGCACGCTTGTCCTGGGTGGGAGGGGCAGACATGAGGGCCTGCCTGGGAGTGGATGGGGTGGGGTCTCTCTCTAACGCACACAGGCGGAAAGGGCAGGCGTGAGCACCCGGCGAAGGCAGGCGGGATCACACCCACCACACACACATAACATGCACAAACATGGGAAGGGCAGGTGTGAGCACCCGGCAAGGGGTTAGTGAGATCACACCCACACCATGATACACACACACCACACGCACACAGGCAGGAAGGGCAGGCGTGAGCACCCGGCCAGGGGTTAGTGAGATCACACCCACACCATGATACACACACACCACACACACACAGGCGAGAAGGGCAGGCGTGAGCACCCAGGCAGGGGTCAGTGGGATCACACCCACACCACGATACACGCACACCACACGCACACAGGCAGAAAGGGCAGGCGTGAGCGCCTGGCAAGGGGTTAGTGAGATCACGCCCACACCATGATACACACACACCACACGCACAGAACATGCACAAACATGGGAAGGGCAGGTGTGAGCACCCGGCGAGGGGTCGGTGGGATCACACCCACACTGTGACATGCGCACACCGCACGCATGGGCCGGCCTCACCTGCTCCGCAGAGATGAGCAGCACCTCGTGGCGGGCCTTCTCGATGCCCTCCTTGGTGCCCGTGATTCTGATCTGATTGCTGGCATCATCTGGGCGTGGGATCTGGATCTTGGTTGCAGTTTTTAGCTCCAGGTCTTGCAGTTTCTCTCCATTTTTGCCAATTACAAAGCGATGGTGCTCTTTGGGAATGGCGACGGTTGCTGAAGCCTGCGGCAAGAAAAGGACCAACAAAAACAAAGACGCTTGGAGGCTCCGGAAAAGCCGCTTCCCACGGCGCTCACCTGCTCGCGGTGCGCCCCACTGCCTCCCGCTTCCCCTCGCCCGTGCAGGGATGCCCGTCCCACCGCCTCCCGCCTCCCCTCTCCCACGCGGGGACGCCCGTCCGGCTGCCTCCCGCCTCCCCTCTCCCACTCAGGGACGCCCGTCCCGCCGCCTGCCGCCTCCCCTCTCCCACGCGGGGATGCCCGTCCCGCCGCCTGCCACCTCCCCTCTCCCACGCAGGGACGCCCGTCCCGCCACCTCCCGCCTCCCCTCTCCCACGCGGGGACGCCCGTCCCGCCACCTCCCGCCTCCCCTCTCCCACGCGGGGATGCCCGTCCCACCACCTCCCGCCTCCGCGGCCCCAGGCCCTGCTTGAGAACAGGCTCAGCTGAAGTGTCACCTCTGGGCAGCGGGCCCCAGGGAGTGTGAACACAACTGGCCTCCCAGCTTCAACTGTCCATTCTCTACCCGGGCCAGCCCCAAGCCTGTTCCCGTCTCAGTGGCGCCACACGATAGGCAGGACGCAGCCAGGGAGCAGGCACAAGCTGACTAACCAGGTTAGATCCTGTTTCTGCAGCAGGATGCTCTTTTCATGAGCCCTGCATATAGTTATGCAGGGCTCTTCCTCCCTCTCTCACAACTGGTTACAACAGACAACCCGTGTGGGGAAAGAAAATGAAAACAATCGAAATCCTCAAACTGCCAGAAGTTCAGCAGCTTTATGAGGCCACAGGGGAACTCTGGGAGGAGACAGAGGTGGCCACTCTCTCAATCTATACTGAAACCAGTCATCAATCAGGAGGACTGTGAGAAAGAAAAAGGGAAAAGCACGGTGTAGGGTTCCCGACACCAGAGCAGCAGGAAAGCCCAGGGCAGCCAGCCTTCCGCCCTCCAGGGGCTGCATCTCAGAGCAAAGCGAGCAACACTCACAAAAGGAGCGTCGGGTTCTGTCACAGGCAATAACAAGACCCTCACTTTGCAAACGCACAGAAATGGTGGGCAAATGAGGTTTATTCTAAAAATGGCTCAATATTAGGATATCCATTAACATAATTCATCGTGTTTCTAGATCTAAGAAGAGAAAAACAATCAACTCTGTAAAATTTAAATCCTTTTGTGGTAAAAATTTGCATGAAAACAGAGACCAAAGCCTATTTTTAACACAAAGCACACACGCACGCTCAGCCCTAAAGCTGCGCTTGGGGGAGACATGAGTGTCGAGGCCCTGCACGCCTACCCTCTGCCCAGAGTGTCTCCCTCGAGAGGAGACACGAGGAAGCAGAGCAGACGCAGGGGCAGAGGCACGAGACCGCACGCAGGGAAGGCGGGAGAGACCACGACTTCACCCGACCGACTGGAACAGGAGGAAAAATTAGCTCTAACTCATACTGACAACACGTGGTTAGAAGACGCGACAGGAAGACCACTCGTCTCAGTGGCTGGACATAGAACAGAGGTGGCGGGACACGTGCCCCCCAGGTCAGGGCATAGCCCTGGGGAGTCTAGCGCCGCTGGGAGCAGAGGGCTGATGAGCACACTCGCAGGGCAGAACAGAAGGGGACAGAAAGGACAGGACATCCTGGGGCGCACAGTAGCTGTACCCGATGCTGCAGTCTAAAACCACCGCCACTAACACAAAGAACACCAGCACACGGATAGACGGGCTATAGCTCAAAATCCAGGGACAGGCCCAAGGCAGCACGGAAATGCAGGGCCTGACGAGACCTGCCACTGTGGGAAAACTGTTAATCCACACAAATTCCCAACAGATCAGGAAGGAAACACAGCAACGTCGTTACAAGCATCTGAAAAGTAAGAATAAACTTCCTTACAACCCAAAGGAAAAGGAAACCTTCCTAGCAGCAACGAAAAAAAACTTAATGAACTTGATTACATAGGAATGAAACTCACACAGCAAAATATACCAAGATCAAAACACAGACAGCAAACAGACACACACTCCTGGTAACATACACTCCTGAGGAAGGGCTCTCGAGAGCACGTGGAGCCAGACGGACAACTCAGACTTGACAGCAGAGGCGAGAGAACAGACCGTGCACAGAGGAAACGTCACTTAAGAGGCCAGCAGCCTCCTCCCAGAGTCCAAAGCCCGCGCACTTGACGCCCTGGCGAGGCGGTGAGGAAGCCCACGGGAGGACACGCCCAGCGCCGACGGGACGCGTGCCTGCGCTCACCCGGCACACCCGAGCCCGGCAGCGGTCGGGGGCGGGACCACAGCCCGCCGCTGGGCGCGCCACAGGACCCGCTGCACCAGGACACAGCCTCCCGCCTCAGTGGCAGGACACACCCGCGAAGACCAAGCATGGCCACCCAGCGGGGAGAACAGGGCCAGGAGGGCCTTATATGGGCTCACTTGGCAACCACAGGTTTAAGTACTTTAAAAAAACTGAAAGCTTCCCAGGTGGCTCAATGGGTAAATAAAAAAAACTCTGCCCACCAGTGC
Organism: Redunca redunca; assembly: GCA_006410935.1. Taxonomy (NCBI): domain Eukaryota; kingdom Metazoa; phylum Chordata; class Mammalia; order Artiodactyla; family Bovidae; genus Redunca; species Redunca redunca. Next base: position 392,316 of record SJYQ01001572.1, on the reverse strand, counting down.
AAAAGATGCAGGAGGTGTGAATTCAGCCCTTGGGCTGGGCGATCCCCTGGAGCGGGAAGCAGCAGCCCACTCCAGCAGGCTTGCCTGGAGAATCCCCCGGACAGAGGAGTCTGGCTGGCTATGACCCATGAGGCCACAGTCAGGCACGACTGAGCGCGCACACGTAAAAATGAAAATAAACAGCAGACGGACCTAACTGTGGGTCCAGATGAGGGAACGACCTGCGGGTCCAGATGGCAGCGTAGCCCTGACAGAATCACTCAGGTGATCTCAAGGCCCAGACATCTTTCATCCTAAAAGACACTTGAGTTTGAACTCCTGCCACTTCCCACTATGAACCTCCAAAGCTCTGGGATATTCAGGCCTGTGGAGGCGGCGGTGAAGATCGGGTCACACATCTCTCTGGGTTAGAAATCAGGAAGTGGTTCAGATGAATGGATATGTCGCAAAGTGGCAGGGTGCCCACTTGAGGAGCTCCCACAGGTCAGAGACGAGGCCAGTTCTGCAGAAAACACAGCTGATCACACACTTGGAGTTCCTGATGACACGAAAGGATGCACAGACCACCAGGGACGGCGCCAGTGACGGCGCCAGCGCGCCAGTGAGGCGCCAGCCCGCCAGTGAAGGCGCCAGCCCGCCAGTGACGGCGCCAGCGCGCCAGTGAAGGCGCCAGCCCGCCAGTGAAGGCGCCAGCCCGCCAGTGACGGCGCCAGTGACGGCGCCAGCCGCCAGTGTGGTCTGAAGACCAAGGGGAAAAGGACCAACGGCAGGCCGTGCCTGTCCCGACGATTCGGGAGCCAAGGTCTCTGAGCTGCGTGCACCTGGGCAGCGGTGAGCAAGGCTGGCAAAACGACTAGACAAGAGCACACCAGGCCACCTGCGGACTGGCAGCAGCACAGAAGCGCCACCTGCACGCTCTCTCACGGCACAGGATGGACGCGGAAGCAGCCAAGCGCCCAGATCTGCCCCCACTGCTCAGGAAAAATGGGGGGCAGTGGAACCACCAAACATCTGTGTGTCCCCCAAAACCAACCAGCGGCACAAAGAAGAGGTGAGGAGGGCCCTACTGGGGTATGAGCAAGCGGGCAGCCTCAGCTGGACACGGAGGAAAAGCCCAGCGGGGAAGGAGCGTCTGAGATGCAGCAGGAAACCCTCACACCGCCTGGGCTGACGTGGGGACGTCAGGAAACTACTATCGACTTTTAGAAGTGAGCTAACAACATGTGGTTATATTCAGTGAAACAGAAGAAGAGAGCGAGCCCAGACAAATTATTTGCAGGACAACGTGTCTGGGGTTTGCTGTAAAGTAAAACTGGGGGGGTGGAAGGGAGCAGAACGGGAGGAACACCTCAGACAGTCAAAACCCACCCCAACGCTCACCAGCAGCAGAGCCGCCGGCACCAGCCAGAGTGTGCGGCGACGCAGACACGCGCCCCACTCCCCACACTGAAGAGCTGACCGACTCCCTCAACGTGCCTTGCAGCTGTGAGTGTGAGAGCCCGGGGTTCCACAGCGCAGCGCCCCCACGAAGCCCCCCATGCATCAGGTTCCCATCTCTGAGCCCCTACACCGAGACCAGCTCCCCCAAAGCTCAAGAGACTCAGCAACAGGCAGGAAGAACCCTCGTTTCTAACTGAGCCCACCCAAAGCTCTGTCACACGTTTTAATAAGCATTCTCTGCAGTCGCCTCAGTGTTAAGGGGAAACTCATCGGTCACTGGTTTACTTCTTTACGACAACAGTTCTCCCATCAGTTCCAAGTTCTGGTATCAGACGGCTAAGGACGGCGGCACTGGTGACCTCCCAAGCCCGGGGTGGGGAGTGTGTGTTCAAACAGCTCACGTATTTGCTGGCCCTCAGAGCCAGAACCGGCTCACCTGGCTCATCTACACATGCGTGTCCTCACCCCAGCGTCTGGCCCTTAGCTCCCAGCTCCTGCAGCTGCGGAGCAGAGCCGGCGGTGTCCCGGGCCCGTCCACCAGCAGGCTGAATGCTGCTGTCCTACCCTGAACCCTCCAGCCCTGCCCCCGGGGGAGAGAGCATGATGACGTCGGAGCCGTGTCCACAGGGCCAGGGGCCCTCCTGGGGAGGCCTGCCGGGAGCACGCACCTGAGTCTGTAGTCGGGCCACAATGTCTTTCCGGGCTTTCATAACAGCATCCAGCTTCCCTGAAACCATGATGGAGAGGCCCTGGTCTTTGGCAAGAGACAGCTCCAGGTGAGCGCCAGTTCTCTGCATGATCTCAAGGCAGATTTTTGCTTGTTCACCTTCTCCAAACTGGTTCATGTCCTTGTATTTCCTCTCCTCCAGCGGTACATGGAACACCTGCTCAGAAAAGGTCAAAGAGGGAAGGTTAAAGGGACAGAAGAGGCGCCCACGAACTGGACACGTGGAGCAAAAAGCACGAGTCTGCCTATTCACTGTCACCCTCCTTACTGCTCCCAGGTCTAGGAGGACAGTTAAGAGACCAGCAGGAAGTCCCCAAGGGCGGGGGGCTGCTGCCCTAGTGCCCCCACCCCAAGTACAAATGAACACACGGGATACCACGCAGCAGGGGGCCAGGTCAGCAAAGGCAGTGAGCTGGGAGGTGGGCAGGCTAGGGGCATGGGCGACAGGGAGGGCCCGGCCGGCCACGTCCGGGGCCACCAAGTGGAGGAGGGGCGTGCGCAGTGGGGGAGCAGTAGGGACAGTGGGCACGGGCCCCCCGCCCACCCTGGGGTGGGACAAGACGGCACACGGTGTGCAGGAGGGCGTGTTCTGACCCACGTCCCGGGCTGGGCGCAGGGTTGGGAGGAGACTGACTTAACCCAGAGGCCCCTTTTCACGCCCAAAGCAATCTCATATTTGATGTTCAAGAACCCTGTCGGGATTTCTCTGGTGGTCCAATGGTCAGGCTTCTTTGCTTTCACTGCCAAAGGCCCAGGTTCAACCCCTGGTCAGGGAATGAGGAATCTGCAAGCCTCCTGGCCCAAACCAAAACCAACCAAACCACTCCCCATCAGCTGCTACGGCTTCCTACTTGGAGCAGCAGGTGAAGCGGGACGGAGCGTCTACCTGAGTGATGACGGAAGCCTTGATGGGCCGGATCTTGTTACTCCAGGCGCCAGCAGGCTCCTGGGCGTTTTCCAGGCAGGCTGCTTTCTCGGGGAGTGGGGGGAAGGCATCCTTGTAGGTTGGAGGGTCGCTCTCCTCTTCGGAAGTTAAAGTGGCAACTGGACCGGCCAACACAGATCAAGAGTATTAGACAGGGAAAGCACAAGGAGTGCTTTGATGCCAAGAAGAGACGGCACTAGCGGCTGGCAACAGCCCCTCGCTCAGCCACGGGGCAGGGCCCCCAAGGCCGGCAGGCTCAACACCCTCAAGGTCAGCGTGTTCCCTGGCCGGGCCACTCTGAACCTGAGGGCACCCCGGCCCCTGCACAGCCTCCCCAGGAGTCTCAGCTCAGACCCTGGGCCCCACAACTCCCTGTGAGGTGAGCTCCTGGAAGGCAGGCCTTGGCACAGATTTCTCATCCCTCAAGACTATTCTAACCTTGTATTCTTCAAAACAAATCCCATCCCCCCCAACGCCTGGCACACGGCCAGCTCTTAAACCTGCAGGAGGAGACAATGCTGCAGCCCAGGCTGCCCATGAGGACCCTGAGGCAGACTCCAGCCGGCGCCCAGCGCCACAGGCGATGCTGGGAGGGCTCTCGAGGGAGCGGCTGTCTCTGCGCCCCCGCCACCCACAGGGAATACCCGGGGGAGTCAGGGCCCCTGCACCACCCGCTCCACCCACAGGCCCTCACCGTCCACATGCTGACCCAACACCTCCACGCCAGCAGGAATGTGCCTGTCTGGGTCATGCCCGGAGGTCCCGGGCTGGGCGGTGTCTGGCAACGGCAGGGGCCAACCTCTGGGGTCAGGCTGGCCTGTGTCCGACTCCGAGGTCACCACTCCCAGCCATGTGGCTAGGCTGCCCTGGAGGCCAGGAAAGGCTCCATGTGAGCAGCTGCTGGAGCCCGGCAGGGCCTGCTCCCTCCCCGGGCGGATTCAGACCCCACAGCGTCTTTGATGACGTGGCAGGCCCAGCCTGCAGGCACCAAGGACCAAAGCAAGTGGCCAGTTCTGGTCTCCACTGCCTGGAGATGAGCTGCTCAAAATGCAGCTGCTGTGACTAATGAAATACACCTTTAATTTTAATCAAACATTGGAACTGATACTCAATTCCGTTACTGGAAAAGTTTTAAGGAGTGTTAGGAACAACAAACAGTAGAACAAGCCACTCTTAACTGAAAGTTTTATAAAAACCAGGTCCAGACGAAGGGCCCTGAATGAACAGGGAGCCCTCAAATCAAGTTGTCCTGCAGCCATAAGGACACATCAGATTCTGAAGAGACAGAAGAGACTGTCAGGCAGGCGTCTGCACGTCTGCACTGGAGACACTGAGCCGACGCGGCCCCGCGTCACGCCCGGACCTCCTGGCGGCCCCGCGCCCGTCTCTGCCGGCTGCCCCGCGCCCGTCTCTGCCGGCCGCCCCGCGTCCAGTTCGCGCGAGGGAAGAGGAACGCTGAAGGGGCTCCCGTTGGTCGCAGAGGCCAGACCCCTGGCTCGCCGCCCTGGCCACGCCTTGAGTCTGTTGCCGACCCGTCCGCCACCTGTGGCCAATCTCACTCTGCAGACGAGGGCGGTGCGAGCGGAGCCCCAGCACTGCTGGGCCCGGGCCCGCCCCAACACAGGGTGGAGAGGCACCTGCAGAGGCCGCGTGGTTGCCAGCAGAGTGAGGAGGCGCCTCACCTTTGATCTGCTGTGGGACCAGTCCACTGCGGTGCTCAGCGAAGCTCTCCTGGGTCAGAACTGCAACGGAGCTCATGATTGGTCTCAGGGCGCCACTCGATCCGGGTGAGCCACTGCGGGGAGAGGGGGGTCAGAGGCAGGCCTGGGGCGTCCACCCAGAGGCGTGCACAGCCAAGGACGGCACCGCTTCACCGGCAGGGGACACCTGGCTTCCTACACCAGCACGGTCAACGTGAGGGTCTTCACAGACTCTGACCGGGGGACAGAATGGAGAGCCGGCTCCCTGCCCGAGATGGAGCAGACACAGGCTGTGGCCAACAGGTTCAGCACAGGCCCCGGGGACGCAGAGACCGCGCCGAGCCCCTGCCCCCCCACTGGCCCCAGCCGCAGGTCCACCCCAGGAGCTCTGCAGACAGCAGCCTCAGCTACGCGGCTCATCTGCTGTCGCCACACCTCCTGACGCTTATACAGCACACGGCAGGGCCAGAGCTACAAGGAGCCATGGAGAGCAGCCTCCCTGCTCTGGGGACAAGTGTGACAGCACGGGGTGGGTCGCGGGCACCTCCCAGCTGGGGGACTCAGGCGGCGGCGGAGAGGCCGGCCGAGGGCACGTGGCTCTGCTATCGGGCAGGAGCCCCCCGGTCAGCCTCTAGACCCCACCTGGAGCGGCCCCAGGACCCAGGCACACGGCTCTCAGAGCCACAGCGCCTGTGTGGAAAAGGGGCTCAGTGGCACGGGGGAGCCCCTCCCCAACTCCAGCTGTACCCCAACACTAACGCACAGAGAGGAGCAATCGCGCCCCCAGGGTTTCTGTGCCACTGAGGCAAAAAATGTAAGAGATCCCTCCCCAAATTAAAAAAAATTAAGCTCTGGAAGCAAGGTCCAAAATCAGATACCCTCAGCAAACCCAGGAGGAGAAAAGACTGAAAGTCAATGGAAACCAGATGGCACACCCCCCAAAAGGGCACAGCAGTGCGCCCCGAGCCACACTGGGAGGCGGCGGCAGGGCTCCCCGCTGGAGCGGGGCGCGCAGCTCCGGGATGGTGCGCAGCCAAAGGGCACACCAGCCCGGGGCCAGGCGGCCAGGCACACTTACCAGCAAAACGGTCGGGAGCCGGAAGGTCCGTCCTGAGGCCGCCTCTGTCAGCCTGCCAGCTTTTGCTGGTGTGGGGCAGGAAGAGAGAGTCAGCAAGGAGAAAACCAGAGAAAAGTTACTTATCTGCCTCCGACAACCCAGATCCCTTCCCTCTCAACCAGAAAAGGTCAAAATTTATTTACACTTTGGCTACTAACCAATACTAGGAAAATTTCTTGGGGCAGGAAAAAAAAAGAAGCCCTTCCGTTAGGCCACGCGCTTGTTTCAGACAGACACACTGCAGTGAAGCCTGAGCTGGGGCTGCCGAGGCCACCTCCCCGGGGCCCAGGGAGTGACCCTTGAGCACCGCAACTTTCACACGTGACCACTTGGAAGTGAAGCTCTCACAAAACTGCTGTTTGTTCCCCTGGGGTAAGTGTTTTTCCTGTCCTCCTGTTGCAAGTCTCCGCTGAGCCAGAAGGGAAAGGGTCTGCAACACTGCGTCCTGACGGAGTGAGTGTGCCGGGACGCAGCGCTCCTCAGGAGGCCCGAGGGCTACTATCTAAGAGCTCAGTGTCTTTCGTGGCTACTTTGTTCTCGCTGTTGTCCTGTGAGAGTCCTTCAGTCCCTTGTAATCCACTGGGGATTTAGAAACCAGGCCATAAAACGGCAGGGCTGGGAAGAACCTTAAAGGCCATCCTGGAGGCCCGAGAGCTGCTCAGCAAGGAAGGAGGGCGTGGGTCACCTTGCCGCGGGGACTTCAGGACGGCGAGGCTGCCAGGTGGGGGACTGGCCGCTCTACGCAGGCCGCCACGTGCACGTGACAAAGTGGGCTTCATGGCAGGGGCGGGCACGGCCCACAACGGGGGGGAGTCACAGCAGCGGCGAGAGCACCCCGCCAAATGGCGAGCAGCGCCTCCAACCTCACTCACAGCACAAGAGTGCTCGGGAGCTAGGACGCGGGCGCACAGCAGCGGGGCTGCGCCAGTGACTCTGGATTGAAAAGGTCTCGGGGTCCCGGCTGCGGACACAGACCTGCGGTATTTCAGGATTTAAAAGCTACAAAATCCAAAAATCCTCTAAACGTAAGGAAGGACTTGAGTCACATGGGGGAAGTTCTGTGAGCCAGAGGCCGGCCCCTCTCTGCAAGCCCATTCCCGTCAAATACACACGACACGTGGCCCTCAAGGGGTGAGGGTGGATAAAAAACAACCAAGGCCATTTCATTTACAGACAAATTCTAATCTGCAGGTCTCAGTGACTAAGGCAAGGAAAAAAGGCTTTTCCATTAAGTCACACCAACAGGAACGCTCATCCACACCGGGCAGAGATGAAAGGTGAGCTGCCCTGGGCCCCCCGGGTGCTGCCAGCCTATGCACAGCCCACCCAGACCAGGACGTGGGTGCTCCTGGGAAAGCGCCGCTGATGCCGGGACCCGGGGGCCTACCCACTCTCCAGGCAGCCTCATGCCTGCTGACCTTCCACCTGAAGAGCCTCCCACACCGGTGCTGATAGCGTCTCAAAACCCACTCACGCCTGCCCTCTGAGAGGTGGGTTCGCCCCTGAGACTGCCCCAATGCCAGGCCACCCTCCTGGCCCGCCGCCGACCAGCCCCTGCCCTCCCGGACAGGACAGGCTGCACAGCGGGGTGACCACCGCCACGTCCGCTCCAGCCACAGGGCTGCGCCGGCCCCACCCCGCACCTGGGGTCACACACCAGGCCACTCCTGCAGCTCGCTGTGGAGGCCGCTCATGCTCCTCCCAGCCAGCTGCCCTACTGACCCTCAGTCCACGAGGCTCAAGGAGGGACAGCCTATCAGAGCCCTGAATGCCCACACGTGTGCACAGGCCCTCGGGCAGTCGAGCGCAGAGTGGACCCACAGAAAACCCCAAGCTGGTTTGACAGGATACACTGGTCTCTAGTCTCCGCATTTCAAGCGGTGGTTGTCACAGCTGGCGGTGAATGGACCACAGTAAGCCTCAGATGAACGTCAGGTCTGATCTCACCAAAGGAGGCTGTTATTTTTCTTATAAACGTCTCAAGATCCCGTCTTTAAAGAATCCACCCTAGAGCCGACCTGATGAGCCATGTGCAGACCTCAGCCCTGAGGTGCAGGGCCATCACCAGCCCTCCTGCTGTGCCCCCTCCCGAGAAACTGTCCCCCGCACAACGATGCCCATCCCCGGAGGTCTTTCAACCCCCTCTGAGCCTTGCTGGTGGGTGACACCTCTACCTGGGCACCCTCACTGGCCATCTCAAGTCCCAGGAGGCCTTAATGAGGAGCTGACCAAACACGGCTGCTGCAGTTCCTCACCTGGCCGGATGCTGCTGCTCCAACCCGGACGGAAAGGCACCCCAGCATCTGAGCAATGCCGGGGCTGCCGGGGCCACTGCGCCCCCCGGAGCTGTCAGAACACTCCATCTGCCGCCTCTTCCCCCAGAGGACAGGCCCACCCTCCCCACCAGACTCCTTGAGGCACGGGAAGCCCATTCACTACCCAGCCGCAGCTTCCTTCATCATTGGGGTGCTCTCAACACCTCCAAAACGGCCCCGTCCCTCCATCACTGTGGGTGCTCTCAATGACCTTCCCCGCGGGAAGCATTGAGGCCCACCCAATGCAGATCTCAAACCACCCTTAGCCTGGACTTTAGTCTTGTTTCTCAGGGTATAAATACCCACAGCAAAAAGCCACATTTCAAAATGGAACTTTGTAAGAAGCAGAACTAGAGCCAAAGAAGGCTAGACAGGAGCAGAGATTCCTCTCTTCTGCTCCCCCCAGCCCAGAGGGGGGCAGTGCCCCCACAGGATGGACAGTCAGCACCCACCGCCCCAGGGGAAGTCACGGCGTACGTGAAGACGCCGCGCAGGTTTGGTTCTAACGAAGGTGCAACAGACAAATCTTTAAGAGAAGGGTTTTGTTTTTGTTTGTAACCAAGAAAATATAAGTTGATCCCCTTGTATATTTTCAATTACACATTCAAAAGAAAGTCTTCTGCAAAGGGAACTCAGGAGTGGTAGTTCAGAAGGAGCTTTTTCTCAGCCAGCGAGTGCGACCTCAGCGCTTCCTGTGCTCCTGGGCAGGACTGAGCAGAGGCACCGGGAGACCAGGGACACCCGGGACTCCGGTCCTCCTCCTGCAAAGTTACGGTTCTTTGCTCTGATCCCCGCAGCAAGCTTCTAAGGACCAGACTGTTCAGAGTGCTTTCGAGAGAGAGAGCGAACTTGAGAGGAAGCGCCGCGGCTCGCACGGCCGAGGCCGCGCTCGAGCCGCACCGGCCGCGGGAGGGACTCGCATATGCCACCTCAGCACGGCCCTCCCACCGGCCACGCGGGCCCGCGGGCGGGGACAGGCTTAAAGGGGCAGCGCGCCGGCCGCCCTGCCTCCCGCCCGGGTTCGGTACTTTTCCGTGCGGTCCTTCTCGGCCGCGGGCCCCGGGGCGCGCCCGAGCGGCGCTCCGGCCGCCAGGGGAGCGGCGCGCCCAGCCGAGCAGGCCGGCGGCCGCAGGTGGAGGGGAGGCGGCGCGCCCCGGCCCCGGCCCGCCGCCGCGCCCGCCCCGG
>SJYQ01001572.1:337475-382076 GCA_006410935.1 Redunca redunca | reverse complement strand
CCCCCGGCCGGCAGGGGGGCGCCCCGCGGGGCCGGGGCCCGGGGCCCGGGGGTGGGGGGCCGCTGTGCGCCCGCTGCCAGGGCCCCCCGCCTGCCCCGCCCGGTGCTCCACGTCGGCAGCCGGGCGCCCGCCGTCCCCGCGCGGCCCCGGCCCCGCGCCCGGCCTGCTCACCCCGCGCAGCACCCGCCCGTCCGCGCGTCCGTCCGCTCGCCTCGGGAGAGGCCGGGCCCCCGCTCGCTCGCCGCTCGCTCCCGCACGCAGGCTCCTCCGGCCGGCGCCCGGGCCTCCGCGGCTATATAGGGCGGCGGCTCCAATCCCGCCCGGACACGTCAGACCGCGGCCGCCCCGCCCGCCGCCGGCCAGCGCCGCCCCGCCCGCCGCGCCCCGCGCCCCGCGGCTGCCCCGCTCCGGAGGGACGTCGGGGTCGGGCGCGACGGCCACCTGCGCAAAGCGCGGGCAGGGGCGGCCGCTCTGGCAGCGGGGTCCCCCACACCCAAAAGAGAAACAGGATACCTCGAGGGACAACACAAAGGGAATTAGCTGCCGGCCCCAGCCATTCACAACTTCCACAGGCAGGAGCGTGCGCGGGCCTGGCCAACTCTGAGAAAACAGCCCACTGCCCGACGTTGGGAGCCCACTCTCTTCCTCTGTCCTGCACCTGCATAAAATACCCCTCCTCGGGCCCTTGGCTACTCGTTTAATTCCCTACAGAAATGCACACCCTCCTTCCTTGAAGGACTCTCACAGGTAAGAAGGGGCCCGCCTGCGAGGCACCCAGCCCTACACAACAAACAGAACAGAGTCCCCCCTCCGGGGCTTCCACTCAGGGTCTGACCGAGGAGCCAGGTCTGCACGCCTCTGCAAGATGCCTCCACAACGCTTTCTTCAGTCAGGGCTCAACTTCCCTTGGGCTCAGACGATGAAGAGTCTGCCTGCAATGCAGAAGGCCTGGGTGGGGAAGATCCCCAGGAGCAGAAGCTGCCCACTCCAGTATTCTGGCCTGGAGATTCCGTGGACTCGACAATCCATGGGGTCGCAAAGAGCTGGACACGACTAAGCCACTTTCACTCCAGGCCTAGAGGGACGGGCATGCGAGGAGATGAAGCAAAATCCTCCCGGAGGTGAGGGGAGGCACCACTGACGCCAGGGGCAGGGCAGGGCAGGGCAGGGCAGGCAGGGCAGGGCCAGCGGCCCTGGGCCAGGCCCTCCTCGGCAGGCAAGACACAGGTGCTGCTCAGGGAGAGGGGGCCTGCGGCGGAGCAGGCAGGCCCCGGGGTGCTGTTTCCCCTGGAACCCTGTCAGTGCACGCAGAATGGGGCGGGGTCCTCACAGCAGTCCTTCATTCAGCCTAAAGTGACTACGGCTTCCCGTCACCGCTGGCAATGGAGAGCGCACTGAGCAGACAGATTCACACAGCAGCGCCAGAAATTCCCTACCAGCTGGAGAAGGCATCAGCAGAAGTCAAGAAAGGCGGGGGGCTCTTGGGCGCACTCTGAGACGGAGGGCCTGAGCGCCCACACTGGCCAGGGGGGCTGTGATGCAGAGCTCGGGTCCAGCGCCTGGCACGCCCACGGGAGGCCAGCTGGGGCCCGAGCAGGCAGCTGCACACGCGAGGCGCGGGCCGGGGGGGCCCAGCATGGCTGGCAGCGCGCGGCACTCTGCGACCCCACAGGGGAGGCCCACAGAGCCGAGGCCACGGGCCCTGGAGCCGCACCCTGGGCACCAGGGGAGCACCTGGGCAGGGGAGGACTGCAAGTTAAAAAAAATCAAGAGGTGGAGCAAAGCAAAGAGGTGAAGAGCTTCAGATGAGAGGTCGAGGAAGTCCAACACTCGCCTCACAGGCAGCCCCCAGAGAAAACTACAAAGGGCAGAGAGGAAAGACTGGAAAGATACTGGGAAAATCTACAGTGTACAGGCATTATATTTCCCCCCCCTCCTCAAAAGAGAACAGGGGTCCAGCAGTGTTTTGGTATAGAACAGTGAAGCCTCAAAAATGCCCAAGACAAGAGTAGATTTTAAAAGCAACCAGAGAGAAGTATCAATAATGTCAGATATGCAGATGACACTACCCTTACAGCAGAAAGCGAAGAACTAAAGAGCCTCTTGATGAAAGTGAGAGAGGAGACTGAAAAAGTTGGCTTAAAACTCAACATTCAAAAAATTTAGATCATGGCGTCCGGTCCCATCGCTTCATGGGAAATAGATGGGGAAACAGTGGAAACAGTGAGAGACTTATTTTGGGGGGGCTCCAAAATCACTGCAGATGGTGACTGCAGCCATGAAATTAAAAGACGCTTACTCCTTGGAAGGAAAGCTATGACCAACCTAGATAGCATATTCAGAAGCAGACACATTACTTTGCCAAAGGTCCATCTAGTCAAAGCTATGGTTTTTCCAGCAGGCATGTATGGATGTGCGAGTTGGACTATAAAGAAAGCTGAGTGCCGAAGAACTGATGCTTTTGAACTGTGGCGTTCAAAAGACTCTTGAGAGCCCCTTGAACAGCAAGGAGATCCACCCCTAAAGGAAATCAGTGCTGAAGACTCACTGGAGGGACTGATGCTGAAGCTGAAGCTCCAATACTGTGGCCACCTGATGGGAAGAGCTGACTCATTTGAAAAGACCCTGATGCTGGGGAAGACTGAAGGCAGAAGGAGAAGGGGACGACAGAGGTGAGATGGTTGGATGGCATCACCGACTCAATGGACTTGAGTTTGAGCAGGCTCCGGGAGTTGGTGATGGACAGGGAGGCCTGGCCTGCTGCAGTTCACGGGGTCGCAGAGAGTCGGACGCGACTGAGCTGAGCTGAACTGAGAAAGTGGCTGGGCACTCGTGAAACACCACCAGACACTGCGCTGAGGGGCGTGGCTGTCAGCGTGGAGCCTTCATCTGCCTTAAGAAAGACACAGACACATTCAGGCGGAGACGGAGCCGCTACTGTCAGTGGGTGATGCTAAAACAGCTATCAAAGGACATATTTCACCAACAACGGAATGCAAGTCAGACTGATTTCAGTCCTCGTTAAATGAATGATAAAAATAAAAATTAAAGCTACTAAAACAGAAACAGTTTTTAAACTTTCAAGCCAGAAACCAAACTCTCACTCCACTGGGAACGGAGTGTTGGCGGCTCAGTCGTGGACTGTAGCCCGCCAGGCTCCTCTGTCCGTGGGATTCTGTTGGCAAGAGTACGGGAGGGGTCGCCGTTCCCTGCTCCAGGGAATTGTCCTGACCCAAGGACTGAACCTGCGTCTCCTGCGTCGTAGGCAGATTCCCCACCATCTGAGCCGCCAGGAAGTCACTGGCAACGTTCCAGAACCTGTATCAGACTATAGGTGGTTCAGAGATTCTTCACCATCTGAGCCGCCAGGAAGTCACTGGCAATGTTCCAGAACCTGTATCAGACTATAGGTTCAGAAATAGTCACACATTACTTACTGGTTGTTGTTTTGTATGACTAAATACTAAGTAAAAGAGGAAAAACAAAACACTGGGAAGCAAGAGAAGTTAAAAAAGCACCACTGTAACAGCGAGGTAAATCAAGGACCAAGTGCAGCGGAGGAGACGCATCCAGACGTGGAAACAATCTGACCTTAGCATGTGCTCACCACCCAGCTACGAAGCCCAGATGCAAGCCATTTAAGAACCCCAAGCTACGAGGACACAGACACTCAAAGCGAGAAGACGGGAGTGGAGGAAGGACTCCAGGCAAGCACTGACCAAGCTGAAGCTGGGCAATCTGCGCCACTGGCAGATAAGACAGACTGTAGACAAGAAGCATTACTGACAACAAAGAAGGCCAAGAATAAAAACAACTCTGATTATGTATGTATCCAACTGTAGCTCCAAAGTGTATCAAGTAAAAACTGAAGGTTATTATAAACTGATGTAGCCAAGATTACAAGGGAAGACTGACTCAACTCTTGGTAACAGATTATGGAGATTAAAAATGCACAGAAAATTAAAACAATGCAATTAAAACCTACTTTATTGGACTTATATAATCCTTTGCCCAATGATTAGAAAGCACATTCTTTCCAAGAATACATTTAACTTTTACAAAATTGACCAGGAGCTAAGGCCAAAAAAAAACCTTTTTTCCAACAAATGGCCAAGAAATTAGGTATTCTGTGGCCACAACACAATGAATTAGAAGTTAAAATGTTTGAAAGCCTAGAAGTTTTAAAACTTGCTCCTAAATAACTCATCAAAGAAGATCTGAAAATAGTATCATAGCCATCATCCTGGTGAAGAAGAAAATGTAAAAACTAGCTAGTTAACCTCTTCTAAAATCAGAAAAACAATGAACCCAAAGGAAATAGAAATAAAGAAATCAGTGAAGCTAAGGACACACAGCACACGATAAACTGAGCTAAACCTAAAAACACTAGTCGGATCCCCAGCAAAAACGGTCAGTGAGGGAAGCAGAACACGCGAGGACAGGCGACACCGAGGTTCAGAAGCTGTTGCCAGATCATTTCACGAATAGAACCAAGGAGCCTCCCGATGAGAGCCAAAGAGGAGACTGGGAACGCTGGCTGGAAACTCAGCATCCAGAAAACTCAGACCACGGCATCTGGTCCCAGCACTTCATGGCAAATAGATGGGGAGACAGTGGAAACACTGAAAGGCTTCATTTTTTTGGTCTCCAAAATCACTGCACATAAATTAAAAGACGCCTGCTCCTTGGAAGAAAAGCTATGACCAACCTAGACGGCATATTAAAAAGCAGAGACACTGCTTTGCCAATAAAGGTCCACCTAGTCAAAGCTATGGTTTTTCCAGCATTCATGTATGGATGAGAGAGTTGGGCTATACAGAAAGCTGAGCGCCGAAAAATTGAAGCTTTGGAACTGTGATGTTGGAGAAGACGCAAGAGTTCCTTGGACTACAAGGAGATGCAACCAGTCCATCGTAAAGGAGGTAAGTCCTGGGTGTTCATTGAAAGGACTGATGCTGAAGCTGAAACTCCGATACTTTGGCCACCTGATGCAAAGAACTGACTCGCTGGAAAAGACCCTGATGCTGGGAGAGATTGAAGGCAGGAGGAGAAGGGGACGACAGAGTGAGTTGGTGATGGGTGGCATCCCCGACTCGATGGACATGAGTGTGAGCAGGCTCCGGGGGTTGGTGATGGACAGGGAGGCCTGGCGTGCTGCAGCCCATGGGGTTGCAGAGTCAGACACGACTCAGCGGCTGAGTGAGCTGAAGGGACTGAGGGACTCAAAGTGCAGGCGCCCAGGCATGTCCGGCTGTTTGCGACCCTATGGACTGTAGCCTACTAGGCTTCCCTGTCCATGAGATTTTCCAGGCAAGAACACTGGAGTGGGTTGCCATTTCCTTCTCCAGGGGATTGTCCCAACTCAGGGATTAAGCCTGGATCTCCCACATTGCAGGCAGACACTTTACCATCCGAGCCACCATGGAAGCTGGTGGAAGAATTCAAAGCGGGAGGGGGCGTGTCAAAAGCTGCAACTACAATAGAGACTCTGAAATATCAAAAACTTACATAAAATGGGTAATTTTTAGGAAAATAAGTTACCCAAACTGAATCTGTTAGGAAAAGAAAGTTTAAATAACCACCACTCTCCAACATTTGAAGAAACAAACATAAAAGTCACAACAAAAACACAGACCCAGATGCTTCTGTAAGGAAGCCCCAAGAAACTGTCTTCCCAATTTACTCACGAAGCCAGGGAACTTCAATACCTCCCAGATGAGGAGAGAAGATGTGTTAATTTCATTAGGTACTTAAAAACAAAAGCCTAAAATAATCTAGCAAACTGATTCAAAGATGTAACAACAAATGTGTAATATATAATGATAAAGTCAAGTTTAATCCAATTATGCAAGGTGGTAAGTATCAGGAAAATAGATTAAAATAATTCACCACATTATTAGCACTGGAGCAGGAATGATTTGATCATCTCAAACCATTCAAATAAAGACTGTGGTTTATTTGAGGATAAAGAATAAAGAGACAGTTTGCCCACTCCTGATAACAACCAGGAGTCAAAGGATACGTTCCCTAACTCGACGACGGGCACCCCATCAGAGGCTCTCGTCCTGGGGTCACGAGGAGACAGGCTGCTGGGATTTTCCTGTTCAAACCTGTAGAGGGACTCTAACCAGGGCAGTGAGGCAGGACGACGGCAGGCATGGCTGGACATAAAGCTGCCAGTGTCGGACAGTACAGCTGCCCAGCACAAAACCCAGGAGGGCCTGTATGAACACATCGTTAGAGTTACACCAAGAACTCGGGAAGTTTTCTGGAAACAAGATCAGCACACAAAATCAATTATGTTCTAAAACGCCATCAACAGACTGTTAGGAATAAATCTAGTAAGAAAGTAGGTTTTATGGAGAATACTGTAAAAACCTTTGTCAAATACAGAAAAAAAAAACAAAATAAATGAAGAAACGACCTACTCTTCTATATAGTAAAGCCAAATTAAACATATAGACTGCAATTCTCTAGTTAAGTAGAATACCTAGAAAAATAACGTCTATTTTTTTGCATGGAAATTCAGTGCAAGCCCTGCTTAAATCCTGAGAGGGCCATGCACATGCACGTGTGTGTAGCTCTGTAATCAGATTTTATATGATTTTCATTTATACAGTATTTCTACACACATGTACATAAATATTTTATAACTATCATAAAACAATATGTACATATATACAATTTTGCAAAGCCTAAAATACAGTTTCTTGAGGCAGTAAAATAACACAATGTAAAACATCTTACTAACGACTTTATGTTAATTACATGTGGAAATGATAATATTTTGCATTAGGTTAAACAGTACATTATCAAACTTAAATCTCACTTGCATCTTTTTACATTTTTAAAGTGGACACTAGAAAATCCGAAATTATATATATGCTCTTACTGAGTGGCAGTGCCACACAGTTGGTTTTCCAAGCCAAGGCAGAAAGAAACGTAACCTGACAAAATATTTTTCTTATTAACAAACTTTATAAAATACAAAATGAGTATTTGTCTTAGGAAAATCTCTCCTCTCCCACAAGCACCTGAGGGCAGAGGATGAGCCTCAGAGATCTTAGAGAGAAGTGACCAAGTGGCGTACAGTATTTCTTCCACTCTAACAAACCCATTAAACAAAAAAAAAGGCAAAAGATACAAAGACCTTTCACAGACATGCAGGAAACATTTAATTTGTAATTTTAAAAAAAGTTTGAAGGTAGGATGAGACTCTATATTTCACCTCTCAAATTTGCAAAAAAATAAAACTTTGAGGACAGCAATGGTGTGAGCACACTGGTGTGGCTGGAAGGAGGACTGAGTGGCCTCTCTGAGGACCAGTCTGATTACACATCGTAATTTAAATACAATTTCCCTTCTCAGAGCTTCCACATATACACTCATTCAGTTCAGTTCAGTCGCTCAGTTGTGTCCGACTCTGCGACCCCATGAATCGCAGCACGCCAGGCCTCCCTGTCCGTCACCATCTCCCAGAGTTCACTCAGACTCACGTCCATCGAGTCCATGACGCCATCCAGCCATCTCATCCTCGGTCGTCCCCTTCTCCTCCTGCCCCCAGTCCCTCCCAGCATCAGAGTCCTTTCCAATGAGTCAACTCTTCGCATGAGGTGGCCAAAGTACTGGAGTTTCAGCTTTAGCATCATTCCTTCCAAAGAAATCCCAGGGCTGATCTCCTTCAGGATGGACTGGTTGGATCTCCTTGCAGTCCAAGGGACTCTCAAGAGTCTTCTCCAACACCACAGTTCAAACGCATCAATTCTTCGGCGCTCAGCCTTCTTCACAGTCCAACTCTCACATCCATACATGACCCCAGGAAAAACCATAGCCTTGACTAGACGGACCTTAGTCGGCAAAGTAATGTCTC
Organism: Redunca redunca; assembly: GCA_006410935.1. Lineage (NCBI taxonomy): Eukaryota > Metazoa > Chordata > Mammalia > Artiodactyla > Bovidae > Redunca > Redunca redunca. Next base: position 374,206 of record SJYQ01001572.1, on the reverse strand, counting down.
TGCTTTTGAATATGCTGTCTAGGTTGGTCATAACTTTTCTTCCAAGGAGTAAGCGTCTTTTAATTTCATGGCTGCAATCACCATCTGCAGTGATTTTGGAGCCCCCCAAAATATAGTCTGACACTGTCTCTACTGTTCCCCATTTATTTGCCATGAAGTGATGGGACCAGATGCCATGATCTGAGTTTTCTAAATGTTGAGCTTTAACCCAACTTTTTCACTCTCCTCTTTCACTTTCATCAAGAGGCTTTTTAGTTCCTTTTCACTTTCTGCCATAAGAGTGGTGACATCTGCATATCTGAGGTTATTGATATTTCTCCGTAAATTTTGATTCCAGCTTGTGCTTCTTCCAGCCCAGCGTTTCTCATGATGTACTCTGCATAGAAGTTAAATAAGCAGGGTGACGATATACAGCCTTGACGTACTCCTTTTCCTATTTGGAACCAGTCTTTTGTTCCATGTCCAGTTCTAACTGTTGCTTCCTGACCTGCATATAGGTTTCTCAAGAGGCAGGTCAGGTGGTCTGGTATTCCCATCGCTTTCAGAATTTTCAACATACCCAAAGATACAGGTACTGTTTGCATTCTCGTAGCAGCGAAAGGCCCGCCGTCTGTGCCGTTCCTAGCAGGAAGAGAACGTGCCCCTCCTGACCGACGTCCACACACGTCCGAGTCTCCGTTCTCCCAGCAGCTGTGCCTGACGCCGCTGTGCCCACGGACGCCCTGACCCCAGCCCCGCCTGCAACACTACACGCCGCCCCCCACCCCCCAACGCTCACGCCAGGCTTGCTTCTCATTTAATCACGTAATGTAAAAATAACAGCAAACAAGGAAACAAAAGCAAAGGTTTCTTGAACACCTGAACACTGTTTCCACACTGACGGTGACTGCCCTAGACGACGCGCCAGGAGTCCGGGGCGTGTAGGACGGGGTCCTGGAGAGACCGTCCACAGGCGCTCAGGCGGCGCCGCCCTGCGCCGGGGGCTGCCCAGCGTGCGCGCAGCGCGTGCAGCAGAGGGCCGCTCTCCGGGGTGCTGACGCGGCGTGCCCAGCCGTGTCAGGGGCACGGCTGTCCGCGTGAAGCACCTCTAGGACACCCGGGCCAGGGAGACCAGGCCCGGCGCGCGGGCGGACAGCAGCGGTGGCAGAGCGGAGCGGCGGAGGCGCGCTCTCACCGGCGTGGAGAGAGCAGGTTTGCGCTCCGGGAGCGGAGCGCACTCTGTAGGCCTCTTAGAGCGGCGGTGCGCGGGCTGAGCACGCAGGCGAGCACGGGCGAGGCCTTGGGCCACACAGGCGCGCTCTCCAGCGCAGACCCCCGCCGGGAGGAGGCGGAGGGGCTCTAAGTCTGAAGCCGCTCGGATGCGATAGGCGAGCAGAAGCCAGGGTCACAGGCCTTTCTCCTGCGGTCTTAGACCACGTTTACAGCAACACGCCTTCTCTGCGGTGGCGTCTGAGTGGCGGGCTGCTAAGCAGAGAGGACGCGGCTCTCCCCTAACCCGTGAAGCCTCGGGGATCGAGACCTACCGGCGCTGGAGGCCTCTCGGTGTCTGGAAGAGGCGGAGGCCGAGCCCTGCCAGCAACACAACCGGGCGGGCACGGACTCCCTCCGCCTCAGGCCGCGCCCTCGGGGCCTCGAGCCTGGAAACCAGGCAGCGCCCTTCCCACCGGAGGCCGAGACGCCTCCCCGCGCCTCACTGGGCGGCCGTCTCCATCAGAGGGCTCCCCCGCGCTCTCTGTGTCATTAGAGAAAGCGACACCTGCTTCCAGGTGCAGGCCACGCTTCAGAGCAGCCCTTCCACACACAGGCCTGGGGACTCTGGAAAAGCAGGACGAGGAAGGCGACCGCAGGAGGGCTCAGGCAGGCTCCCCCCAGTCCTGTGACTGAGCCACAAGAAACAAAATAATCCCAAATCTGACCTAGGGCAATATACTTGGAGGTGTTTTCCTTCCTACAATTTACATTCAAAAGTTCCATGAGTTAGAATGAGCTTAGCTCAAGTTTATAAGAAACTCTGCTATGAATATAGAGCTAGCTAAACCTACACTTGAATATTTAAGAATTAGAACCAGTCCTGTTGGAACAGAAATGGAGTGCTTTTCTACAGAGGAAACAGCAGAAACACCTGCTCTTCAGATTTTCTCCTCTCCAGCAGTGGCCTCAGCAGGCACTTGTCTGCTTGGCAACCCTGGGCACATCCACCTCTGCAAAGGCCATGTTTCCTCGTCTGTCAGGAGGAGATGGAGAATTCTGTCAAACCCGAAATCAATGGGAATCTGAAGGTGCAATGTCTGGTGGATACAAGGATGAACCAGAACTTCCCAGTCAGGCTGAAACAGTTACTGCCTGGTCATCAAAGGAGCAAGCGGTCTTGGTTACCCTGATGGGAGATTCATGCTGGATGCCCCTCATCAAGCGGTGCTTTCAGCTGGTTTAATTTGGAGCAGGACTCGTTGGGATTAATGGTCTGGTTTTCCAGAAGCAGCTCATGATAGAGGACTCCCTTCCAGTCCCACCATACACACATCATCACCTTCGCTGGACGAGGACCGGCCTGTGGTGTGGCTGGTGGCACTTCCCTCCCCTGCCCCGCGATCTCTTCCGCTCCACATTATTGTACCAGATCCACTTTTCATCGCCCTTCACAGTTTGCTTCAAAAAATGGAGGGTTTTTGTTGCATTTAAGCAGAGAACTGCCCGCAGCAATATGATGGAAAAGGTGTTGTTTTTTCCCACCTAACTTACAGGGAGCCCGAACATCAAATGCTGCAAATGGCTTTCAGGGCTTGGTTTGGAGGTTTCAAGTCTGCCACCACCTCCAGTGTGGCGTAACAGCGACTGTTTTCAACTAATGTCTTGATGTGACTGCTGTCAACTTCAACTGGTTTACTCGACCATGGAGCGCCGTCCGGACAGACTCTCCAGCACCAAACTTCAGAGGCCACTCTGATGCATTTCATCAGTGGCAGCACCTTCGCCACACACTGCACTGATGTCTTTTTGTGTTTCAGTGGTGTGTTTACCATTTCTTTAATAATCAAGTATAACATGGCGAAACCATTGTTTTCTTCCATCTTCAATATTAGAACGGCTGCACAGAGACTCGCCAATCCTGGCTTCGGCTGCACATGAAGGGCCGCTGTGCCACTGAAACAGTCGTTCCGGATGAGGCTGGGGGCGACTGAGTGCCGCCGGAGTCATCACGCGGGGAGACGGGCTGGCTGTCTGCCAGCCCAACACCACGGCTCTCTCTGCCTCTGCTGTTCTTCGGTAGCTAAGTCGTGTCCGACTCCTTGCACCCCATGGACTGCAGCACACCAGGCTTCCCTGTCTTTCACAGTCTCCCAGAGTTTGCTCAAGTTCATGTCCACTAAATTGGTGATGCCATCCAACCATCTCATCCTCTGTCATCCCTCTTCTCTTCTTGCCCTCAATCTTTCCCAGCATCAGGGTCCTTTCCAGAGTCAGCTCTTCACACCAGGTGGCCAAAGTACGGGAGCTTCAGCTTCAGCGTCAGTCCTTCCAGTGACTATTCAGGACTGATTTCCTTTAGGATGGACTGGTTGGATCCCCTTGATGTCCTCTCAAGAGTCTTCTCCAACACCACAGTTTGAAAGCAGCAATTCTTTGGTGCTCAGCCTTCTTTATGGTCCAACTCTCACATCTGTACATGACTAGTGGAGAACTGTAGCTTTTTGCCTCTAGAACCATATAAATCAGAGAAAAATAAACTCTAAATAAACAATTAAGTCCTGCTTCTTTATCTTGATGCGGGTTATATGGGAGGTTCAGTTACTGTTTGTGGCTCAATGAATCCTCACTAAGGGTTTACGTAGTTCTCTATATGTTTACCATACTTCACTAACAGTTCTAGTAAAAAAGTTGGAAAGCAACCTAAATAAAAATGTCACAACATGGCATACGCATCAGAGAAAACACTTTAAAATACAATAACTTGACAGTATATTCCAAGTGGGATATAACCTAGAAACATTAGTTACCGTTATTCTAAAACTATTTTATCTTGTGGGATAAGGTTATCATCCTTAAAAACCGATTTCAGCATAAGTGAAAACCATGCAGACTGTTACCCGAATTGGAAACACCTATATTCATGACTGCTTCCCAGGCCTGTCTGCTAGGAAAGCAAGGCAGTGCCTGAGCAGGCGGACCGTGGCCGAGGACGCCATCCCCCATGAGAGAAGACGGCTGCATCCCGGCCACAAGATGGGACATCGTGCTGCAGCAGACAGCAAGGATGCAGTCACAGACCAAAGGGGTCACCTCCAAAGAGTGCAGAAGTCAACTTGCGGGAACAATCTGGCATCCAAAGAGCTGCCTCAGGACTTTGCTGGCGGCACAGTGGGAAAAGCAGGGGACACGCGTTTGATCCCAGGAGAAGGAAATGGCAACCCACCCCAGGATTCCTGCTTGGAAGATGCTGTAGCCAGAGGAGCCTGGAGGGCTGCTGCCCATAGGGGCGCACAGTCGGACACGGCTGAAGCGACCGAGCATGCATGCACTGGGGAGGAAAATGGCACCCACTCCAGCGCTCTTACCTGGAGAATCCCATGGACGGAGCCCGGCAGGCTGCACTCCATGGGGTCGCTAAGAGTCGGACATGACTGAGCAACTTCACTTTCACTTTTCACGTTCATGCCTTGGAGAAGGAAATGGCAACCCACTCCAGTGTCCTTGCCTACAGAATCCCAGGGACAGAGAAGCCTGGTGGGCTGCCGTCTATGGGGTCACACAGAGTCGGACACGACTGAGGCGACTTAGCAGCAGCAGCCAGCAAGATCCCATATGCGAAAAGCAACTACGCCCGTGTGCCACAGCAGAGAAAGCCCCTGGACAGCACGGAGCACCCGGCACAGTGAAAGACAAGTTCAGAAAAAACTGCTTCAGGGGCTGAAAGACAGCTACATATACTATACATATATATTTCTCTACAAGTTCATAATACTGGGGGGGAAGTAACAAAAATGCATTGTTGCTTCAGAAGTTGCTAGTCCAAATATACTCTAAACATGAATAAATGAAAAGAAATAATTTCTCTTTTCTCTGCAATAGGAACTGTATTTCAAAGGAATCAGAATTAGTAAGAGAAAACTTCATATAAAAACGCCATTAACTAAACGTAGGAACAAAGCTAGAAAGCTGCTCCTTTGGCAACTGTCACCTGTAGGTAAACCAGGCCCCGAAGACACCCATGCGCGCAGCCCCGGAGCCTGTGAGCGGGAGCCATGGGCTAGGAGAAGGCCATTCAGATGGGAAGACTACATAACAAGGGCACTCACGCTTGCAGGGGGCACACCAAGCTGTGAAAAGCAAGAGATGGATTCTCGCCAGACCCCCCGAAGGAAGTCCCGCTGACACCCCAACCTGACCCCACGGAGGCCGACCTCAGCCAAGCCCCTGGTGACTTGTTCCATCAGCAGCAGGAAACTAACACACCAGCCCAACGGGAGACCAGCAAAAGGGCTGCTGAGCCATTAGGTAATGGAGATGAAAGACTCTGCAAGGCAGAATCAGCCTGCTGACACCTGCATTCACTGGCGACTGTAACACAGCGAGCGAAAGGCAGCCCAACGCTGCGCCTCCTGGGGGGGCACGCGAGAACGCACAGGCGCGGCCCGGCACGGTCTGCGCCGTGTGCCCCCTCCCGGCTCCATCTTGGCAGAGACAGACAAAACCCCCAAACCCGAAACACCCCTCCCCAACGAATTAAGTGTCCAGATCTAGCTACCAGTTTACAGGAAATAATGAGGATCAGTGGACACGCCACCATCACAAACAGCTGACCCAGTCCAGAAGGGGGAGACCTTATAAATATCTTCTGACATTTGGAGAAAATTGAACACAGGATAGATACTGGATGATAGTAACAAAATGTAGCTAGTTTTGTTAGGTATGATTAAAGCCCTCATCTACTGAAGATACACGCTAAAGTATTTACAAGTGACATGAAAAGTGGGCTTTGCCTTAAAATACTCAACGTTCAAAGTGTGACAAGTGTGGAACAAGCAGGGAAGATGAATAAAAATGGCAAAACGCTGACCACTGTTAAAGCTGTGCGATAGGTATATGAAGTGTCCATATCCTCTCCTATCTGGGTATGTTTGAAGGTTTTTCTAATAATCAGGGGTTCAGAAAAGGAAAAGGTCGAAGAGCACTGCTTAGCAGGGTGTACAAAGCTGTCCTCTGAGGGTGAATCAAACTTGCAAATTTTATAAATTTTACAAGGAGAAATGAAGATAAACGAGCCAATAAGCATTTAAGACGGAAAACAGAAAAATCGAAGAAAGTACATGGAATAAATAAACAAAGAACTGGTGAAATAGAAAACAAAAACAAGCAAAATACAGCTGATTTGGTAAATCAAAACCAAAATTAGAAAAAAAAAAAACATAACTAAAATCAATTTCTCTAAAAAAAAAGCGATTAACTCAAGCCGGTCAGGCAAGGGAAGAGAAACCAAAGCCACAAGCCCCGGCGGCAGGAGCTCTGGGCGCCTGGTGCTGAAGCAGGAACGGGTCACGAATGCCCGTGCTCGTATCTCCTGGTGGCTCCAAAGAGGCGAGAGCTTCTTCACCCCATGAGAGCTCCAGGAATTGCTTTTGTGTCTCAGGGGCACTGGTTGGGTTCTGGGCCCGTGAGGGGCCAAGGGAATGGAGTATGCCTCTTAGCCACAGCTGATGAGGGTGCTCCCACAAGCTGGGCCGCTTCATCCCCAACACCTGGCCTGCTCATGGTAGAAAGGGTGGCTCCCCAAAGCAATGAGAGGGCGCTGCAGAGAAAAGATTACCAACTGCAAACCAGTTTACAAACATAAATTTAAAACACCAGCCCAGCAAATCCACTCTAAACTCAGAGAACAAGGCCCCATGAGTAAGTAGGTCTGTGCTAGGGACGCAGTGAGGATTCGTTATTAGGTAATGTAATCTCACATGCAGAGCTCAGAGAGGGTGCACAAACATATATACAGAGCTGGAAGATGGCCATTTGAAAAGCCCATCTGGCTGGTGACACTCGGCATCTATTCCTTGCTTCCAATGGAATGCAATTTCAGGAACAGAAGGAAACGGCCACATGAAGAACATTTCCCAGAAGAACAACATACCACATTTAGTGAAAAGCCAAAATTATCCTATTAAGTAACAGACCAGCAAAGATGTCTATTGATACTATGGTCAAAGACTGTCAAACATGCAACTTAAGGAGAAATAATTAAGCTAATAAGAGACAAACGCCAGTACCTGCAGATGACCATCTGTTTAGAAAACCCCTCTGTGACGATGAAGAGTTAGGAAACTGAAGGGAGGCTCAGTGTTGGCAAAACAAAGAGCTCGCTGGACGCCCAAGTTGTGGGGCAGCGCCCCTTGCGAGGAGACTGGCCTCCGAGGCGCCTGTCTCCCCGAGCCCACCTGCACCCCGAGAAGTGCCGGTAACAGCCGCGGCCGGCAGGCCACAGCACCCAGACACCAGGCCCTGCTCCTGGGATTTCAACATTACTGTACCTGGAAAAAAGTCTTTCCAGGATTGAGTGAAGACTACCCTGAATTACCTGAGTGGGTCCTTCTCAAACAGAGGAAGAGAGAACACAGAGGTCAAGGTTGACACAAAGCTGGAGGCAGAGACGGGGTGCGGGAGCAGCCGCGAGACGCTGGAGACAGGAGCCCCAGAGGGTGAGCGGACGGTCAGGTGTCAGATTCCAGCTCCAGAACTGACAGAATAAATTTCTGTTGTTTTAAGCTATTAAATTTGTCGTAATTTATTTTGGTAGCCATAGGAAACATAACACAAGGTCCCAGTAGGTTTTTAAAGTAGATATATGTGTACTGTAAAAAATAAAAGGGGGGGTTCCTAAATTCATCTAAAAATAAAACTGTCCCAGGTTATTTGAAAAAAGAAAAAAAGTGGGGGATTCAACCTAAAATTAGCAAAGCACACCATAAAGCAATAGTCATTAGTACTTGGGGTTTCGGCTAAGGAAGAGGAAAATGGATAAATGAAACAAACTCAGGTGTATCCGTGAGTTAGGCATTTGAAACAAACGCCACTTCAAGTCACCAAGGAAGGATGGACTAGACAATCAACAGAACTGCCCCACTTGCAAGCCATTTTGAAAAACCTAATAAAGACTGATCCCCACCTCACGACAGACGACAAAGCAAGTTTCAGGTGGATTAGAAGCCCGAGGGTGAGGGATGAAGCCCGAGGACAGAAGACCGGGGAGGAGAGCCTGCCGGTGGTCCAGACCACAGAGGCCCCAAGGGAGACCCAGGCCCCTCGAGCCTGCGAGAGCCTCCAGTCCCACAGCTGAAGGCGGCCCAACGCACAGGGCAGGGCACACAGAGCTCTTTGGCTGGAAGACACCTGAGCACACAGTCCACAGAAGACTGACACGCACTACAGACACACAGGGATTCGTGTGCTCATCCTCACTCAGCCCTCATACCGTGAGGCCAACAAAAGTGATGCCGTCTGTTCTGAAACGGTGAGGGAAACAGGCTCCTGATCACCGAGGACGTGTGAAATTAGAAGCAATTTACAAACATAAAACGCACACAATCCAATTCAGCGGTGACATCCAAAGAAGCTGCTCCCCAGGAGCAGCGGCACAGAACACAGGCGCAAGGCGGCCCACGGAGCGCCGCGCACGCAGAGAACGGGGCGGGGAACACGTGCGCCAGAGGGGAGGTGGGCCTGCAGCGACGCGCCGGCACCAGACGGCAGGTGCCCGCGGCAGAGCTCCGGAGGCCGCCTTCAGAGCTGGGCCCGAGGCCACGTGAGGGAGCGCAGGGCTGGCCACACGGCAGGATTTGCACGCGAGCAGCGGGGACGCACCCGAGCAGGACCCGGGACTAGCTTTAAGGAGCTTCCAGTGGCCAAACACCGGAGCACACGCACACCAAAATGAATAACCACAAACAACGACAACCAGCTGAATAAAGTGGGAAACTCTTGGCCTAGACTGATAGAAATAAACCGGTAAGCTGAAGGAACAGATACTTAGTTTCAAAAGCACCTCCCCCCACACACTCCTAACCACAAAGACTTCACAGCCCAGAAGTGTGCAGGCTCCACCTTCAAGTGACCCATCCTGGGGACAGACAAACTGAAACTGTGCCCTCGGACACAAGGCCCAGAGAAGGCCCAGCATGCCTCTGTGCCATTGCAGCCGCAGACGCAAACCCCGCATCTAACCCAAAGAAAGCCAACAAGCCCGCTCGGAGAGACACCAGCGAAATAGCTGCTTGTGGCCGTTAGGCGTCAGGGTCAGGAAAGCCACGGCAAGGCGGAGCCAGTGCGAACCGGTCTGCAGGTGCGAAGGGCGCGTGGCAGCGGCTGCGCCAAGTCCTGTCTGCAGGACACACACCGACAGCCAGGGCTTCACGGCCCCAGCCTCCTGCAGGCGGTGCCGAAACCTGCCCTGCACCATTGCTGAAACTGCTCGGAAAGTACGAGCCAGAATTTTTTTCCTTAAATATCTAAATGCAGGATAGTACTACCTTTGTAACTAGAAAAAATAAACACTTTAATTTGGAAACAAACACACTGATGTAGGAGAGCGGTGGCACAAGACACTGAGCATTCTTTCAAAGTCAAAACCCAATTTTAACCCCATGCATTCAGCTGTGCGTTCACTCCACCAACAAAGGTCCACCTAGTCGAGGCTGTGATCTTTCCAGCAGTCATGTACGGATGTGAGGGTTAAAACATAAAGAAGGCTGAGTGCCGAAGAATCAATGCTTTCAAACTGCAGTGCTGGAGAAGACTTGAGAGTCTCTTGGACTGCAAGGAGATCCAACCAGTCCACCCTAAACGAAATCAGTCCTGAGTGTTCACTGGGAGGGCTGACGGTGAAGCTGAGGCTCCAGCACCTTGGCCACCTGATGCGAAGGCCGACTCGCTGGAAAAGGCCCTGATGCCAGGAAAGACTGAGGGCACGGAGAAGGGGGCGACAGAGGGTGAGATGGCTGGAGGGCATCACCGACTCCATGGACATGGGTTTGAGCAAGCTCCGGGAGACGGGGTGGGGACAGAGGAGCCTGGCGGGCTGCAGTCCCTGGCGTGGCAGAGTCGGACACGACTGAGTGGCCGAGCAACCACCGAGCCCACTGTTCACACCAGTGCACTTTCCACCCACAGTTCATGCAGCGCAACAAAGCTTCTAGCTGAGCGTGGCACGCCGGAACGCCGCCAGAGCCGGTCACACACTGTTTGTTCAGAGCTCCTGAAAGCGGGCTCTTAAACCGCCAGACAGTGGCGAGGGAGCTGCTGACAGTGCGTCGCCACGTGCTGAGCAGCAGCCTCAAGCGACGCCGGGACCCCCACGGGGACTCCCGGTGCACGCCCCCAGAGTGGCAGGAGGCCTGCCCGAGTCCGGAGGCGCCCCCAGAGCTTTTCAGACACCACGTCCGGAAAGGATGCGCCCTCGGAGCCAGCCACCAACGAGAGGCTGCCCTCTGACCAAGGGGCAAAACTGAGCCAGCAGCAGCGGGCCAGCCACGCCGCATGAAGGGAACAGCGCCCAGGGAGGGCGCGGCGACTTTCAGGCTGGGCAAGGAGGCCGCCCACCCATCAGCAGCGGCCGAAAGAGGAGAGACACACGGCTCCACCACTGCAGGACCGGGCTGAGGAGACGGGGGGCCAAGAAAAGGGACACTGGGGATTAAAAGGGCCCTGTAAGAAGCCTGCTGACGCATATAAGTAAGTTCTTAACAGGCTGAAACAAAAGCCACACACTAACTGATACCAGGAACCTAGCAACTATCCCCATGAGACTGATGGGAAGCCCTCCCACTCCACGTCTCCCCCAGAGACCTAGTCCCGACCCGAAGCACGGTGTGGAGCCGTCCAGAGTCAGGGCTGCGGCCCACGCCCAGGCGCCCCAGCCCCAGGCACACCTGAAGCCCCAGCGGCAGGGCGCGCCACGCCTCAGCGCTCCAGGAGCGGACGCGCCTCCCGGGCCAGGGGAGCCGACTGTGCTTTCCAAGATCCCAGAAGGCTGCCCCCCCCAGCAGCACCATCCTATCACCTCTGCCCCATCTTTCAGAAAGCACCACAAGCGCCAACCTCAAGGGAACACGATGCTCATGTCCAGCATCTGTGATATCACGGGATGGCCCCCAAGAGCAGCAAGTCTGAGGTCACTCGGCCTGCAGTGGGATCCAGTCTGGACGCTGCAGAAACCGCCAGGCTAAGTGGAGCGGCCCAGGGGCCTGGGCCACAGGCAGCCTGGCAGCTCTGCTGAGCTCACTGCGGCGGTGACAAAGGCAACACAGACTCCTGGTCTCAGGGGTGGGAGAGTCAGCTCCAAGCAAAGCTAACGTGTCAAAACAGAAGCCTTGTTTCTAAAGGAAAAAAACTATTCTTCAAGTTGATCTCACACACACTGATTCAAGCCAGGGCGACAGGACCACTTAACTAATCTCATACCCAGGTGAAAAAGTCAAAACTGCCAACATAATTCAGTAATTCCATCTGAAAGCTGTCTATAAATGAGCTAAGTATTAAGGGGATGAGGAAGCTACTGCGTCACAGTGAAGTGAAGGAGCAGCTGTCGAGTCACTAAGTCGTGTCTGACTCTCCGCAACCGCATGGACTTAGCCCTCCAGGCTCCTCTGTCCAAGGGGCTCTTCTGGCAAGAATACTGGAGTGGGTTGCCGTTTCCTCTTCCGGGGGATCTTCTCAGACCACGGGTCACAGCTGCCCCTCCCGCGGTGGCGGCAGGCTCTTCACCGCCGAGCCAGCGGGGAGCCAGCACAGAGCACGGCCGATCGGGACGGCGCGCCGTCTCTGATTCTGTCCAGGGGCCAGCACGAGCCGGGCGTCCACCCAGCCTGTCCCCACCTAACACCTTACGTCCAAGGGCCAGGGCCCCGGCTCACAGTTGTGAAGAGTGAGCTCACGGCCCCAGCAAAGCCCACGGCCTCCTGCTCGCAGTGACAGGACACCACCGAGAGAGCACGGCTCACAGCTGTCACAGAGCACGGCGGAAAGGCACAAGGACAGAGCGCCTCGACCCCCTTTGTTCTTCCTTAATTTTAAAGGGAGAGAGTTAAAGCGAGGACGTGCGTGCTCAAGGCATCAGAACCCACCCCGTCTGCTAAGAAGGGAGCCCTGAGGGGCAGAACCGCTTCTCAGACGTCACTCACCTCAACCAGAGTCTCAACAGCAGCAGAAACTGCCAAACGCACACCACCTTTTCAAAGCCGGTTTCTAACTCTACACGCGCACGGCTGTCTCTCCCGCTCTGGCCTCTCCTGGTGCTGAGGGGCCGGGCCCTTCTGGGGGCAGCAAGTGCTGCGCTGGGCCATCTCCCCCAGGCCGTCTGCTGTGGCAACCCCGACAGCAGCGCTCTCCAGGGGCCTGGGGGGCCTCCCGAGGGGTGGGGAGGTTGCCAGGCAGGCGGCGCTCCCCAGGCACCTGCGAGCGGCCTGCTCTCCCCAGGAGCACATGCCCAGGGTCTGCAAGACGGATGTGGGGGGCTGGGGCAGAGTCCCCCTTCTCTAGCCCCAGCTGCCTAAGCCACACAATACCCGGGGGCGGGAGGGCCCCCTTTGCATCTGCGCCACGGAACCCCCCAGAGCACACACCGGTTTGTGCAGCAGAGCCAACGCTGCGCGCAGGCGGCCTCTGACCAAAGTTGCTTCCTCCCTCCACAAAGAAACCAGAAGCAGCCTGGGCCAGTCCGTCCTGTCCAGAAGCTCGGAGCGGCAGTGCTGACCTGAGGTGAGCAGACACTGCACCCTGCCCGCTGAGAGAGCGGCCGCCACCGAAACACAGGGCCCTTCCTGCCCATCTGGGCCGAGGCTACTGCCCCACCTCAGGAGCTCGGTCCCCGCACTCAGCCCCGCCCCAACCAGCTGCCAGAAACAAGAGAGAGCGCAAAGGAGCAGATAAAGGTGGGAAGCACAGAAATCAGGCTGCAGGACACTCGGCTTCCCAGGCTCCAGCAGCCCGGGCGTGAGCTGACCTGCCACACAGAAGGCCAAGGAGGCTGCTCCGAACCCTTCTGTGCAGGCAGAGCCCACACCAGGGCCACCAGGGGCAGCAGTGCCTGCGAGCCTCGAAAGCTGCCACGGCCTGCAGCAGCCCCTGCAACTCGGCAAAATGAGTCAAGGACACGGTGCAGAAGCCACACTGTCACCCCTCTGAACACACAGGGTGCTGGCCACCTCCGGGGGGGCTTCTCCGGCAGCCCAGGTGAACCTGGGGACGGGGAAAACCAAGAGGCGGCGACCCCGGAGCCTGCGGAGTCCTAAGGCGACGAGAGGGCAGCCACGGAAGGTGGGAAGACGAGCCCAGCAGAGAGAGAGCCGGCCCGGCAGGGCGCTGCGTGTCGCTGCAGGCGCAGGCGTGTGCGCTCAGCGGCGTCAGGCCTGGGGACCCTGAGCTGCTCACTTCCTCCCAGAAAATCTACTGGCGGGTATGCACTTTGTGAAAAATAAATGCCTGACGATGGACTCGAAGATAATCCAAATTCTGAAGGGCACAGGACAATCTCCCAGGGTCTCCTTTGAGGGAGAGTGCCTGCCTTGCTGCGGAGGCCTGGCTGGCCGCAGCCCTGGGCACTATCACCTCCGGAGGCCCTGAGAGGAGACGCCAGGCGAGCTGTCAAGGGTGAGTGTTTAAGCGTGCAAACTTCTGAGAGTGAGGGCCAGGGCAGACCCCGCATCCTTGCGGTGTGCCCCTCCCTGGCCTGCAAAGGAAGTGGACACTGGTACCCGCCCTCTGGTGTCGTGAGGATTACGGAGCTCACGCGCGGGCGCTTAACCCAGCCTGGCAGAGCAAGCTGGGGGATCTTCTGTCACCAGGGCCTCCTCGCTGGCTGTGAGAGCAGGACTCCGGCAGTCCACACAGCGTGGCCTTAACTCAGCCACGCTTCCGTCTTTTTTTACTTTCTTTTTATTTTTTAATCTTTTTTTTTTTTTTTAATTCAGTCACTCTTGCTAGGGGCTTCAACCCCCAGGCTCCTCTCTCCTCGACTGAAAAACCAGACAGCACATTAAAAAGCAGAGACATTACTTTGCCAACAAAGGTCCGTACAGTCAAGGCTATGGTTTTCCCAGTGGTCATGTATGGATGTGAGAGTTGGAACATAAAGAAAGCTGAGCGCCAAAGAATTGTTGCTTTTGAATTGTGGTGTTGGAGAAGACTCTTGAGAGTTCCCTGGACTGCAAGGAGATCCAACCAGTCCATTTTAAAGGAGATCAGTCCTGAATATTCATTGGAAGGACTGATGCTGAAGCTGAAACTCCAATACTTTAGCCACCTGATATGAAGAACTGACTCATTGGAAAAGACCCTGATGCTGGGAAAGACTGAGGGCAGGAGGAGAAGGGGACGACAGAGGATGAGATGGCTGGATGGCATCACCGACTCGATGGACATGAGTTTGAGCAGGCTCCAGGAGATGGTGATGGACAGGGAGGCCTGGCGTGCGCAGTCCATGGGGTCGCAGAGATTCGGACACGACGGAGCGACTGAACTGAAACGAGCTACTGAGACACCCCACGACACCTGGGTGTACCAGTACCCCTCGCCCTCGCCACCTACAATGCTCATTTTCCCCATCTGTAGGGGAAATACGACTTCAAGGTCATCTTCGATCATGAGCAACTGAAACCTTGCTCTGCACACTGCCATGTGAGTTTCTTGACTGTGAAGACCGACCTATTCACAGCCTCCATCCACGTTCCTGCCAGGGTGCCTGAGCACACATTTAAGACAAGGTAAAACGCACAGCTGGGCTACAAACAATGCAGCAAACAGAATAAGAAATATAAACAAAACTCAAGTTGTAAGCTAAAATAACGTTGCTCAAGTTTTGCCCAGACAAAAGTAGTAAGAAAACACTATCAAAAAAGACCATGTTTTGTTTTGTTTTGCCTGTCAGGCCTCTTGGCTGAAGGCAGTGGTTCCCCCCTCGCCCCCCACCCCGCGGAAAAGGAGCCCCGAACCCCTGCCCTGGGGACGCCAGTAGCAGCAGAGTGCCGGGGAGCACCGTGCAGGCAGGGGAGTGAGCCCCTCCGCAGCCACTGCCAAGGCCCCGGCCTTCTCCTCTCCCTGGGGGCTCCTTGAAGACAGGAAGCCAGGCGGGAGTCTGGGAGGCGTTCTTCCGGAGAGTCCAGAGAGACTCGAAGAAGCGAACAGGGTGCTGCACAGAACGGCCCAGCCAGGCGCCTCCACAGTGAGTGCCACGGGAGGCAAGCCCCAGCCAACCACGAGGCCAGGGTCCCTCTGACATGTAAGCAGGCAAGCAAACTTCACTGGAGATCCCAGAAAAGGCTCTGACCCCCTGAGAGCCAAAACCCCAACCCAAAAAGCAGCCAGAAGCAAGTGGTGACTTCAGGGAAAACTCTCCAACATCCTCAGAGAGATCAGAGGAGATAGTACATCCAGGAAACAAACACAGGATGGGCTACGAGACACAGAAAGATGGAGAGAAGCGCTAAGATATAAAGTGAGAAGAGCTCAACAGGAGGACTACAAGAATGTTTCCAGAAAGAAATGGGAAGCCTAAGGAAATAAGACTGCCAATCCAGAAGGTCCAATAGTTGAATTCTAGAAAGAGGTGAGAGAATGGAAAGAAATCCAATACATCAAGAAAAACGCCCAGCACTGAAGATCAGAAGTTTCCACAACAAAGGAGCCCAAAGGGCCGGCAAGACATTAGACGAAAACAGACGCCAAGGGCCATCACTGCACTGGGTATTGTGCATTTCACACAAAATCCTGCAAGCTTCAAAGCAAACACAGTGAGACACAAAGGCTCAAGAATCAGAACTGCGAACGCTTCAAGGATAACGCTGAGAAATGGAAAATGGGGGCAACCGATGTCCAACCTCTCACTCAAGTACAAGGGCCGAACAATGCACTCCAGATATGCAGGCTCTCAAAATTTTATTTGCCAGCCAATTCCTTGAGGAAGTGCTCCATCAAAATGGGGGGTAGGGGGGAATCAAGAATGAGAAAGACAGGGGTTCCAGGAAACCAAAAGCAGTGAGGCCTGCAGTGAGGTTCCAGCAGGCAGGAGGCGTGGGCCAGCAGAGCCTGGGCAGATGAAAGACGGGGTCTCCTGAAGGAGGTTTAGACAACTGGTGAACTGGGGGCTGAATGCTAGCAGCAAATACATAGACAACTAAGAAAACACCAAACCACTCCTGTGAACTTTAGGGAAAACAAAACTCCGGAAGTGCCATCACACCATTCGGCACAGCTGTTAGCAGTACGCCAGCAGTCATAAGGACTAAATACCCAAAAAGCAGATTAAAGGGGCACCCACTGTGGGCACTGTGTGTGCAGCAAAGGCAGAGGGGCAAATGAGAACAAGAAATGGCGCACGGCCTGGTAAATGAAGAGACGACGCGTGGGACAGGGAGGGAAGAGAAGCAGTCAGGCATGGATGTGGGGGGGGGCAGGCATACGAGGCAGTTGAAATGAGGTAGATGAATCTAGAGCCTGTTATACACAATAAAATCAAGGTCAGAAGGAGAAAAACAAATATTTTATATTTACACACACATACATATAGACTCTAGGAAAATGGTTCTAATGAGCCTATTTGCAGGGCAGGAATAGACAGAGAGGTAGAGAACAGACTTGGGGCACATTGCGGGTGGGACGGAGCGGGCAGGACAGAGGAGCAGTGAAATATATACCACATGCTATATGGCTAGTGTGCCAACAAAGGTCTGTCCAGTCGAAGCTATGGCTTTTCCAGTAGTCACGCACAGATGTGAGAGCTGGACCATAAAGAAAGCTGAACAACTGATGCTTTTGAACTGTGGTGTTGGAGAAGACTCTTGAGTGTCCATTGGACTGCAGGAAATCAGACAAGTCAATCCTAAAGAAAAGAAACCTGAATATTCATTGAAATGACTGATGGTGAAGCTGAAGTTCCAATACTTTGGCCACCTGATGTGACGAGCCGACTCATTAGAAAAGACCCTGATGCCAGGAAGGATTGAAGGTAGGAGGAGAAGGGGACGACGGAGGAGGAGATGGTTGGATGGCATCACCGATTCCATGGACATGAGGTTTGAGGAAGCTCCGGGAGATGGTAAAGGACAGGGAGGCCTGGCGTGCTGCAGTCCGTGAGGTTCGCTAAGAGTTGGACACGACTGAGCGACTGCACAACAACAAAACAGCTGGTGGGAGCTGCTGTGTGACAGGCGGAACTCAACCCCACGCTTCGCGACAACCTAGAGGGGTGGGTGAGGGCACGGGGGACTCAAGAGGCAGGGTCACATGTCTACACACTTAGACTGATTCACACTGCTGCTGTTTACGGCAGAAACCAACAACTCTGTAAAGTAATTATCCTCCCAATAAAAATAAATTTAAAAAATGAAAAGACAGGTGTTCTGCAGGGGGGGACACATGATCAGAGGAAGGAAACTGATCGGTTTTCTTTCTTTCAAGTCTTTCCAGGTTTATTTGATCTTTTAAAAGGTGCATGAAGATAGAATCCTGGTTTCAAGTAAAATTAATTTTTAACTTTAAAACCATCAGTGCCAATAGGCAGTACTGAGGGAGAGCAGGAGCGGCCCATGCACTACCGCCAGACCATCGGCAAGCGCCGGCAAGACGGCTAACAGTGTGCCGAGGCAAGTCCGGTTCGTCAAATGGCATCAAGGAACGCTGACGGGCCTGGTCAACAGCAGCTGACTGGAAATATCACCCCTAAAATGTCTGATATTAAAGTACAAAAAGGTAAAAAGAAATGAAAATCTTACTTCAGCTCGAAACAACTTATATAATCAAGTTTTTAAATGGCATATACATAAAAAAGTTTAGTTCTTTTCTTGGTCTTCAAATGTTCAATGTTGTGGCACTTTTATAATTCAAGAGAAAAGATACATTAAGGTTCTTTCTATACTTGATCAAAAACTTTTACAAATGTGCCTTGGACTTTTGGCCACCAAATCCAGCAACTGGGCTTGAGCTGTGTGCTCTGCTTCTTCCCGGAGCCGGGCCATTTCTTCATAGGAAAAGGAAGCCCCTTCCTCTGATCATCAGCTCTGTGAGATGAACGTGTGCTGAGCGGGCCACACCAAGTCCTAAGTGCCGTAACGGTGCTCGGTCACCAGCAGTGAATCTCTGCAATGCACTTGTGACTGAACCTCACGAGTCATCTTGGTGGGCACCCACCAGCTGAATCCCGTCCAAGTCGAGAGTGTTCACCAGCCCTGTGACACCACCAGCAGCACACCACGTTCTCAGCCTCCTGAGGGTGCGCCGCCTCAGACACCAGTCGCTTGTCCCCTTTGCGTAAGCTAGTCCCTTCCAGCACAGTCCACCTGGAAAAACTCCTATTCATCTTCTAAACCCCGGTTTCAGGACAAAGTTCTTTGTGAAGATTTTCCAACAGGCAATCCCTGCCCCCTTCTCCTACTCCACGAAAGTGAAAGTGCTTGTTGTTCAGTTGTATCCAACTCTTTATGACCCTATATGGACTGCAGCCCACCAGGCTTCACTGTCCATGGAATTTTCCAGGCCAAGAATACTGGAGTGGGTTGCCATGCCCTCCTCCAGGGGATCTTCCTGACCCAGGGATAGAACCTGGCTCTCCTGCATTACAGGCAGATTCTTTACTGTCTGAGCCAGCAGGGAAGCCCCTTTCCTACTCCATACCTAGTACACAGTTCCATTGCCACACTTAGAACACTGTAACCTACTCCTTTACAAGGCAATCTCCCCTATTAGACCACAAACTGCCCGAGGAAAAGAAAAGACAAAGGTCTATGTCCTCCTTACTACGCATCCTCAGAAACCTAAGAGTATGGCACAGTGCCATTTCCAGTTAAGTTTTTAAAAAATATTTTCTACCCTTGCAGTAGTCACGAGGTGAAAGTCAGACCACCAGAAACCCCAAACAACAGAAAACCCAAGGAGAAAGAAAATACTTGATGGTTCAAGAAGAAATTCTCCCATCAGGGCGCTGAGAGGCCAGCCCGGCCCCTCGGAGGGCACGCTGCGACAAGGATCTAGCGGGGTCTCGAGTGCCCAGGAATGAGGGCCGGCGACATCTCAGGAGCGCTTTCCTTCACTCAGTGACCTCAGCCTGATCAGAGAGGAGGTAAGCCCCGAAAGGGCGTGACGCAGAGCGGAACTAACAGCAGTTACAGGCAAGTTTAATCTTCGGTGTTTCCAATGGCTTCCAAATGTCCTTCAAGACTTGAGGGGGGACGCTCAGTTTTCTCCAAACCTAAAACTCTCGTGATAAGCGGGTGGTTGATGTTTCAGATCCGGAGAACTGGGAGTTCAAACAACGGAAGTCATCTGAACCAAGTTCCTTCTCAGCTCTTTAGGACTCTAATACAAACCGTACTTCTTGAGCTTGGCGTGGGGGTGCTTCGTGCTCAGAGTCAGCAACCACCACCCTGGGCACCAGACTTCGTCCAGCGTCTCATTCGCCCAGGCTGCTCCCAGAAACCCACATGGAGCTTGTTCTGCAGAAGAGCAGCACCGGCTGCCTCAGACCAAAGCCTAACTGTGACGCACCCCGTCGTAACAGGGCCTCAGAAAGGCACCTGCCGAGGAAGCCCCGGCCCGTCGCGTCCTGCTGCGGGCGCCGCCGCAGGTGCGGGCGACCCTGAGGGCAGCCGAGGACACGAACCGAGGACCTCCAGGGCAAACCACCCTGTTCCTGAGGATTCCCCTAAGACGCATCTACATTCCTTCGGACGGTGCTTGGTAAGNTAGTATAAAAATATTAACTCTATTACTTTATAAAAATCTAAAAACTTATTGATTATAAGTTAAAATTACAGATAGCAAAAAATAACATTTCTGGTAATAATACGATGGTTTCCAACTATAGCATAAAATTACCAATTCCCATATGGCTACAAAATTTCACACCATCACATGTTCCATATATATATATGGAACATATATATATATATTTAAGTGACTATAATGAATTGACTATTTATTGCCAGGCTTCTGACACTATTAAGGTAGAAATATATGGGGAATTAATGCCCAGATTTTCACTCAGCAAATACATGTGAATAGAAATTACTCAATTATCTTAATGCTAATCTCAATGTAATATAAATGGTATTTTAGACCTAATTTTTTCTTAGGAGACTATATCTTGAAAATTTCAATTATCCTGATTATAAAAGATAATTTAATTCCATCATTAGTTTAATATTATATTCATCAAGTATTTTTAGACATCTATCACTTGAAGCTCTCTGTACAAATGAATGTTACAAAGAGTCAGAAGGTATGGGTTTCAGCCTTAGTTCTGCCACTTATTATGCTACCTCTACTCTTTCTCTACTTCAGTGCTTTCATTTGTGTAAAAGATAGATTGGAGTAAGTAATTTCTCAAGTTCCAGCTACCTCTAAAAAACTGTCTACAAATGAGATGTGGTTTCTACCTTTAAGGAGTTTATAGTATTGTAGGAGAACACAGAGTAGTAGAATGTTTCTAGAGTTCTAATCGTAGGAAGGAGAAAAATCTTTTCCCTTTATCCTTCTAGGTTCTTGATTAAGATACCACACCCCATAATGAAAAAGAGGTTAATGGGAGAAAAACAAACAAGATTAGTAACATACATAACTCCTGTATACATAGGGGAGATCTGCTGTCTCTTTAGTCATTAAGTAACGTTCCACTCTTTGCAACCCAATGGGCTATAGCCTGCCAGGCTGCTCTGTCGATGGGATTTTCCAGGAAAGAATACTGGAGGGGTTGCCATTTCCTTCTCCAGGGGATCTTCCTGACCCAGGATCAAATCCAGGCCTTCTGCATTGGCAGGTGGGTTCTTTACCCTTTCCCAGGTCTCACCTTGGAAGACCAGGAGAGACCTAGGAAGACTGAATGACTCCCTCAATAGCCTCAACTACCACTTTAAATATCATTTCCAACTAAAGACAAAAAAAGTTGGGTGTAGGAAGAGCCAGTTATGGGAGTTCAATGGGCAAAGTACGGTAAACAAAGGTATAATTGTCACATAGATTTAAGTCCAGGTCTTCTTCATCAATAAGTTTCTAGAGAGCTAGTAATTCTCTTTTTCCTAATACAAAGAAATCCTTTAGTGACCCTCATAAATGGAGATTTCCCTTATAAATGTAAATGTCTCATACAGAATAGCAACCTAACAAGTTTTCAGGGCTTGTCCTATGTCCGCTATTTCTTAAAAATAACCTAAAGTAAATCTTATGCCAAAAAAGTATATTTTGGGGTGGCAAATTCTGCTCCCCTTTGTATCAGACCAAAAGCTCAAAGAGTGAAGGCAGGAGGTCAGTAGGTAAAAGTGAAGTCCAACTGGAGGAAGAAGCATAAGAAACTGAATCTGAAAAGTAATAGGAAATAATATTTTAAATAAAGAGGCAGGAATAAATTATTTTAGGTGAACTTAAAGCAATGGAAGAAGGAATAAAATTTGGAAGGCTTTTACAACTTTTGGTTTCATCACCCTTAGTGTCTCAGTAATTTTTTTTATATAAGCTGCAGGTCAAAAGATACGATGGATCCATTTGTTAGCCAGTTTTTTGTTGTTGTTTTTCAGTTATGAAGTCGTGTCCCACTGTTTGCAACTCCAGGATTGTAGCCCATCAGGATTTCCTGTCCTTCACGATCTCCCAGAGTTTGTTCAGATTCATGTCCATAAAGTTGGTGATGCTATTTAACCATCTCATCCTCTGTTGCCTTCTTCTCCTTTTGCCCTCAATTTTTCCAAGCATAAGGGTCTTTTCTAATAAGTCAGCTTATATATCAAGTGGCCAAAGTATTGGACCTTCAACTTTAGCACCAGTCCTTGCAATAAATATTCAGGGTTTATTTTCTTTAGGATTGACTGGTTTGATCTCCTTGCTGTCCAAGGGGTTCTCAAGAGTTTTCTCCAGCACCACAGTCTGACGGGATCAATTCTTCAGTGTTCAGCTTTCTATTGATCCAACTCTCACATCTACACATGACTACTGGAAAAATCATAGCTTTGACTATAATGATCTTTGTCAGTAGAGTAATGTCTTAGTTTTTTTAATATGCTGTGTAGGTTGGTCAGAGCATTTCTTCCAAGGAGCAAGTGTCTTTTCATTTCGTGGCTGCAGTCACCATCTGCAGTGATTTTGGAGCCCAATAAAATAAAATCTGTCACTGTTTCCACTTTTCCCCCACCTATTTGCCATGAAATGATGGGACTGGATGCCATGATCTTTGTTTGTTTTTAATACTGAGTTTTTAGCCAGCTTTCTCACACTCCTCTTTTACCCTCAAGAGGCTCTTTAGTCCATCTTTAATTTCTGCCATTGAGTGCTGTCATCTGCATATCTGAGTTATTGATGTCCCTCTCAGTGATCTTGATTCCAGCTTGTGATTCATCCAGCCTGGCATTTCACATGATGTACTAAGTTATATAAGCAGGGTGACAATTTACAGCCTTGTTCTCCTTCCCAACTTCAAACTAGTCAGTTGTTCCATGTAAGGTTCTAACTGTTGCTTCTTGACCCACATACATTTTCTCAGGAGACAGGTAATGCGATCTGGTATTCCCATCTTTTTAAGAATTTTCCAGTTTGTTGTGATCCACACAGTCAAAGGCTTTAGTGTAGTCAATGAGCAGAAGTAGATTTTTTTTTTTAATACCCTTACTTTCTCTCTGATCCAACAAACGTTGGCAATTTGATCTCTGATTCCTCTGACTTCTAAACCCAGTTTGTACATCTGGAATTTCTCAGCTCACCTACTGTTCAAGCCTAACTTGAAGGATTTTGAGCATTACCAAATAAGCACACTTGTAGAATAATTGGTACATTCTTTGGCACTGCCCTTCTTTGTGATTGGAATGAAAACTGATTTTTTCTAGTCCTGTAGTCACTGCTGAGTTTTCCAAATTTGCTGAACATATTGAGTAAAGCCCTTTAACAGCATCGTCTTTTAAGATTTGAAATAGCTCCACTGGAATTCCATCACCTCCACTAGCTGTGTGTGTGGTAATGCTTCCTAAGGTCCACTTAAGTTCAGACTCCAGGATGTCAGGCTCTAGGTGAGCCACCACACCATCATTGTTATCTGGGTCATTAAGATTTTTTTGTATAGTTCTTCTGTGCATTCTGTGTATTTTGTATAGTTCTTCTGTGCATCTTAAAATCTCTTCAACTTCACTTAGGTCCTTACCGTTTCTGTCCTTTATCATGACCATCCTTGCATGAAATGTTCCCTTGATATCTCCAATTTTCTTGAAAAGACCTCTAGTATTTCCCATTCTGTTGTTTTCCTCTACTTCTTTGCACTGTTCCTTTAAGAAGGTCTTCTTATTTCTCTTTGCTATTCTCTGGATCTCTGCATTCAGTTGGGTATATCTTTCCCTTTCTTCCTTGCTTTTTGCTTCTCTTCTTTCCTCAGCTATCAGTAAATCCTTCTCAGACAACCACTTTGCCTTTTGCATTTCTTTTTCTTAGGGATAGTTTTGGTCATTGCCTCCTGTACAATGTTATAAACCTCTGTCCATAGTTCTTCAGGCACTCTGTCTACCAGATTTAATCTCTTGAATCTATTCATCACCTCCACTGTATAATCATAAAGGACTTGATTTAGGTCATACCTCAGTGGCCAGTTTTTTTCTTACTATCTTCAATTTAAGCCTGAATCTTGCAATAAGGAGCTGATGATCTTGGGCATAGTCAACTCCAGGTCTTATTTTTGCTGACTGTATAGAGTTTCTCCATCCTCAGCTGCAGAAAGTATAATTAGTCTGATTTCAATATTGACCATTTTGGTGATGTCCATGTGTAGAATCATCTGTTGTGTTTTGGAAAAGAGTGTTTACTATGACCAGTGTATTCTCTTGACAAAACCCTGTTAGCGTTTGCCCTGCTTCATTTTGTACTCCAAGGCCAAATTTGCCTGTTACTCTAGGTATCTCTTGATTTCCTACTTTTGCGTTCCAATCCCCTATGATAGAAAGGTCATCTTTTTTTGGTGTTAGTTCTAGAAGATCCTGTAGATCTTCCTAGAACCATTCACCTTCAGCTTCATCAGCATCAGTGGTTGGGGCATAGACTTGGATTACCGTAGTTTAAGAAATTAGGTAGTTTAAGTCCAAACAAATTACAGTAGTATTTCATACATTATGCAACAAATATCATTGTATTTCTGTTGGATATGTAAAAGAGCTTACAGTGTCTCTGAGAATTTATTCCAATTATAGTGTATTTGGTTATAGTGTACACAGGAAATGGCAGAAGAGTTTTTTACAGTGTGAACTGCATGTAAACACCATGAAATCTTAATAGAAGCAGGGTTATGTGGTCCAGTCTATTTATGGACTGCCATGTAAACAAATCTAAAAATTAGAATTAAAAAATTTCCAGTACATTGTCCTCCTTTATCCTAGGTTTCACTTGCCATGGTTTTAGTTCAACATGGTCAACCATTGTCCAAAAATATTAAATGAGATGTTTTAGAGATAAATCATAAATTCTAAATTATGCACCATTCTGAGTTGGGTGAATGAAATATCTCCCTATACTGCTCATCCTACTCAGGACATGAATCATCTTTCCCCATCATATCCACACTGTTTATGTGTCTACCTATTAGTATATATAGAATTCAGTACCATCCTCAATTTGAGGCATCCACTGGGGGTCTTGCAATGTATTTCCCTCAGATAAGGGTGCATGACTGTATTTAATTCCATCTTCTAAAGAAAGAACAAGAGATTCAATTCATTACTTACAGAAGTACTTCTCTGAACCTTCTCCCCACCCTTTGCCCCCACAATGCTCCCAGCTTTCTTCCCTTTAATCTTTCATGCTAAATCCTTCCCTACTTTCTCTGAACTAGTTGAGTAGTCTATCTCAACCACTCTCCACATTCTGAATTACAGAAAATCCTGGAATTGGTTGGCAAAGCCATTGAAGACAGAAGAATCATAGCAGAATCATGATAAGCAGAAATCATAATCATGTTAGTGTGGAAGTAAGTGAAATACAGGTGTTATGTACATGTTAAATACATCCTATTTCAGTTATAGATTCTCCCATCTCATGAACCTCCTTAAGAGGCCTCCAATTTTAATTACTCTGTCTAGATTCTCTATTTATGGTCTAATCCCATTTTATTTTTTCGTGTTTAATGTGATGCCTCTGGAGGTTCTTATTTGGTCTAAAAATTTCCTTCTTACAAATCTAATGGGAGAGAAATGTGGGGGCAAGGGGAACAGAATTTGCTACCCCCAGGTTATGTCTATTCAGCATAAGCTTTATTTTAGACTAGTTATTTTTAAGAAACTGCAGACACAGGAGAAGTGCTGAAAATTTGGTTAAAAGCGTGAAAAATTTTCTTTGTAAGATCTATTTACATTTGTAAATACATTTGTAAATATATTTACATTACATTTGTAAACACATTTGTGAGAATGTCTCCCCCTCTATATCAGGAAGAGGAAGAAAATAAAATCTCTAGAAACTTATCAGTAAAGAAAGCTTGGACTTAAATCTGCATGACAATTATACACTTGTTTACTATGCTTTTCCTGGTAACCTCCCACAACTGGTCTTTCCTCCCTCTAACATCTTTCTTTTGTTTTTACCTGAAGATGTTGTTTAAGCTGGTGGCTTGGACCATCCAGAGTTACTCAATTTTTCTGGTCTCTCCATGTATACAAGAGGTATACACATCATTAAACTAGTTCACTTTTTCTTATCAATCTCTCTTTTACTACAGGTGGGTCTTAGTCAAGAAACTAAAAGTATAGAGCTAAAGTTATTTGTCTTCCCATTCAGGGCTTCCTGGAAAATAAACGCCCCAGTGTTAGAGTTCAGTAGCTTCCTACGTGGCTCAGACAGTAAAGAGTCTGCCTGCAATGCAGGAGACATGAGTTCGAGCCATGTGTCAGGAAGATCCCCTGGAGAAGGGAATGGCAACCCACTCCAGTATTCCTCCCTGGAGAGTCCCATGGACAGAGGAGCCTGGCGGGCTACTGTCCATGGGATTGCAAAGAGTTGTATATGACTGAGCAACTAATACTAATGTTAGAGTTCAAATATCATTTTCTTTTTCCTTTAATGCCTATCTTCTTAGCAGAATGAGAAAAATAATGTATACTCTGAATTCTTTTCCTCATAAAGTGAAATTAACATAAGATATTCCTTGAGGTCACAAGTAAGGAAATGCTAAGCCCACTCAGAGCTTTCAGCTATCTAAGGATAAACACTGGATTTGGCCTACACTAATTATTTATAAAGTGCCAGAAGATGAGAGCACAATTGCTAAGAGAAGCCCACCTGTTATACTCTTTATCACATTGTAACTAAATGAGTGGGAAGAGCCTCCCACTTTAGCTCTTGACTTTCTTAGAGAGGGATGGGAAGAGGCAGGAAGAGAGTTCTTTTGAACATAATGCAGAATATATTTAACTCCAGTCCCCAGGACCTTGCTTATAGAACTATTATTGAAGCATCTATTATCACTGCCCAGACTACCAGGAAGGCAGGTCTTAGCTCCACTGTTCAGCCTTGATCAGGGAGCAGCATCATGGTAGTAACTCTTTTTTAGTCCTTGTTGGGCTGCACCTGCAGGCCTGCAAGCCTTGTAGTTGTCCAACCAGGAGACTGAAGAAAGAGCCCAAATACCGTGACAGAGACACCAGTGGTTTATAGAATAGGGGACCTTACATGTCTGAAGCAAAAGGTCCTGGAGTGATATAAAAGGCAGGCCATGAAAGCCATTGTTACTACTCATGGGAGAGGGAGGCCACCATTTATAGGGAGAATTAACATCAGGTTGGCTCATCAGTTGCCAGTGAAAGCGGTAGCTGGGCAGGGGCAAGCATGTAGACAGTTATGGATTAAGCCCTATAACGTAGAGGACTGAATAGTCATGTAAGTGACTGGTTGAGCAGGACAGGTACAGAAAGCAAGAGAACAATGGTCCTGAATGGGATAATTATGCAATCATTAACTTTAACAGTGATAGGAATTCACAGTTCACTGGGTTTATATAGAGGACCCCTCTTCTGCTCATACCTTTAAAATCCTTTATAAGTTTAAATATCTTCAACCTCATTTCATGTCCAAATGATTCCTCCCAACTTTCTAGCTCCAAATTAGAACCAAATTAAACAATCGTTAGGCCCTCCTTCAGACATAGCTTTTATTAATCCTGCTACCTTTTAAATTTCTTTTTCCATTCTTTCTTTACTTTCCTCCTATTACAGCTTAAATTTTAGACTCGATCCTTATCACTCTTTGGTATGCACACTCAATTCTGTTGAACGTCTCCCTTCCAAGTGTTTGCTCAACCAAACTACAATAATGGTTAATTCCACCATTTGTCTAAGCTTAGCCAGTATGCACTAAGTTGAACAAGGCCAGGGAAGAACACACAATCAGACTTCCAGTTTCCACTTGAAGCTCATGCCAAGAACATGGAAGCTACCTGATGATCATGTTTTATTTCCCCAGTACATTCACTCTACCAGTCTCCTGGATCAGTGGTTTACAAAGTTTGGTCCACAGTCTCCTAGAAGCCTCCATGGCCTTTTCAGGGAGGTTGAGAAATCAAAACTATTCTCAATATTGACATGCTGTTTGTCTGTTTTACCATGTTCTCAACATTAGCTCCAAAGATACAAAAGCAATAGAGGGTAAAATTGTTGGTGTCTTAGCATAGCTAAGGTACTGGCAACAAACTATTGTAGAAGTCATCAACAAGCACCTTCAGTTAAAAGAAAAAGTCAGTTTCTTAAATGACATTTAAGAATGTCCTAGAGGAAACAGTAAAAATATCATAATTATATGTAATATTAATATCAGTTCAGTTCAGTTCAGTTCAGTCGCTCAGTTGTGTCTGACTCTTTGCGACCCCACGAATCACAGCACGCCAGGCCTCCCTGTCCATCATCAACTCCCGGAATTCACTCAGACTCACATCCATCGAGTCAGTGATGCCATCCAGCCATCTCATCCTCTGTTAAATCTCAACTCTTGTGTGTCTTTTTTAATATTCTGTGTGACACAAAGGATTACTATTGCATACTAAAAAATGATAGTTGTCCCCAGAAAAAGCATTTATGCTTTTTTCATGGAATACACTTTTTATTTGAAAGAACTGACAAATTGTTATGATCCTTAACTGAGTGTCTGGCAGACATTTTCTCCCAAATGAAGAAAGTGAGTCATTTCAAGAAAAACAACAGACAATTTGTTGCCAGTGATAAATTTTGAGCTTTCAAGTGAAAGTTATGATTATGAAGGATTTGTATTCATCATCTTGTGCTTCCTGATACTTAAGGTTTTTTTTTTTTTTTTTTTTTTTTTATAAAATGGACATGATACAAATGAAAATGCTATTTTAAAATATATCAACATTTGGAGTGTTTGCATAGCACAATGAACTGGTATTTTCCAAATGACCAAAACATGACATTATAAGATCATCCATGAATAAAACATCCAATCAAAGTGCAAGGTCGACCAATGGACTTAACGTAACAGAGCATAAAATGTGGGTTGATACGGCTTCATATTCCTTACTACAACTAAGTTAAAAAGACTGGAGTTATCTGATCTCTGATGTAGTGACAAAGAAGCACCTATCTGCTATTAGTTATCTTGAAAAGTAACTTCTCCCTTTCTAATCACATACCTGTGGGAAGCTGGACAAATCCACTCTCCTCTCTGTGACATAACTGAGAGCCCAGCAAGTTGTAGTCACCATTTTCTTGCAGGGAATTTTCTCTCTCTGATCTAGTTTATGTTTGCATCTTAAAAAAAAAAAAAATCTGTATCTGTTGGTACAGGTACCTCTGCTTGCTTTTTCATGGCCATGTATCCCTGCTTTGGGCTTTCTCTTTTCAGTCTCAATGCAAAGACCAGAGCGATTTTGTAAAATATGCAAGTTAAATTATGTCATGCTCTGCTTTAATCCTTCAGTGTTTCCCAAGCTGATTACTCTAAAAGATCAAGCCTTTACCGTGACCTAGATGTTACACGCACAAGATGTGGCTCCCTGTTACCTTTCCGATTTCATCTCCTATTGGACTCCCCTTTGCCCTCATACAGCAACTGCACTGGAATCCTTGGTTTTTGAATACTTAGTCTTTTGCTTCAAGATCCACCCTCTCTTGAAATGCTCCCCCTCCCTATTTCCACACAGCTGTTCTCTCACTCCTTCAGGACTTCGCTCAGATAGAACCTCAGTGGGAACATATGTGACTACCCTTTTTGAAACTGTACCTGTCTCTATCGCATCATTTACTATCCCTGTTCACAGATCTATTTTTCCCATAGAATTTACTAACATCTAGGATACTATATCATCTGTTTTAATTTTTATTGTAAGTTTCACCATTCTAGAATGTAAATTCCATGAGGCTAAAGATTTTTTTATTTTTATACATTGCTATAACACATTACCTAGAATAGGGCCAGGCAATGAATGGAACTCAGGAACTGGATGAAGTGAATAAACATCCAAGAATAGGGTCTGTTCTATATAGGCCCTCCGCCAGATTCTGGAGACCAAACAATGAATAGGACATAGAATCTAACTAAATTGCCAGTAGAATGAGGAAATGTTTAGGGGGTATAGGGTATGCCATAGGAATATAATTAGACAAAATTGGTTTACTCTATGTGACATTTTTTTATTCAAAGTTTCCCATTAACATTTATATATGCTTTCTTAAATGACATCCAGTTTGACATAATATTTTTATGGTAAAGAACTTCATAACCATACCTCTAACACAACAGTGTCTGATATATAGAATCACATTGATATACACAATGTAGAAATTATTTTCAATAGAGGTACTTATAGAAGAGTGAACTGACATTAGCACTATTTCATTTAGAATTATAATGATATAAAGCAGCTATTTGAAGCAGAAAATGAGGCACTAAACCTTCAGCATCGACCAGCCTAGCCCAAGATAATGAAATGATCCTATCTGGAAACACAACTAGGTTGACACATTCAATCCTTCTTCTAACACATTACTCAAAATTATGTGTGAATTATATATGTAAAGCATAAATGACTTGGCTTAAGTATTTAAAATGCCATCCTTATTTATTTTTTAACTGCAATATGCGAACTGTGGGGACTACACTAGCTTTAATGGCATTGTGTATGCCAAAGTGAGGCTGCCTTATAATAAGGATTTGAGGGAACCATATCTAGATGTGACAATGAAAACAGTAATGTCTTTTACTAAATTCTTTTATCATGATAATAGGAGGATACTGCTGANAATATAATATAATATAAAAAAACCTCAATTTATAGTAAAATAAATAAAGCACTACCTAAATCTCAAAATTCTATACTCTTGCACATGGCAGCTCCTAACTGGACTATCCATCCCACCTCTCTTACATCCCTCTATCCCTTTTGTTTGTTTTGTTTTGACCAAAGCCAAAAGGGAAATTTTATTGGAAGGATACTAGAGTATCTTGCAAAATGCAGGACTGCTAGGCCTGGTGGCAGGCATGAAAAAGTCATCAGTAATCCAGTAGCATATGCTTCTCATTTCTTATCTCTGCTTCTCTCTGGATATCATTTTCTTTTTATCCATCTCCCCAGTCTGGCTTTCTCATTCCCTACCTGGAGATAACAGAGAATGGCAGGCTCATAATTCCTGAATTTATATCCTTCAGTTCCAGTTATACCTATCTACACTGATTAAGTCCAAATTCCTAATTCCTAGGAGAGAAGATCTGGAACAGTTTGGGTCAGGGGGGTGTTTATGGTCTAGTCAGTTGTGACCTACAAAAAGGATCTAATAATAACAATATGACTGTCAAGGGCAATCCCTGGTGAAGGGTGTGAGGAAGGGGAGGGCAGTTCTCAGAATATATGGTAACTTTTACTTGGCTGACTTCTAATGCAACCATCAAGGCCTAATTCTTGTGTCTCCTTTCTGGTAAAATTCTTCTACCCCTCCCTAGTTACTGCCGCCACATTGGGAAATGCATTCGTAGTATTTAGTGCTATTAATACTTACACAGCTGTCGTCTTGTCTCTCTCACCCACTGTACAGACACTTTGTTTTTAAATTTCATATCTCTAATCCTGCTTTGTATTAATTATTCCATGGTAAACACCTTGAATTGTCTGTTGAATAAATATATAAAGATACATAAATATCTTTATACATATAAATATATCAAATAAAGATATAAATATCTTTATACATATATATATATACATATAAATATATCAGATAAAGATTCACACTGGACCACAGTTATTAGCTTGCATTCCCAGAACCCACAGCTATCTCATAAGAAACATAAATGATTTAGAAATACATAGTGTCAAAGGTTTTTAAAGACATTGGATTCTATCCTTTCTCTTGTTTCAAAAGACAACTTTATTGAGATACAGTAGTCATTTATGGATTTGAGGGTTGGACCATAAAGAAGGTTGAACACTGAAGAATTGATGCTTTTGAACTGTGGTGTTGGAGAAGACTCTTGAGAGTCCCTTGGACTACAAGGAGATCAAACCAGTCAATCCTAAAGGAAATCCATCCTGAATATTTATTGTGAGGACTGAAGCTGAAGCTGAAGCTCTAGTACTTCAGCCACCTGGTGCGAAGAGCTGACTCATTAGAAAAGACCCTGAAGACTCATTAGAAAAGACCTAGGAAAGATTGAAGGCAGGAGGGTAAGGGGATTACAGAGGATGAGATGGTTGGAGGGCATCACCCACTCAATGGACAAGAGTTTGAGAAAGCTCCAGGAGGTGGTAAAGGACAGGGAGGCCTGATATGCTGCAGTCCATGGGGTTGCAAAGAGTCAGACACAATTGAGCAACTAAACAACAACAATTGAGACACAATTTGTACATAACATAATTCACCCTTTTAAAGGGTATGAAAATTGAAGTGAAAATGTTAGCTGTTCAGTTGTGTCCAACTCTTTGTCAACCCATGGGCTGTAGCCCTCCAGACTACTGTTTATAGGATTTCCCAGGCAAGAATACTAGAGTGGGTTGCCATTCCTTTCTCCAGGGGATCTTCCCGACCCAGGGATCAAACCTGGGTATCCTGCATTGCAGGTAGATGCTTTAAAAGCCCTTTAAAGGTTATAATTCAGTGATTTTTTTTTAAGTTCAGAGTCGTACCACCATCACCACAATTTTATAACGTTTTCATCCTCTTCTAAAGAAACTCTGTTCTCTTTAGCAATCACTTCTCATTTCCCTTCATTCTCATAGACCTAAAAAACCACCAATGTTCCTTCACTCTCTGTGAACTTAGCAATTTTGGAACTTTCATATAAGAAGAATAATAAAATACTTGATATTTTGTGACTGGTTACTTCCACATGACATAATGTTTCCAAGGTTTATGCATGTTTTTTGCATGCATTAGTAATCATTCTTTTTATGCCTGAATCTTTTTCTATTATAAGGATATACCATATTTTATTTATTTATTCATCAGTTGATGGACATTTGGATTGTCTCTACCTTTGGCTATTATGCATGATGATGCTATGAATATCCAAGTGATTTTATGTTTCTTGGGAACCTAGAGGTGGATTGCTGGTTTCTGTGGTAATTCTATATTTAACTTTTTGAAGAATGCAAGACTGTTTGCCAAAGAGCTACACCACTGTATGAAAGGGTCTGAAGAGACATTTATCAAAGGAAGAAATACAAATTGCCAATAAGCACATGAAAATGATTCAACATCATAATTCACTAGAGCAATGGAAATTAAAACCAAAATAAAATGCCACTTCACATAAACTAAGATGGCCATAATTAAAAAGGAAACATTATAAGGGTTGGCAAGGATAAAAGACTCTCTTTATTTTTATAAACACTCACTCTTGCAATGTAGTCCACATTTTGTGCTACCCATGATAATATTTATGAACTGAATCAATGATCAGTTTTCCATTGTACTGTCTTATTTATTATGAGTTCTAAACTTTTGATATTAATTTTAAAAGAGTAATACCTGTTAACAGTATAGGCTGATAAAATGGTAAAGAAATATAAACAATACAGTAAAATAATTTTTTAAAAACTAAAATTAATCTTGAAGAAATGCCTATATTTGGTTTAAAAAAATAGCATACATTCTAGAGTCCAAATAATCCTCTTTATATTCCTGACCACCAATCCCTCAATTGTCCTCCTTATAAAAATTCTCTTCTAATTTCTTGCTTTCCAAAAAGTTTCAGTCTCATAAGGCTCTGCTGCCGCTAAGTCACTTCAGTCACAAGTTAACTCCTCAAAAAGAGTTATCAACGGCAGCATGCTATTCAGTCTATACTGAGCCATGGATTTTTTTTTTGAACACACACACACACAAATATTTATTTTCAAACATGAAGAGGGCATGATTTGCTATTCTTGGACTCCATAAAGGTAATTGCAAATAGGGTAGCAGATTTGACTATTTTTAAAATTGTATATGACACAGGGACAGTTGCAGACTTTTTAGAAATGAGCAAAACATTTGTGGTAAGTATGTTTTGCTTTTTCCATTAACTTACCTAGAATTATTCTTTATTATTTCTACTTTGTTCTTTATAATGGTTGTAATATATTCTAATTCAAGGTTGTGTCATGAAATAGGTTTACTGGGATTTCAGTATAATACCATGAGTCCGTTTATTTGGTCCAGATGGTCTACAAATATTTTTCGGTGGTTTTTATATATTCATCTTCCATTCAGATCTATCAATATCTAATCCCTTTGTATTTTTATCCTGTATTTTTCTTTATTAAACTATTTATTGCCTAATTTTCTACTTTTTTTTCCTCAGTGGGAATATACTGACATAGACTTTATAATTGGAGAGGAAGAAAATAATTTTTATTTCCCCAAAATACAGAATATATAGGAAATAATTTATATATCTATCTATATAAAATCTTTTAAAAGTTTCTAAAAATAATATGTTCAAATACACAGTTTGGAGGAGCCTTGGACCTTTAAAAGTTTAAGCTATACCTACCTACATCTTACTTGTTTTTATATTCTTACATTAATTCAACACATATGAACCATCAGTCATCTATCAAAAATAGGACATTATGGACATAACTCAAAGAGATAACTTGGAAGAGAAAACAGGAGAACGTAGTGGGTAAAACCCTAGGGAGCAATGACACTGAATGATTATGTTTATGGGGACAAGCATGAGAAAATGAAAAGCCCAGGAAGCCAGGGAGGAGAGCTTCACTTGGCCCAGTCTCTAGGTCACTGGAAATCACTGCGTTTTCACCTCAGGAAATGGCCACATTGCTTCAGGCATGCCTAATCCTTCAGGTCAATACATGTTTCTCCATAGTCTTTCCAGTCCCCTAGTGATGTAAAGGGACTTCCCACGTGGCTCAGTAGGTAAAAAATCCACCTGCAATGTCAGAGATGCAGGAGATGCAGGTTCTATTCCTGGGTTGGGAAGATCCCCTGAAAGAGGGCATGGCAACCCACTCCAGTATTCTTGCCTGGAAAATTCCATGGACAGAGGAACCTACAGGGTTACGGTCCAAAGGGTTGCAAAGAGTTGGACGTGACTGAAGTGACTAAGCATGAGCAAGGAAGTGATGTAAAGCAACCCAATCACACCGCTGGTTGGCTGATTACTCTTTTCACAAAGTTTGAACTACTGGGTTAAAGATAAAACAGGTAATATTTTTACTGTTGTGACTACACGCTCTCTAAGGAGAAGAATGTCAGAATTCATACCCCTTAGCAGTTCCCTTGTCAGGAGAGCATATCGTGACCTCTCTCAGATTGGATCAAATAAATGATGAGTTATTATTTATTTTTTAATAAAAATAATTATTTTTAATTGGAGCATAATTGTTTTACAATATTGTGTTGGTTTCTGCCATATATCAAATGAATCAGCCATAGGTATACATACGTCCCCTCCTTCTTGAACCCTACAATTCACCATATTCTGTTCAAATTTCATATAATCTTATCACAGGGAACTATAGTAAATATCTTGTAAAGAGCTACAGTGGAAAATAATCTCAAAAAATAATATATGTGTATGTGTATAACTGAATTTAAAAAATCGTATGATCTTTTGCTGTCTTTTTTTTTTTTTTTTNTTTTTTTTTCACTGTGGAGGCAAGTAAGAGATGAAAAGAAGAGGTTTATATTGATTTTCACAGTTGGATGCAAAAGATAAGAGAATGGAGAATTTCCAAGATCAGAGTGTAAACTTCTTGAAGCTGGGAGCTGTATTTTATAGACATTCTCTTCCTCTCTAGTGTTTAGCACAGTGCCTACCTAGTACACCACAGTCATCACTGCATTCATACAAGTGAATGAATGAGTGAGCAAAGGAGTGAATGAATGAAGGAGTGAGTGCATGAAAGAAAAATGACTCATAGGTCATGAGTATAGATTGTTGAAAAAAATGGCAGTTGCCAGTGACCAAATACACTCGTATGATCTTTTGCTGTCTTTACAATGGAGAGATTTCTCAATAAATGTATCTTGAATCAAGGTCTTTGCTAATACCAAGATGTTACAACTCGATACTTATAATTTGTGGTGTGATTTTCTTATTTTTTTTTTTATCTCAGTACAGTGATTCATAGCTGAAAATCCATTTTATATGAGAACTCAAACACATGAGAAAATTATTTAATTTACACCTAGAAGACTTTTTCAACAGTATGATATTTTCCCATTAAATTCACTGACCAAAATATAAATACATGCCCATAATGTTTTGGTACTAAAAGGAAAATTTCAAAATGTTATAAAGATATTATTAATATACAAATCTAAGAGCATTGTGGGAGATTAATCTCTCTGTCTTGCTCTCTCTCCTAAATTTGTGTTTAGAATTATTACAATGATTATTTTTATGAGAAATATATTACATGCTTTTTATCTTCCAAGAAATATTTATCACTGAAATTAGATAACTTTTTTATTTCAAAAATTTCTTAGGATTTTAAAGTATAAACCTCATAATGTGCTTTGTGACATAAGTGAATCAGTGTAATGTAAAAAATGTATATATGCAAGATGATCATCCCATACACCTCCAGCTTCAGCCAGGTACAACTGTCAGGTAGTTAGAATAGGAAACAGGAGTCCAGAATAGCGGTGGCTAAAAGACAAAGAAGGGAAAAGCCCATGAAAATAGAGCAAAGGAAGGTCTGAGGACTGGAATGAACACTTCAGGTGAAACAAACAGCCTTACTGGCTAGTCCAATTTGCATAGGGCAGGCTCAGCGGGAGGAGAAAAACGCATAAAAAGAGGATCCAAAATTGAGCCCGTCTATTTACCTCTCTTAACTTCTTTTGAGTCTGCCCACTCTCATGCCTCAAGGATGTATCTTCTTTTGCTTGCCAAATAAAACTGAGCTGTAATGAGCTGTAACACTGGTCCGTCCATTGCTTCAGAGTTTTGCTCCGGCGAGATAGAACCAAGGAAATTATACACTCCCCCCACATAACCAGCGTGAGAAGACTGCTGTGACCCTCTTCAACACCCTTCTCCTTGTTCACTCAGTGTTTATAGGCATATATGCATATATGGAGAGATGTTCATCTGACTTTTAAAATTAATAATTATACTATATATCTTACTCTGCACTTTCTTAATTTTATTTCCATTTTTAATAATATGTCATGGATATTCCTACAATTCCACATGAATATCATCTATATTATACAAAGATGAATGCAGCTCAAAAAGAGAATAGGCAAAGGCTATAAAATAGGAATACAAGGAGAAAGAAATGTAAACCTGAA
>SJYQ01001572.1:310049-337444 GCA_006410935.1 Redunca redunca | reverse complement strand
AGAGTCAAGTAGAAAAAGAAAAAGGAAAGAATAGAGTCAAGTAAAAGAAAAATAGAAGACTACAATACCATAAAAGAGTTAGCATGCTATGATCACATTTCTATAAAATTATATTACATACATACATGCGTCTGCATTAGTATTTTGGAAAAAAGCTATGAAGTTCCTATGAACTTAATGTTTTATGTTACCCAGGACAAGACTATCTTATATAATTCTTTAATATAGCTGATTTTAACTAGTTGAAAACAATTACAGAAAAATTATTTATTACAACAGCTGAAAGTATTTTTTTTCTGGTGCATAATACCATGTAAAAAAGTTTTCCAAGACTCACACAGTCATTTGTGCCAATGAGTTCTGCCTGTTGTCAACAAGAAACTAAAACAAGTTTTACCTAGGCTATTTTATTCAATAAACTGAAATATCACTTTCAAGAGCAAACAACAGATGTTTCCTAAATGTTTAGGGATAATGAGAGTAATTAATTTCACAGGTGGAAGTATATTTTCTTTTTTTGGCCACACCTCACGACATTCAGGATCTTAATTCCCTGACCAGGGATCAAACCCATGCCTCTGTTCAGTAGAACCACAGAATCTTAACTACTGGACTATTAGGTTAGTTTTGGAAGTATATTTTCATTTTCTTTTCCCTCAATATTCCCCCGAGTAATATCAATATATGTACTTTAAAGAAAACATGTAAGGAATCTATGATTTTGAAAGTGTGGTTGTGTTTTTTTTTCATTTATTTACTTGTTTTAAAAATTAAGACTTAATTTTTTTAGAGCAATTTTAGGTTCATAGCAAAACTGAGGGAAAGGTATAGAGATTTCCCATACCCTCTGTCCCACACATGCATAGCCTCCTCCATTATCAACATGCCCTGTCAGAGCAGTACATTTGTTGCAACAGATGAACTTACTCTGACTCATCATAAGCACCAAAGTCCACTGCTTACATTATGGGGTTGCATATTATAAGTAATAAGCACATTTCCTCTTCTCTTCTATTTTGGGAATCTCTGGTCCCTTAAGATCTCTTCATTTCTTTCTAAGTGTCCTTGTGGGGCATTTCATGCACGCGCATTTAAAATTGTTCTCCATCCACCGTGCTCCTAGCATTCACTCGCTGTGGATGAGGACTCACATTTGTGCTTGTGGTTACCACCGCAGTACCAGTCTCCCACTGCTTTAGATACAGTTGCCTAAGTGCCACTCCTGTGCTACTGCTTCAGGCTGGGTGCTGAAGAAGAGACTGAGGTTACCCACCACAGGCTGGGGAAATATTCTGGAGTGTGTGCTGTAATAATGCTGTGCTGTGATACCCATGTGTAAAAGACACACTGCATTATTCATCACAGGAGGCTACAACTCTCAATGCCTTCTGTGAAGTTTCCAGATAACTCACACTGAGTTTTGTTTGAAAATAATTCTTAAATCTTTTTATTTATAGCTCATCTGACCTTAAAATACAACATGCAAATCTATAGGAGGCTTAGAATAGGATACAAACTACTGCAAATATTAGTGCCTTATATTCAGAGTTATGACTGCTTCCTAGGATACTGTACACCATTGATCAAGTCTCCTGGAGCCAGAGGTTCTCTCTATCTGATGAAAATTAAATTCACTGAGACAACTTATACAGTTAAGCACAAGCTTCACCCCAACTAATAAGGAACGGTAGTAACATTTCTTTATAAGTGACTGTTCCCTATAAAATATGTTAAACTACCCAGGGTTTATAGCTCTAAACAGAGACAGTCTTATTACTTTGGGGTAACTCTGGGATTTATTGCCATCATGATTGACTAACATTTTGCAAAAGGTAGGTCCTGATTAAATTGTTCTAAACTATATGTGCATTTTAATAGATGCTTTCATTGATGTCATAAATTTTAATATGATTTTGCCTATTTCTAGGGCAATAAAATAATTTCCTACTGGACTGTTTTCAATTGTTTTTACTGATTGTTAAGTGGAATACTAAACATTTTCTTAATATTTTATAGTTTACAAATTTTGATATGCAAGTAGAAAATGGGCCATTAAGAAACAAGTAATATACAATGTTACAGAGCATATTCAGGGAACATGTNATGTGTTCTTAAATTTTCATATTAGAATTTTAAAGATTTTGTTTTCCAGTCTTTTGGTTTATGACATCACAGAAACTTTCAATGAAATTAGAGCCTTGTAATTCTACACAGGGTGCATTTTTTTCACTGTATAATAAATATAAATATCACATCATATCAGTAACTTGGATCCTTCTGCGCTACAGTGAGAGGAATAATTGTCCCAATTAAAAAAAAAAAAAAACTTTAACAGCTTAAACTATGGAATTGTTTAGATTATTTTTTGTATAAGCAATAAGACTAATTGTGAAACTAAGCCTGTGAAACTTATCACAGACTCAGAGTTACAAATAATTTGTTTAATGCTAATGTAAAGCCAAGTATGTGTTACCATGAAAAGACTATTTGTTGAACAGCCAATAAAGTTCAAAGAACTTGGGTTTTGCTGCACAAAACTATCTCTATGGAAATAGATGTTTACTGCAAACTGCCTTCTCTTTTGCTAATTAGCACTTGCCAGTGATTCAGAGTCACAATCTCCCTGCCACCCTAAGCAAAGTGTTTGCTGAGAATTTCTTTCTTGCTGATAAAATGGAAAAGGTTACACAAATTTTGTATAACGTGTTTATTGAAATGGATCCAACGTGACATTTTAAGTAATAGTATTTAATATGGACTACAAATGGTTTAAAAAGAAATGAGTTCCTCTTCAGTTTTTTTTTTCTCATTAATTTAAAAATCATTGATAAACTAGAATGTAAGCAGATATTTT
Source organism: Redunca redunca (assembly GCA_006410935.1). Taxonomy (NCBI): domain Eukaryota; kingdom Metazoa; phylum Chordata; class Mammalia; order Artiodactyla; family Bovidae; genus Redunca; species Redunca redunca. The sequence goes on along the minus strand of SJYQ01001572.1, from coordinate 334,590 downwards.
AGGAACATGTGATTTTTTCACAAAAGTATTTATGAATGCATTGGTTTCTATAATGATATCAGTAAAAATGTTTTAGTTGTACCTAATTATCATTTCATTTGGGCTGCCTGCAATGCGGGAGACCTGGGTTTGATCCCTGAGTTGGGAAGATCCCCTGGAGAAGAGAACAGCTACCCACTCACGTATTCTTGCCTGAAGAGTTCCAGGGACAGAGGAGCCTGGCAGGCTACAGTCCATGGGATCACAAAGTGTCAGACAGGACTGAGTGACTTTCACTTCAATTATCAATTCAGTGTCAAGCAGTTAATATTCCAAGTGTCTACACTGAGATTTCCTTTTCTTTCTTTCTCTGTTCCGAGTCTTCACGGCTGGGCAAGCAAGCACATGCTACTCTCTAGCTGCCATCTGCAGGCTTCCCATTGCAGTGGCTTCTCTTGTTCTGGAACAGACTCTAGAGCCTTTGGGCTTCAGTAGTTGTGGCACGTGGGCTCAATAGTTGTGGCTCTCAGACTCCAGAGCACAGGCTCAGTGGTTGTGGCACAGGGGCTTAGTAGCCCTGAAGTATGTGGGATCTTCCTAGACCAGGGGTCGAACCCTCTTGCACTGACAGGAGGATTTTTCACCACCGAGCCACTAAGGAAGCCCTGCAATGAGATTTTCTTTTATCTGAGTCTTAAAAATTTTACACTTGCTCTCTAGCAAAATAAAGTTTTCTTTTATTTGGTTGAGTCTTTTTTCTTTGGGAAGACTGAATTCATCATGATCATAATTAGAGTAGGCAATATGTATAATTCCATAGATATAGAATAGCTGTGCTATACAACAGAAAATCATGAATCATAATTATATGAGTAGATTTAAATGCACATAATCATGTTTTTACATTTTAAATTATAGAATAATAAAATTTGTTTAATAACTACTTATATAACTGGGTTCCACTGTTTTATAGCCACTTTGCACTAGGTTTCAATTTCCATTTCTTGCTTGGGAGATGGCTGGATTTCAAATGAAAGAGAGTGACATTTAGGTGAGTTTTATAAAAAGAGATATATAAATCTACCAGATGGAATCAACAAAGTTGGAAATTTCTGAAACTGCAGTAGTCCAAAGTAATGATTTCTTTAAAATAACTAAATTTACAATTAAATGTATTTTCTTTCAAAAAAATTATTAAGTTTGTCAGTTACACTGGTGCATTTCAGTAAAACATTTTCATGAATGTAACAACAGCACATCAAATATCTCATAATCCATGTGAAAGTGAAAATGTTAGTTGCTTAGTCATATCCAACTCTTTGCAACCCCATGGATTGTAGCCCGCCAGGGTCCTCTGTCCATGAGCGTCTCCAGGCAAGAAAACTGCAGTGGGTGTTCCCTTCTCCAAGGGATCTTCCCAACATAGGGATAGAACCACAGTGTGCTGCATTGCAGGCAGATTCTTTACTGTCTGAGCCACCAGGGAACCCTCTCATAATCCATACAGTATGTTAAATACTTAGGTCATATTATAAAGAAAAAGGGAAATTTTATTCAACTGTTAGCCTATTAACAGAATAGTATCCCATTTATTTGCTTTATAGCTTCACTAATTCTTTTTCTTTGATTTGTATGTTCAGGTATGTTACTGCCTGTCTAGGAAATCTGCCAAACTTTGGGTGGTGATATAGAGAAATTATCAAATATACTCAAGAAGAGTTTCTCATGGTAGAAACCAAAAGCAAGCTGGCAGGGCTCCAAATGTAATTTTGATTGCTGTATTTTTTTTTTTTTTTTTAAGCAGGTTTTCATTGCAACAAGAGCAGGCTTTCCAGAAAATTGATCAGGCATATTTTGGAGTAAGCTTTGTACAGAGAGGATGCTGAAACTGAATCATTTTAGTGTGGAATGTGTATGTTTGTATCCATGTAACTTGAAACCTATCCATACATTCAACATTTGGCTTCTGGTTTTTTTCATAGTATATGTAAAAACTGTATTTTCACTTTTAGTGTTATTAAATACTGAGGCTATTAATAATAATTAACTCCTTGTTATTGCTCAGATGTTCAGCCATGTCCAGCTGTTTGCGACCCCAATGGACTGTATAGCATGCCAAGCTCCTCTGTCCATGAGATTCTCCCAGCAAGAATAGTGAATAAGTTGCCATTTCCTCCTCCAGGGGATATTCCTGACCCAAGGATCAAATTCACATCTCGTGTGTCTCCTGCACTGGCAGGTGGATTCTTTACTACTAGTGTCAGGGAGGAAGCCCAATTAACTCCTTAATATGAGCTAATTAATTTTTATAACAAACATTCATTATCATGTATTATTTACCATGTTAAGTATTAATGATATAAAAAGAAACCACAAGTTCTATTGTCAAATGATCACATGCACTTTAGTAAAGAAACTAGATATTAAGTAATTATTTAAAAAGTCTATCTAGAAAGATGGTACTGATGAACTTATTTGCAGCGCAGCAGTGGAGATGCAGAGAAAGAGGAAAGACCCGAGGATACAGCGTAGAGAAGGTGAGGGGGGGACAAATGGAGAGAGTAGCATGGAAATGTATACACTGTCAGAAGCAAAAGAGATAGCCCGTGGGAACTTCCCGACTGATCGGAGAATGCAAACCAGGGCTCTGTGACAACCTAAGGGGTGGGATAGGGTGAGAGGAGGTTCCAGAGAGAGGGTACATGTGTACACCTATGGCTGATTCATGTTGTTGTATGGCAGAAGCCAACACAATATTGTAAAGCAATTATCCTTCAATTAAAAATAAATAAGTCAAAAATCTATATGGCTATTCATAATAAAGATATGTACAAAGCACAGTGCCTGAGTGGGAGAGAATAAAATCATAGCCATGAGAAATAGCAAGGGAATATAGAAAACTGTATGATAAACCATACAGTTTGGTATCATACATCAGATGCAAGAAAAAAAATGTGTAAACAACTTTCAGTTGAGTTCAGTCGCTCACTCATGTCCGACTATTTGCAACCCCATGGACTGCAGCTCTCCAAGCCTCCCTGTTCATCACCAACTCCTGGAGTTCACTCAAACTCATGTCCATTGAGTCGGTGATGCCATCCAACCATCTCATCCTCTGTCGTCCCCTTCTCCTCCCGCCCTCAATCTTTCCCAGCATCAGTGTCTTTTCCAATAGATATTACTTTCCATACATATTACTTTCTAATAGATATTACATTTACAAAGTAAACAACTTTATTGAGACATAATTCATACACCTTACAATTTACCCATTTAAAATGTAAAATTGGATTTTTTTAGTGTATGTATAGCATTATACAGCCATCATCTTATTCTAATTTTAAAACACTGAAAGATATACTTAATGNCTTTTGTATGTTATTTTGACAAATTAGATGTTTCTATGCTTGTTATATAAGAGCTAAATTTAAATTCTACTGATTTGGAGCACAGATTTCACACAAACACACACAATATTCAATCAATTTACTTTTTTATTTTTAACAGTGCTCTCATTATTTGATGTAAAAAGTAAGTGCTATAAGCCCAGTATAGATATATTTTACTTCAATAGTCCAATACAAATTTGGGAAATTATACCTAGGTTACATCAAACTTAACATATTGATATAAATCTTACCCACACCCCTCCCTTTTGTTGAGAATTGAAGTACAGGATTAAAGTTTGGAGGAAGAGAGAAACTGAACTGTACTTTAGCTAAAATTGGAATAATAAATAATGTGATTTGAAAACAAACTTTTGAGATCTGAGATTCTCTTTGGGTGTATCATTCTCATATGATGCATCATTCTTCATTTGAATCAAATTTTGTTGAAATACAGATATGGCTATATTGCTTGCGTAGATTATCAAGTTAATCATCAAGTGATTCATAAAATTTCAACTACTACTGGAATGCCAGAATGGTTTTATAATCCATCTGTTTTCTAACATCTGGCTTGTCAGCTAAAATGGATTAACCAAAAAAAAAACAAAAATGGTATATATTGCAAATAATTGTGTTGATGTACTTAACTCAAAAATTCACATTTACAGTATGAAAAATGTTTGTATCATTCCAAGTCTGTATTTATGAAATTGTTATATTATTATTAAACATTCTAAGAAACAACCACAATAGATATCTGAAATTTTCTTTCCTATGAAATACATCAAAATGAATTTTAATACCTATATTAAAAATCAAAGGTATTTTTCAGTGGCCCAAAGCAATGAGAAAATGATAGAATATGAACCTTGCAAGGAGTCCTAGAGCTTGTGTGCTAATGCTTGTAATCCATGCACCCATCTTTGGCAATTACTCATTCTACCTTTGCGTGAATACTTTCAATTGCAGGAAAATCTGTTGCTCCAAACCTGGTCTCATTTTTAACACTTTGATTAGAAACATGCTCAGTTTATTCATATTGCTTTAAATATATAATTCTGAGAACTGAACTAATTATTCCACATCACTTTCAATATTATGAATTTGCCATTAATATTCACTGTCATTACTGAACATAGCACCAAGTAAAGGAAAATCTTGCTCTTAAATCTCAGTTGTAAACATTTTGATTACTGTTTTCCAAGATATAATATCCTAAGGGTGTTATGTAATGTGATCTGAGATGATTTATAGAATGATTTTCTATTAGATATCATGTCTTAAAGATCATGTATATTAGAAAATAATGAGTAATGCAGTTCATTTGTGATTTTATAAACATTATTATTTAGGATGAGATTAACGTAGAACTGATTTTAAAAAATGAATCCTTTTATAGAAAAATATTGTGTTAGTACAGTTGATCTTCTTATAAGGTAACATATGAATAAGTGAAATTCAGCATGATAGTTCTCTTCTTTTAATTATAATCTACATGTGAGATAGAAATATGTTATTTTTGTCTTCAAAGCAGTGAATGATTGGAGCAAAAGAATTTTTTATTTTCTATAGGGAACATCATTCTAGCTTATTTAATTTTTACACAGATCTTTTTTCCAATGAGTTTTGCTGTCTCAGAAATTCACAACACAGAATATATTCTGACTAATAGAAAGTTCTCTCTCTATGGCCAAATCATAGTAGAATCTTTCTGTACAGCATAAGTTAGTAGTTAAGCATCAAAGAAGAAAACATTCTATGAAAAAAACTTAGAGGATAGAAAGAAGCTTCTAAAGAAGAAACTCTTAAGAATTTGATGAGTCTTAGGCAGTGATTTGTTTTTCTTATGTCTGTTTAAATTTTTTTTTTTTTTATCCAGACTAGGGATGGTTTATCAATGAACATTTCTCTTTTATTAACAGCTATAGTGTTTTTGAAGGATTATTGTGTTTGCTCAGATAACTGTCTCAAGTTATCAATTCACATTTATAATAATTGTGAAATTTTCTTTTCCTTATCTTTGCAAATAAGTGGAAATCAAAAGCTGAAAATGAAAGGAATTAGTAATTGGAATTAGTAATTAGGAATTGGTAAACCACCATTTTTTTTATAAAACACGTAATTCTACTAGCTTGCATGTCTGAGAAATCAGCCCAGACCAAAAATCTGTCTAGTTCAGGCAACCCAAATTAACCAACCACACAATCAGGAGCTAAACAATAGTTGTTTTAAGTCCCTGATTTCTTAGTTACTCTGTAGAAGCTAACTACTACAAGACTTAAACTTAACTTGGTTGATTTCAGGCACAGAGAGGCAATTAAATGTCTCATCTGCTCAAATGCCTGGAAGCAAGTGAAATCCTTACAATATCTTAACTTATACAAGTAAGAAACAAATAATACCTATCATAATAAAAATTCTCCAGAAAGCGGGCATAGAGGAAACCTACCTCAACACAGTATAGGCCATATATGACAAACCCACAGCTATCATTCTCAGTGGTGACAAACTAAGAGCATTTCCTCTAACATCAGAACAAGACAGGGATGTCCACTTTCACTCCTTTTATTCAACATAATTTTGGAAGTTCTAGCCATGGCAATTAGAGAAGAAAGAGATATAAAAGGAATCCAAATAGGAAAAGAAGAAATAAAATCATCACTGTTTGCAGATGACATGATACTAAACATAGGATATAAAATTAATACACAGCAATCCCTTGCATTTTTATATACTAACAACAAAAGATCAGAAAGAGAGATTAAGCACACACAAAAAAATCCCATTTATCATTGCATCAAAAAGAATAAAATATCTAGGAATAAACCTCCATAAGGGGACAAAAGACCAGTACTCAGAAAACTATGAGGTGTTGATGAAAGAACTCAAAGATGACATAAACAGATGGAGAGATATACCATTTTCTTGAACTGGAAAATTCAAAACTGTGAAAATGACTATACGACCCAAAGTGATCTATAGAGTCAATGTCATACCTATCAAATTAGCAAAAGCATTTTTCACAGAATTAGAACAAAAGCTTTTACAATTATCTTGGAACACAAAAGATTCTAAATTAGCTGAAGCAATCTTGAGAAAGAAAAAGAAAGCTGGAGTAATTAGACTCCCTGACCTCAGACTATACTACAAAGATGCAGTAACTAAAACAATTTGATACACAACAAAAACAGAAATATAGGTCAATGGTATGGGATAGAAAGTTCAGAGATAAACCCACGCACCCATAGTCAACTAATCTATGACAAAGGAAGCAAGAATACAATGACACAATGGAGAAGACAGTGACTTCAGCAAGTGGTACTGGACATTTGAACACTCTAACACCATACACAAACATAGACTGAAAATCGACTAATGACATAAATGTAAGGCAAGATAATACAAAACTCTATAGGAAAACATAGGCAGAACACTGGCATAAATTGCAGCAATGTTTTGGGTTCCACCTCCTAGATTAATGGATATAGAAGCAAAAATAAATAAATCAGACCTAGAAAAACATCTATTCCTGCTTTATTGACTATGCCAAAGTCTTTGACTGTGTGGATCACAATAAACTGCGGAAAATTCTGAAAGAGATGGGAATGCCAGACCACCTGACCTGCCTCTTGAGAAACCTACATGCAGGTCAGGAGCAACAGTTAGAACTGGACATGGAACAACAGACTGGTTCCAAATAGGAAAAGGAGTACGTCAAGGCTGTATATTGTCACCTGCTTATTTAACTTCTATGCAGAGTACATCATGAGAAACGCTGGGCTGGAAGAAGCACAAGCTGGAATCAAGATTGCCAGGAGAAATATCAGTAACCTCAGATATGCAGATGACACCACCCTTATGGCAGAAAGTGAAGAGGAACTAAAAAGCCTCTTGATGAAAGTGAATGAGGAGAGTGAAAAAGTTGGCTTAAAGCTCAACATTCAGAAAACAAAGATCATGGCATCTGATCCCATCACTTCATGGGAAATAGATGGGGAAACAGTGGAAGCAGTGTCAGACTTTATTTTTTTGAGCTCCAAAATCACTGCAGATGGTGACTGCAGCCATGAAATTAAAAGACGCTTACTCCTTGGAAAGAAAGTTATGACCAACCTAGATAAAAGCAGAGATATTACCTTGCCCACAAAGGTCCGTGTAATCAAGGCTATGATTTTTCCTGTGGTCATGTATGGATGTGAGAGTTGGATTATGAAGAAAGCTGAGCACCAAAGAATTGATGCTTTTGAACTGGGGTGTTGGAGAAGACTCTTGAGAGTCCCTTGGACTGCAAGGAGATCCAACCAGTCCATCCTAAAGGAGATCAGTCCTGGGTGTTCATTGGAAGGACTGATGCTGAGGCTGAAACTCCAATACTTTGGCCACCTCATGCAAAGAGTTGACTCATTGGAAAAGACCCTGATGCTGGGAGGGATTGGGGGCAGGAGGAGAAGCAGACAACAGAGGATGAGATGGCTAGGTGGCATCACTGACTCGATGCACATGAGTTTGAGTGAACTCTGGGAGTTGGTGATGGACGGGGAGGCCTGGCGTGCTGCTATTCATGGGGTCGCAAAGAGTCACACACGACTGAGCAACTGAACTGAACTGAACTGAAGTAAACTTAGAAGCTTTTGCACAACAAAGGAAACCATAATCAAAATTAAAACACAACCCACAGAAAGGGATAAAATATTTGCAAACAAAGCAACCAACAAGGGTGACATTTATATTAATTTGGGATTAATTTCCAAAATATACAAACAGCTTATGCAGCTCAATATAAAAAAACAAAATCCACAAAATATGGGTAGAAAATCTAAATAGACATTTCTCCAAAGAAGACATATAGATGGTAAAAAAAAAAAAAAAAAACATGAAAAGATGCTCAAAATCACTAATTATTAGAGAAATCCATATGAAACTATAATGAAGTATCATCTCACACTGGTCAGAATGGCCATCATCAAAAAATTACAAATGATGTTGAAGAGTGTGTGGAGAAAAAGGAACCCTCCTACCCTGTTGGTGGGAATATAAATTGGTAGAGACCCTTTGGAGAATACTATGGAGGTTCCTTAAAATCTAAAAATAAAGCAACCATATGATCTAGGAATACCATTCCTGGGCATGTATCCAGAGAAAACTGTAATTCAAAAAGATACATGCATTCCAATGTTCACCGCAGCACTATTTACAATAGCCAGGACACAGAAGCAACCCTAATGTCCACTGACAAAGGAATGGATAAAGAAGGTGTGGTATATATATATATACACAATGGAATATTACCCAGCCATTAAAAAGAATGAAATAATTCCATTTGCAGCAACATGGATGGATCTAAAGATCATCATACTGAGTGAAGTAAGTCGTAAAGAGAAAGACAAACGTGGAATCTTTAAAAAATGGTACAAATGATCTTATTTACAAAACAGAAATAGAGCCACCAATGTAGAAAACAAATGTGGTTACCAAGGGGAAAGGAAGGAGGGGGGATAAATGTGGAATTTGGGATTGACATATATTACATGTAAAACAGATAATCAGGACCTACTATATAGCACAGGGAACTATACCCAATACTCTGTAATGACCTATAAGAGAAAAAAACCACAAAAGATAGTGGATAATGTGAATTAACCAGGAATCTACTGCCTCACTGACTACACTAAAGCCTTTGATGGTGTGAATCACAACAAACTGGAAAATTTATAAAGAGAAGGGAATACCAGACCACCTTATTTGTCTCTTGAGAAACCTCTATACAGGTCAAGAAGCAGCAATTAGAACCAGTCATGGAACAAAGGAATGGTTCAAACTAGGGAAAGGAGTATGTCAAGGCTGTATATTGTCATCTAGCTTGTTTAACTTATATGCAGAGTACCTCATGCAACAGGCCAGGCTGGATGAATAACAAGACAAAATCAAGATTGTCAGGAGAAATATAAACAATCTCAGATATACAGATGATATGCTCTAAGGGCAGAAAGTGAAGAGGAACTAAAGAACCTCTTGATGAAAGTGAAAGAGGAGAGTGAAAAAGTTGGCTTAAAGCTCAACATTCAAATGACTAAGATTATAGCGTCTGGCGCTATCACAGCAAATATATGGAGGAAAAATGGAAATAGTGACTGATTTTATTTTCTTGGCTTCCAAAATCATTGCAGACTATGAAATTAAAAGATGCTTTCTCCTCGAAAGGAAAGCTATAAAAACTTAGCATGTTAAAAAGCAGAGACACCACTTTGCTGACAAAAGTCTGTATAGTCAAAGCCATAGTTTTTCCAGTAGTCATGTATGGATGTGAGAGTTGGACCATAAAGAAGGCTGAGAGCCAAAGAATTGATCTTTTCTAAGAGAAGACTCTTAAGAGTCCCTTGGACAGCAAGGAGATCAGACCCCTCAGTCCTAAAGTAAATCAACTCTGAATATTCACTGGAAAGACTGATGCTAAAGCTCCAATACTTTGACCACCTGTTGCAAAGAGCCTGCTCATTGGAAGAGACCCTGAATTCTGGGAAAGGGTGAGGGCAGGAGAAGTAGGCAACAGATGATGAGATGGTTGGATGGCATCATTAACTCAATGGACATGAGTTTGAGAAAACTCCAGAAGATAGTGAAGGACAAGGAAGGCTGCAATGCTGTAGTCCATGGGGTGACAAAGAGTCAGACATGACTGAGCAACTGAACAACAATAATATGTGTATGTATAACTGATCCACTACTGTACATCTAAAACTAACACTCATTGTTAATCAATTACAATCCCATGAAAAGTTTTAAAAAAGAAATAAATGACAGAACAAGTGTAATTTAAACAAAAGAATAACGAGAGAGCATCTGGATTTTTAATTTTGCATTTTACTGGAATTAGAAATAAGGGTTGACTATCACACACATAAAAACCTAAAGGAGGATGACAGGGAATCTGTACTGAAATATTACAAAATCGAGTCCTAGTTTTACATTGCACCTGATTTAGAAAAGCAGAACTATGATCATGGAAGGCAGCAGTTATTAAAAGAAGATGGAGGCACTTTTAGTACCAATAATTCAATCAAGAAAGAACATTACATAGAATAGGTTAATGGAAATTATAATAAGGAAACAACACAATTTTCTTAGGGAAGAACTTTGACAGATTAATGAAGAGCTACTTATTTTCAGCAAGAAAAATATAGAATAAATCATATTCTTACATTCTGACCTCAAGTAGTAGTCCTATTCAAAAATATGGCATACAAGTAGAGAAATAGTAACCTTGAAAGCACAGCGATTAGTCATATTAATAACATAAGGAAACAATTGATAATTTTTCCACTATTGGAAAATAAATTATGTCACCATCTACCTTGAATATTTTTATTGTTAGGTTGTCATCTAATTTATACGATGTTATATGGTAATTCTGCTTAGGAATGTGAAAACTCATTGTTTACATCACCAAATGGTCAACACTGAAATCACATTGGTTATGTTCTTTGCAGCCAAAGATGGAGAAGCTCTATACAGTCAACAAAAACAAGACCAAGAGCTGACTGTGGCTCAGATCATGAACTCCTTATTACCAAATTCAGACTCAAATTGAAGAAAACAGGGAAAACTGCTAGACCATTCAGGTATGACCTCAATCAAATCCCTTATGATATACAGTGGAAGTGAGAAATAGATTTAAGGGCCTAGATCTGATAGATAGAGTGCCTGATGAACTACGGATGGAGGTTCGTGACATTGTACAGGAGACAGGGATCAAGACCATCCCCATGGAAAAGAAATGCAAAAAAGCAAAATGGCCGTCTGGGGAGGCCTTACAAATAGCTGTGAAAAGAAGGGGAGCGAAAAGCCAAGGAGAAAAGGAAAGATATAAGCATCTGAATGCAGAGTTCCAAAGAATAGCAAGAAGAGATAAGAAAGCCTTCTTCAGCAATCAATGCAAAGAAATAGAGGAAAAGAACAGAATGGGAAAGACTAGAGATCTCTTCAAGAAAATTAGAAATACCAAGGGAACATTTCATGCAAAGATGGGCTCGATAAAGGACAGAAATGGTATGGACCTAACAGAAGCAGAAGATATTAAGAAGAGATGGCAAGAATACACGGAAGAATTGTGGGATAGCTCCTCTTGGCCATTCCTGTACCATCGCAGCCTGGCACTCTAGGCTGCTGCCCCTGACCTCAGACGTGGGTTAGCTCTTGGCCACACTTAGTGCGCCAGCCTGCTGCTGCCTGAAAGGAAATATAAATTTGTGACTTCTAGAGTTGTGTTTATGGCAGCACTGCATGTATACTTCAAACAGATTTTATATTTATAATTTTTATAGATTATTTAAAATATTTAACACAGAAAAAATTGATAGTTCTTCCTGGGGGAGGATAAACCTTAGTCATCTCTGATGATTCTCTTTCCTCCACCCTCACTGCACCCCATCCAGTCTACTTGTGAGTCCTTTGGTTTCCAACTCTGCACTCTAACTGCACTGCCACAGTTTCATGACTGAACCACTGAGACAGTCTCCAAATTCATTCCCTTTTCTGCTGTTGCTCTCCAGACAGCAGGCAGAGAGATTTTTTTTTCTTTTTCTTACCATCATTGCTATTTAAATTTTGCATAATAGAACATTTAAAATCTATATCAAAGTAGAAGGATAAGTGTACCTCTTCTCATTCAACTTCAATTATCAATTCATAACCAATCTTGTCTGATCGACTCTTCTGTCATCTGCCCCACTCCCCCCAGTATTTTAAAACAACCACGGACATCGTATCACCTAATCAACTAATATGGAACTGCCCTAAAGTAAAATTTTGGCTTGAAACTTACTGGTTCCTCCAGAAGACTTCATGCTTCCACTGCAGGGGACACAGATTCAATCCCTGGTTTGGGAACTTGTTGCAGTTAGTCCCCCTCCCTCCCANAAAAGCATTCTAAAATACAAGGTAACATATGTATATACATATATATATATATACATACATTTATACTTACACATACACACATATATTTATACAAATATATTAGCCTTCAAAATTAAAGTGGTATTTGACATTTAGGAAATTAATAGTAAATGGTTATTTGATAAGAAATTTAAACGTCCTTTAAATTGAGATCCAAATTTCAATATCAATTTCAATATCACATCAGTTTCTAATACTAAAAGTATTTTAGGATTACTTGCATTTAACTTGATAACTCTCTGGGCTATCTGTGTCCTTTGAGAATTAAATATGAATCAGAATTACTCTAAGGCTTTTCATCAAAATCCATTAAGGGAAATTAAGCCCAAAGAGATTATCTTACATTGACTTTGCTTAATGTGCTTACCGTATTAAATGGATACTGTACAACTAAAGATTAATTTGCTATAAAGAACTCACTTATGTAGATCTTTCTTGATATTACTGTTATACCTAAAGCTTTTTATAATGAAGTTGAATAGAATTTGTATATCTACTGATTTCTTTTTAGTTGGAAGAGTTTTAATTGTGGTTTCAAAGTAATTTTTAAGTGATTTTTAAATTTAATCATTTTTTCTCTAAAAATTTAGGTAAATAAGTTACTGTCACTTTCTGACTGTCCTTCCAATTTATGTCTTTTTAATGCATCAGAGAGGTAGTAACTACATAGTATGAATTTGCAACCATGGCTACATTTGGTAAAGCATCAAAATTTCCTGGGAGAACTTGTTAAAAATATAGATTTACATATCACATCTCTAATTCTTAACAATTCTAATCCCTACATCTAAGGAAGGACCTAGCAGTGTGATTTTCATTCCAAAGTTTCATGTTTTCACTTGAAATTGATCTTTTCTTATAGAGAAAACTTAGGGAACTTGAGGAACAAATGTTTGAAAAAATGACAAATGTTTCAAGGAGGCCCTGACTGACACCAAGGACTCACAGTACTATTTTCCAATTGCTGAGGCCATATGAAAGCTTCACTTTTGCTGACTTTGGGACCAGCAAACTCCCGGTCATTGCCGAACAAGAACAACTTCTCAGAAGTAAGTCTGGCTTAAAAGTTTGTAGTATCAAGGATGACACCACCTGTCTTCTTAAACACTAACCTTGTTTCTCTGTGTTGCACCTATGTTTCTCCTTTAGGAAGGGGTTAAACATGCCTTCTTCTTTTGCCTAAGGCAATACACCTGCAAGCATTTTTGTTACCAAGCCTTGTGTTTCTCATGCCTATAATCTCTTGACAGTTTCATTATTACCACTGCCTCTTCATGTTTAGTAGCAACACAGCTAATACTGTGCTCCTCTTATAAACTCTACTTTACCAGTTTTGTCTTTTCAAGACAAAAAGATGCCGAAACACGCAAGAAGACAATGATTATATGATCCAACAATTTGACTCTTAACTGACTTCTTTCTTTAAAAGAGCCCAGAGCAAGCCAAAAGTATGAGTGGACCTGTGTAGGGATTCCTAATGCTCCATGCATATCTCAAGTCCTCAAACTACATCATTACTCCAAAATAATCTAGGTGTGTGTGTGTGTAGTCTTAAAAATGCCTTAAAAGTACAGGCTATGATCAACATTAGGGAAAACATCAGTGGTAGCATCATCATGAAAATATTAGGCAGTATTTGTTGAGTGCTGACTAAAATTTAGAAATAGAAGGTCATTTTAAAATGCCCTTTACAAATAGAATGCCATTCCTTTGAACTATGGGATAGGTACTTTTCTGTAGGCTCAGTTGTTTTCCTCAGCAGCTATCTAAAATATTATTCCCATTTTATACACGTGGAAAGGGAATTTTATATTAATGACTTTCAAATCCCTTCTATTTCTGACCTGCTCTGATGTACATAAATAGAAATACTGAAGATCACAATGTAAATAAAGCAATAGAACCATATTGGCCCTGGCATCAGGCTAGATGCTGGCAATCTGAAGTCACAGTGTCTGTTGGGAGACTATTTATAATGTGTTCGGAGTGAAGGAATGACATGGACTGTTGAGCAACAGTTTCACAGGTGCACACCAGCACTACCTTTTTCTCTGTCTTGAAAATAATTTAGTTCCCTTTAACTACAATGTTGTCCTTTGATCTAGGGAAGGAGCCTGAGGGAAAAGAGGCACAAGGGTGGAACTTAGCACCTTCAGCATCTGTGTTTGTATAAACACACAGAAGAAAGACACACAACCAGCTGAGAAAAACAGCCCCAGAGAAATATGTATTCTAAGGCATATTTGATCTATTTTGGATTCATTAATATGAATGTTTGTTCTGCCTCCACAGATCTGAGATATGACAAAGCCCAGAGCCCTTCATCCGCAAAGCCTCTCTTCACTCCAATTAATTTGCTATTGTTCTCTGATGTTGCTGATATTTCTAAATGAGTTTTAGTTGGACTAATTATCTTCATACTTTGAGAGCTTTGTTGTTGAATACTGAGGGCCTTTGTCCAAAAGCTTAGAAATAAAGTTTCTTCAATTGTTCAGTAGAGATGGGAAATAGTCTACGGGAACAATAAGATAAACTTTGTTCTTGAGCTTTTCTTGTTCTCTCTCTCTGTCTTTATATGTTATTACAAACTTCCACAAATATTATTCCCCAATAATTTTAGAATATACTATTTTTCTAAAGCAGTTTTAGAGAAAAACATTGAGGTCATCCTCATATTTCTCACTCTTTTCAAAATAAGTGAGAGAAATACACAAATCCATATTCTAATGCAGTATTTTAAAGTTTTAATGGAGAGCAGAAAAGTAAATGGTTAAGATTCTTCTTAAGAACCATATTTTCAGCATTTTTTTTTTCATATGCAGGACCATTTTTTTTAATAGCAACTACTAACTGTCTCTGCTATCCATATTATCCACAATCATAGCACCAGAACATGTGAAATATAAGCGTCACCCTTACCCACCTTCCATTGTGTTATCCATAAACTCTTAAGTCACTATATTTAGCTTAGTTTTAAAATTAAGGGAACATGAGGAAAAAAAAATAGAGGAAATGAGGTAATTCAGGTTGCCTAGAAATATTGAAGGATAAATTTAGCAATGATTTTCAAGCACACAGAGACTGTGATCTCCATCTCCCCAGAGGTTAGAAAAGGAAAGAGGAGACTTAAACCACAGCCTAGGAGGATTAAGTTGGATATATAATCATAGCAGGCCAGAGTGAAAAAAACTGTCAGTTCATCTGGTGAGTCCTCTCTCTTTCAGAGAGGAGGAAACTAAAGCCGACAGAGGGAGGCTCAGTGTGTAAAGTTATATCGTCAGCAGCAGGCTAAAACCTGTGGTCCTCAAGGACTCAGCCTTCTGTCAGTGAAGGAGGATAGATTTGGGAAAGGATTACCAACAGACAAAGGGCTTTTCTTCTCAGAGTGACAAGATTTTACAAACAATCCAACAGAAAAATTATCATTTTCATTGTTGCACGAATCAGTAGAGAACATTTTAAATTATTTTCACATGGGCCCAGTAAAGGAAAAGAGATGACATTTTCTTTCTTTCTCTTTTTATTTTTTTTTCTCTTTGGGTGTGGATTTTTTGTTTAGGTGATTCAATCATTCAGCAAATAAACTTAAGCACAGATATTTTGTTAAAGACAAGGATACAGTGGGCCTTCACTAAGAAATGCATAGCTCAGCACAGTGACGTCCCCCAAAATGTTATGTGGACAGGTGCATGCTTTTCTATGAAAATATTTTAAACAGTCTGGGAAGACAAAGATGAGAATGTTTTTTAGAGCTAAATGTATACATACATATATATATGCACATATATATGTATATGTTTATAGATGTAGGCATTTCTACCTTTTTGGTGTCAAAATACCGTATATTTCATTCATGAAATGATGCTTAGGAGTAAACCTGATGTTAGAATATTTTTACTGCCTGACTTAGTACAGAAAAAATGCTGCACCATGAAATTATCAATCTGGTATAATGGAATGATTTGGTAATTATAACACTGACAAATGTGCCATGAAAAGGCACAGGCATTATGGATAAGCACAGGAACTCTGTATTCATGTTAGATTTAGCCACATCCAACAGAAAACAACACAGCATTTCATGAGATAAGAGAAGGCTAGAGCCAGGCAGTACAGGGTTAACAGGAGGACGGCCTATCTCTTTTCAACTCACTGCTTTATCATCTCAAAGTTTGCTTTTAAAGAACTGTTGGACTCTAACATTTCATTCAGAGGAAAAAAAAACACAGTTTTAATCCTTTCATCACAAACTTAGACACTGGATACTTCTCTCAGAGTTGCCATTCAATAGACTTCTTATATCTCATTGACCAGAACTATGTAGAGTGTTAGATACAAGAGTGTTCGGGAAATTGATCATTTTTATCTGGGTCCACTGCTGCCACAAACAAGACTGGGGTTCTGTAGGATTGTAGCAAAAATTAAGAGGACCTTAATTTTCAAGTTCAGTAGTTTGAATAGGGAAAAAGAGAAAGAAAAGGATTGGGGAATGATAGATGTTAGCAAAGAAAATTTATACATTATTATTTTCAACATAGTTAATTCACTTTTTTTCTTTATGAATCATTTTCTTTTCTTAAAAAAATGTTTTTCCAGAAAAATATCTGATTTTTTTTTTCCTATTTAGGATAACTAGCAGGTGTTTGATATTCTGTACATAGATGAGGCTTAAAAATCCAGTTGTGTGTGTTCTGGAGTGAAATAAGTGTTAGTTTTGGTAGAATTAGTAGTTTCTCCTTCCTGCTGATGCCTGTTAAAAACAAATTGTTCGCACAACATCTGTTAATGGTAATTGTCTGGGGATCATTCTATTTTTGCATATTCTTAAGCAAAATTCAATCTTTGTAATTAAAGAGCAAAGTTTTAGTAAACCCTTTTCCTGGTTTATTGTTAATAATCGAGTGTTTTAGTTAAAATGTGAACTCTATTTCTTTTGAATGGTATATAGATGCATACTGCTTTATTATACAACTTATATTCTGTTTAGAAGTAATGTTTTTAAACTTGAAGTTCCATTGATTTCAGTAGTTTTCTATAGTTGCTGCAATGCTTGCTTAAAAGTAGATAGAACACTCTACTGTAGCAAAGACACAATCGTTAGCAACATTTTCTGTCTTACAGTTTATGTCCAGATTATATAAAAGGTGTCACCAGTAAAGCACTTTTGTAAGTAATAAAATATTCAGTACTAATTTTACAGTAAAGCAACTCTCAATATTGAAGAACTAGGGCTAAATATTTAAGTTACTATTTACTATTTTGTATTCAGATTTGAAGTAGAGACACATTCATCTTCAAAATTTGGTGAACAGTTTAAGTTCATATAACATTTAAAATTTTGTGGCTGAAATACAGAATCAGATTAATCCTCAAGTTTTCAATATGTTTCATAATTGTATCTATAAAACTAGACAAAGAAAATTATTGATTGCTTTAATTTTCTGAGTTTCATGACTGACATCTGAAAGTGCTTAAACTCCATTTTTGTTTTGAAAACCACAATTCACAGTTAGGTAACCTAAATTCATTGTAGTGGGATCTTCACATTAAAGTAGTTTGGTATAGATATTTGTGCTCTATTGTAGCAATAATTGTACATAATTTATTTAATTCTGAAACCAAGTGGGGTCCTGTGGGGAGGGAAACACTTTTGTCTCCCATTTTTTGTAGGTGAGACTCCAGTCTCCATGACCTTTCCTGAGTTCTAAAGGGAAGATTTGAACAGATCCTAGTCAAGGGAGGAATGGCCAGGAAATCACTTGAGGCAAGATTAGAGGGACTGGAGAATCTCATGAAGATTAGGAGATGAGATTAACGGAGTACAAGGCCTGCACACAGTCTAATCTTGTCAGAGACACTATGAAAAACCCTCATCAATTCCTCCACAGTTGGGACACAATTTTTCTCTTTCCCTTTGCCTGGCAAAGCAATCAAGTCCAATCCTCTAAAGAACAATATTGCATAGGAACCTGGAATGTTGGGTTCATGAATCAAGATAAATTGGACATAGTCAATTAGGAGATGGCAGGAGTGAACATCAACATTTTAGCATTCAGTGAATTCAAATGGACAAGAATGGGTGAATTCACATGACCATTAAATCTATTATTGTGGGCAAGAAACCCTTAGAAGAAATGGAATAGCCCTTGTATTCCAAAAAAGAGTCCAAAATGCAGTACTTGGGTGCAATCTCAAAAACAAAAGAATGATCTCAGTTTGTTTCCTAGGTGAGCCATTCAGCATCACAGCAATCCAAGTTTATGACCCAACTACAGATGTCAAAGAAGTTGAATGATTCTATGAAGACCTAGAAGATGTTCTAGACTAACACCACAAAAAGATGTCCTTCTCATCACAGGGGGTTGGAATGCAAAAGTAGGAAATCAAGAGATACCAGTAGTAACAGGCAAGTCTGGCCTTAGAGTACAAAATGAAACAAGGCAAAGGCTAACAGTTTTGTTAAGAGAACACACTGGTCATAGCAAACACTCTCTTCCCACCACACAAGAAATCACTCTACACATGGAGATCACCAGATGGTCTATATTGACATCAGATTGATTATATTCTTTGCAGTCAAAGAAGGAGAAGCCCTGTACTGTCAGCAAAAGCAAGACTTGGAGCTAACTGTGGCTCAGATCATGAGCTCTGTATTGCAAAATACAGATTTAAATTGAAAAAACTAGGGAAAAACCACTAGGCCATTCAGGTATGACCTAAATCTTATGATTATACAGTAGAGGTGATGAATAGATTCAAGGGATTAGTTTTAATAGGATGCCTGAAGAAATATGGATGGAGGTTCATGACACTGTACAGGAGGCAGTGACCAAAACCATTCCAAAGAGAAAGAAATGCAAGAAGACCAAACGGTTGTCTAAGGAGGCCTTACAAATAGCTAAGAAAAGAAGAAAGCAAAAGGCAAGGAGGAAGGGAAAGATATATCCATCTGAAAGCAGAGTTCCAAAGAATAACAAAGAAAAGTAAGGAAGCCTTCTTAACTGAACAATGCAAAGAAATAGAGGAAAACAACAGAATAGGAAAGAATGGAGATCTCTTCAAGAAAATTGGAGATACCAAGGAAACATTTCATGCAAGTTCAGTTCAGTTCAGTCGCTCAGTCATGTCTGACTATTTGCGACCCCATGAATCGCAGCATGCCAGGCCTCCCTGTCCATCACCAACTCCCGGAGTTCACTCAAACTCACGTCCATTGAATTGGTGATGACTTCCAGTCATCTCATCCTCTGTCGTCCCCTTCTCCTCCTGCCCCTAATCCTTCCCAGCATCAGAGTCTTTTCCAATGAGTCAACTCTTCGCATGAGGTGGCCAAAGTATTGGAGTTTCAGCTTCAGCATCATTCCTTCCAAAGAACACCCAAGACTGATCTCCTTCAGAATGGACTGGTTGGATCTCCTTGAAATCCAAGGGACTCTCAAGAGTCTTCTCCAACATGGGCACAATAAAGGGCAGAACCAGAAAGGATCTAGCAAAAGCAGAAGAGATTGAGAAGAGGTAGCAAGAACACACACAAAAAAAACTGTAAAAAAAGGTCTTAATGACCTGGATAACCATGATGGTGTGGTCATTCACTGAGAGCGAAACATCCTGGAGTGTGAAGTCAAGATGGCCTTAAGAAGCATTACTACAAATAAAGCTAGTCAAGGTGATGGAATTCCAGCTGAGCCTTTTCAAATCCTAAAAGATGATGCTGTGAAAATGCTACACAAATATGCCAGATATGCCAACAGACATGCCAGCAAATCTGGAAAACACAGCAGTAGCCACAGGACCAGAAAAGTTGTTTTCATCCCAGTCACAAAGAAGGGCAATGCCAAAGAATGTACAAACTATAATACAACTGCACTCATTTCACATTCTAGCAGGGTAATGTTCAAAATTCTTCAAACTAGGTTTCAACAGTACATGAACTGAGAACTTCCTGATGTGCAAGCTGGATTTAGGAAAGGCAGAGGAACAAGGAATCAAATTGCCAACATCCATTGGATCATAGAAAAAGCAAGAGAATTCCAGAAATACATCTACCTCTACTTTGTCGACTATAGTGAAGACTTTGTGTGGATCACAACAAACTGGAAAATTCTTCAAGAGATGAGAATAGCAGACCACCTTACCTATCTCCTGAGAAATCTATATGCAGGTCAAGAAGCAACAGTTGGAACCGGACAGGGAACAACAGACTGGTTCCAAATTGGGAAAGGAGTACATCAAGGGTATATATTGTCACACTGCTTATTTAACTTATATGCAGAGTGCTGCTGCTGCTAAGTTGCTTCAGTCGTGTCCGACTCTGTGCAACCCCATAGACGGCAGCCCACCAGGCTCCCCTGTCCCTGGGATTCTCCAGGTAAGAACACTGGAGTGGGTTGCCATTTCTTTCTCCAATGCATGAAAGTGAAAAGTAAAAGTGACGTCGTTCAGTCGTGTCCTACTCTTAGCGACTTCATGGACTGCAGCCCACCAGGCTCCTCCATCCATGGGATTTTCCAGGCAAGAGTACTAGAGTGGTGCAAAATGCCAGACTGGGTGAAGCACAAGATGGAATCAAGATTGCTGAGAAAAATATCAATAACCTCAAATGTGCAAATGATACCACCCTCATGGCAGAAAGAGAAGAGGAATTAAAGAGCTTCTTGATGAATGTTAAAAAGGAGAGCAAAAAAGCTGGCTTAAAACTCAACATTCAAAAAACCAGGATCATGGAATCTGGTCCCATCACTTCATGGCAAATAAATGAGGAAAAAATGGAAACAGTGGCAGATGTTTTTTCTTGGTCTCCCAAATCACTGCAGACTGTAACTGCAGCCATGATATGAAAAGATCCTTGTTCCTTGGGACGAAAGCTATGGCAAACCTAGACATCATTTTAAAAAGCAGAGACATCACTTTGCCAACAGATGTCTGCATAATCAAAGCTATGATTTTTCCAGGAGTCATGTACAGATTTTAAGTGTTGGACTATAAGGAAGGCTGAGCACAGAAGAACTGATGCTTTTTGAATTGTGGTGCTGGAGAAGACTCTTGAGAGTCCCTTGAACAGCAAGGATATCAAACCAGCCAATCCTAAAGGAAATCAACACTAAATATTCATTGGAAGAACTGATGCTGAAGCTGAAGCTCCAATACTTTGGCCACCTGATATGAAGAGCTGACTCACTGGAAAAAGGCCCTGATGCTGGGAAAGATTGAGAGCAGGAGAAGGGGATGACAGATAATGAGATTTGGATGGCATCACTAACTCAATGGTTGTAAGTTTGGACATACTCTGGTTGACAGTGAAGGACAGGGAAGTCTTGAGTACTGAAGTCCACGGAGTCACAAAGAGTCAGACATGACTTAGCAACTGAACAACAACAACATCTTCACCCACAACTCTATCTCTGAGATTTGATCTGGCACTTATCTAGAGAAACTGAGCTCTTGGCATCAATTTCAAGGGAAAAAAAAAAAAGTTTCCTTCCCATGCAATTCAAAGTGCATAAAGGCAGACCTCGGAGCTGTTACAAGTTTGTTTCCAGACCACTGTAAGTGAGTCACACATGAATTTTTACATTTCTCAGTACATATAAATTATGGTTCCATTATGCTGTAGTCTAGTAAGTGTGTGATAACCACTAGTGATTTCCCTGGTGGCTCAGATGGTAAAAATGTCTGCCTACAACTCAGGAGACCCAGGTTTGATCCCTGGGCCAGTAAGATCTCCTGGAAAAGGAAATGGCAACCCACTCCAGTATTCTTGCCTTGAAAATCCCGTGGATGGAGGAGCCTGGTAGGCTACAGTCCAAATGAGTCACAAAGTCTAACATGACTGAGTGACTTCACTTTCACTTTCAGTAAGTGTGTGATAGCATTATGTCTGAAGAAAAGTATATATATCTTAGAAGTGTTTTAACCATCGTTTGAGCCTTAAACTAGTTGTAATCTTTTTGCAGTTGTAACATCAAAGACCACTGGTCACAGGTCACCATAACAAATATAACAACAATGAAAGAGTCTGAAGGCTTCCCTAGACTCAGTGGTAAAGAATCAGGCAGGGGACATGGGTTCTATTCCTGGTCTGGGAAGATCCCACATGCCACAAATAACTAAGTCCGTGCACCACAACTATTAAGCCTGAGCTCTAGACCCAGGAAGTGCATCTACCAAGCTCATGTACTACAACTACTATAACCCATGTTCCTTAGAGCTTGGGCTGCACAAGAGAAACCACTGCAATGAGAAACCTATGTACTGCAACGAACAGTAGCCCCTGCTTGTTGCAACTTGAGAACAGTCCACACAGCAATGAAGACCCAGCACAGATAAAAATGAGTGAATATCTTTTTTAAAAAGCTTGAAATATGATAAGAATTACCAGAATGTGAAATAGAGACACCAAAGGAGCAGATGCAGTTGGAAAAAATGGCCCCAGTAGACTTTCTCTGCACAGGGTTGCTCCAAACCTTCAATCTGTAAAATACTCAGTGTTTGTGAAGTGCAATGAAGCAAAGTATGCTGAGAGGAAGAAAGCCTGAATGCTGTTCTGCGTGTGTATATGTGTGTGCATGTGTATGGCAGAGAGGGAGTTCCCTTGCTTACTTATTGATAGCCATTGTCCCAGTATAGTAAAGTGACAATTCTGTGTGGTAAGCCTACAAAATCCTACTTTGATCTCCTTTTAGTGAGTCATCCAAATTACTCAAAAGGACAAAAGCAACAGGGAAGAATGAGTCATTTCATTTATAGTAAACTCAGCCTTTCTGTTTCTAGAATGTGGCACACCTTGTCTTTCCTGCTTAGAAAATGACTGAGGTTTGTAACTCAGATCTGTGTTTGGGTTTCCTAGTCAACCTAAAAGTTTATGTTAATGTCATATGGAAAACCCAGTTTATGTTAAAATTACACAAGACACAATCATGAAGTGAATAAAATGAGCTTTTATGAGGGAATTTGGGGGAGAAGAAAACCAATGAAAATGTAAGGTTTATGACAAGTTTTCCTATATAATTCCTATATATATTTTTAATAGATACTCTCTTTAAGAATGACCTTTTCATAATTGCATTATCTGGTATAAAGTTTGACTTTGAAAATGTGGGCTTTTTGAACAGCTTACAACAAATGAAAGATAATTTTGACTAGGCAATATATTCACAGGGTTCAAAACCAATAAACTACAAAAAGATGAACAGTGAAAAATTTTCCATTCATCCATGTCCTCCCTCCATCTAAACACTATCTACCCAACTCCTACACATAACTGCTCCTAGTAACTTCTATATAATTCATACGTATATCCTTCCTGTTTCTTTATGCACATATATTATTTGTCCCATTTTTACAGAAAGTTTAGTATACATATTATTTTAAGCACTAATTTTTCCTTTAATATATTGGAGACTTTTATCATCAGTCTATTCGTGGAACTTTTTAAACAATTGGGATATAATTGCAATATAGCACTATATTAGTTTCAGGTGTACTAAATAATGCTTCAGTATTTGTATATATTGTAAGATGATCACCATAATGTTAAGAACTGTCACCACATATGGGGCTTCTCAGGTGACTCAGTAGTAAAGAATCTGCCTGCCAATATAGGAGAAATGGATTTAATCCCTGAGTTGGGAAGATACCCTAGAGGAGGAAATGGCAACCCACTCCACTATTCTTGCTCAGAAATTTCCATGGACAGAGGAGCCTGGCAGTTATAACCCATGGAGTCACAAAGAGCTGGACACAATTGAGCACACATATAGACACCACATGGAGAAGGCAATGGCAACCCACTCCAGTACTCATGCTTGGAAAATCCCATGGATGGAGGAGCCTGGTGGGCTGCCGTTTATGGGGTCGCACAGAGTCAGATACGACTGAACCAACTTAGCAGCAGCAGCATAGACACCACATAGTTACAGAATGTTTTTTTCTTGTGATGAGGACTTTTTCTATTCCTTAGCAAATTTCAAATATGGAAATTACATTAATATTATAGTATTATTAACTATAGTCATCATGCTGTACCTTACTTGTGGACCTTAATGCAAACTCATTAAATACAAAAAGTAGCATTGTGAATAGAGAGAAATTAGGATAAATTCTGGGCCATATAGATGTGATGCTTAAATTATAAACCCTAGGCAAATAGAATTGTCTGTTATATTTAGATTTAACAAAGTGTAATATAAACATAGATTTCTCTCTATTCTGTAGTGCTA
>SJYQ01001572.1:289145-309861 GCA_006410935.1 Redunca redunca | reverse complement strand
ATAATTCATTATTTTGAACTAATGCTTAAAATGTTGTATTTTATTTTTACCACGTGTATTTTTACAATCTTTAATGAAAAGAAGTAGAATATAAGAAAGTGGTTATATGTTTATTCTTAAAGAATATACCTCCAAAGTTTTGCTGTTTCAGTTCAGTTCAGTTGCTCAGTCATGTCTGACTCTTTGTGACCCCATGAACTACAGCACACCAGGCCTCCCTGTCCATCACCAACTCCCAGAGTCCACCAAAACCCATGCCCACTGAGTCGGTGATGCCATCCAACCATCTCATCCTCTGTCATACCCCTTCTCTTCCTGCCCTCAATCTTTCCCAGCATCAGGGTCTTTTCAAATGAGTCAGCTCTTCATACCAGGTGGCCAAAGTACTGGAGTTTCAGCTTCAACATCAGTCCTTCCAATGAACACCCAGGACTGATCTCCTTTAGGATGGACTGGTTGGATCTCCTTGCAGTCCAAGGGACACTCAAGAGTCTTCTCCAACACCACAGTTTAAAAGCATCAACTCTTTGGCAATCACTTTTCTTTATAGTCCAACTCTCACATCCGTACATGACCACTGGAAAAATCATAGCCTTGACTAGACGGACCTTTGTTGACAAAGAAAAGTCTCTGTTTTTAATATGCTGTCTAGGGTGGTCATACCTTTCCTTCCAAAGAGTAAGCATATTTTAATTTCATGGCTGCAATCACCATCTGCAGTGATTCTGGAGCCCAGAAAAATATAGTCAGCCACTGCTTCCACATCTATTTGCCATGAAATGATGAGACCGGATGCCATGATCTTAGTTTTCTGAATGCTGAGCTTTAAGCTAACTTTTTCACTCTCCTCTTTCACTTTCATCAAGAGGCTCTTTAGCTCTTCCTCACTTTCTGCCATAAGGGTGGTGTCATCTGCATATTTGAGGTTATTGTTATTTCTCCCGGAAATCTTGATTCCAGTTTGTGCTTCTTCCAGCCCAGCGTTTCTTATGATGTACTCTGCATAGAAGTTAAATAAGCAGGGTGACAATATACAGCCTTGACATACTCCTTTTCCTATTTGGAACCAGTGTGTTGTTCCATGTCCAGTTCTAACTGTTGCTTCCTGACCTGCATACAGATTTCTCAAGAAGCAGGTCAGGTGGTCTGGTATTCCTATCTCTTGAAGAATTTTCCACTGTTTATTGTGATCCACACAGTCAAAGGCTTTGGCATAGTCAATAAAGCAGAAATAGATGTTATTCTGGAACTCTCTTGGTTTTTCCATGATCCAGAGGATGTTGGCAAATTGATCTCTGGTTCCTCTGCCTTTTCTAAAACCAGCTTGAACATCTGGAAGTTCAGGGTTCACATGTTGCTGAAGGCTGGCTTGGAGAATTTTGAACATTACTTTACTAGTGTGTGAGATGAGTGCAATTGTGTGGTAGTTAGAGCATTCTTTGGCATTGTCTTTCTTTGGGATTGGAATGAAAACACCTTTTCCAGTCCTGTGGTCACTGCAGAGTATTCCAAATTTGCTGGCATATTGAGTGCAAAACTTTCACAGCATCATCTTCCAGGACTGGAAATAGCTCAATTGGAATTCCATCCCTTCCACTAGCTTTGTTCATAGTGATTCTTCCTAAGGCCCACTTGACTTCACATTCCAGGATGTCTGGCTCCAGGTGAGTGATCACACTATTGTGATTACCTGGGTCATGAAGATCTTTTTGTACAGTTCTTCTGTGTATTCTTGCCACCTCTTCTTAATATCTTCTGCTTCTGTTAGGTCCATACCATTTCTGTCCTTTATCGAGCACATCTTTGCATGAAATGTTCCCTTGGTATCTCTAATTTTCTTGAAGAGATCTCTAGTCTTTCCCATTCTGTTCTTTTCCTCTATTTCTTTGCACTGATCGCTGAAGAAGGCTTTCTTATCTCTTCTTGCTATTCTTTGGAACTCTGCATTCAGATGCTTATATCTTTCCTTTTCTCCTTGGCTTTTTGCTCCCTTTCTTTTCACAGCTATTTGTAAGGCCTCTCCAGACAGTCATTTTGCTTTTTTGCATTTCTTTTCCATGGGGATGGTCTTGATTCCTCTCTCCTGTACAATGTCATGAACCTCCATCTATAGTTCATCAGGCACTCTATCTGTCAGATCTAGTCCCTTAAATCTATTCCTCATTTCCACTGTATAGTCATACTGCTAATGCTGCTAAGTCACTTCAGTTGTGTCCGATTCTGTGCGACCCCATAGATGGCAGCCCACCAGGCTCCCCCGTCCCTGGGATTCTCCAGACAAGAACACTGGAGTGGGTTGCCATTTCCTTCTCCAATGCATGAAAGTGAAAAGTGAAAGTGAAGTCGCTCAGTCATGTCTGACTCCTAGCAACCCCAGGCTCCTCCGCCCATGGGGTTTTCCAGGCAAGTGTTCTGGAGTGAGGTGCCATTGCCTTCTCTGGTATAGTCATAAGGGATTTGATTTAGGTCATACCTGTATGGTGTAGTGGTTTATGCTTAAATAAACCTATTATTTTATAAATTGCTTTAAAACCATTCTAAAAGTAAATAAACCTATCACTAAGTGCATAAAGATACATTTCAGAATATCAGATGAAGCTAAAAGTAAAAACTAAACCTCAACATTTTCAAATTGGAAAATAGAAACCATTTTCAAGGTGCTTAATGAAAACTAAATTAGGATTTTAAATAACTTGTTTTCCCTCCCTCTACTTTTAAATATACCAAAAAAAATTTTAAGTAATAGAGAAAAGGTAAAGACTATTTGCTCTAAACGATCAGATAGTTTCTTAGATGCTACTTTTTGTTACATCTCTATCCACCCTCATGCACAGAGTGGCTATGAGGTGAGAGTGCTAAAAAATCATTATTCTCAAAATTTAAGCATATTTGCCATTTGTTTCAGTAATTCTACTCATAGGTATATAGCCAAATAACTGAGTGCTGCTTAGACTACTGACTTCTACACAACATTATCACATAATTGCAAGTAAAAAGGAGAGTGGAGAGGGAGAGGAGAAGGGAGGCAGAAAAGTCATAAATATAAATAATCATAATTTTTAGACAATTTCCCATCTTTGCATGCTTTCTACTCTCACATTAGTGTCAAATTTTCCAGCAGACATTTCTAACCATAGCACTGAAACCGAAGTTCTCTTGTGTATAATTATGTTCTATCTTCTTTAAATAAATGCCTCTTGTGTTGTGGGACTAGACCTGGTCAGTAAAGTTAGACTTTCATTACAGAAGCAAGCGTATTTCCAAAACCATCCAGCAGCCTGGCCAAGCCATGGAGGCTTCACTGCTTTTTTGAGGAAAACAAAACAAAGCCCCAAACTGACAAATACGGACAACCCAATATAGGCTGTGGTCTTAAAACAATTAGTGTGTTGAATTATAGGACTCAGTTTCAGGAAAGGAAATCCTAGATATTATCACTCAATATTGAATATGAAGTGTAATGAAAACTATTTGACCAAAAAAAAAAAAAAACTTTACTCTTGCATCAAATTTCCACAAAATTAAAGAAAATTTTTTTTGTATAATGTTTCCTCTTAGTGTAGTAGTTGTAGTTGTGTAGTAGTGTGGTTGGTATATGCAATCCATTATATCTATTTAAATTGTTTAGCTCTTTGCTATGAGTAAACTGCAATCTCGTATTATGTACAGCTGCATTGTTCACATATTCTTTGTTAATTTTACCTTTTGTTGCTAAGAGTAGAGGTGAACCAGCATGACAGAACACTGACCACTGTTATTAGCAATTAGTGCAAGGCTGCTCTGGTTTCATTTTATCTCATTTCATTCTTCTTCTCACTGATCCCCACTCTTATTCTACTTTCTACTTAGGCATTTTCTTTGATATGTTTGCTATATGTCCCTAAAATTAACAAATTATTGGAAAGTAATTTTAAAATTTCTGGTTCTTTAAAATTTACATAAGTATTTATCTAATTTATTCATGCAGCACTTTTTGAGCCATGTCTGTGCTATTGTCCAGTATTTAGTTTCTTACTTCTACTGCAGTGTTGTATTCTATAGTGAACATCAGTCATTATGTTGCTTTTTCATTTCCCCAACAATTTCCTCTAGGTTATTCCAGCTGCCACAAGCACAAATAATGCCACGATAAGCTTACTGGACAAGCACCCATGTGATACCATGTGAGAATTTTACTACCATTTTAATAAGAGCACATTCACCTTTAACTTGCTCACCTTATATATTTCAGAACTGCAATGGACCAATAAAGGCTACTACGTTTGTTTCATTCCCCACCCTCCACCCACCTCCCCCTTTGTGAATAAGAGCATTTCGTGTGACTATTTGTTCTACCTGAGTATATTGGCAGTGTGGGAGGCAGAAAATATTTTTATGTCTCCCAGTTGAGAAGAGACACATATGGGCTTGGTCACGCATCACCCAGAGATCCTGGACTTTGAGCTTGATGCCCATGAGTAGATGCAAATTTGGACTGAGTGTAGCTTGCCAGTAAGAAGGCGAGTGGGCCAAATGACCAGAAGGGCAAATTGTGCTTACTGTAATACTGCTCATGAAATATTTCTGGTTCTCTACCCTTGGGGCAAATAATAGAGTGGGACAATGTGACAGAGTGACACGTCAATTCTGGCCCAACCATTGAATCCCTCCAAGACACTTTTTTCATCTGCTACATCAACCAGTAATGTTGCAGATTTTATTTCTTGGTCAGTCTGTATCCAGACATGAGGATAATATCTAGAAACCCTCCACAAGATCTAAAATGGACACATAATATAAGAATAAATTAATGTTGGTTTGATATTTTGAAAGTATTTGTTATCAGAGCAGTGAGTTCAGTTCAGTCGCTCAGTCATGTCCCATTTTTTGCAACCCCATGAATCGCAGCATGCCTGGCCTCCCTGTCCATCACCAACTCCTGGAGTTCACCCAAACTCATGTTCATCGAGTTGGTGTTACCATCTAGCCATCTCATTCTCTGTCGTCCCCTTCTCCTCCAACCCCCAATCCCTCCCAGCATCAGGGTCCTTTCCAATGAGTCATCTCATTGGAAATACTTTGGCATAAGGTGGCCAAAGTATTGGAGTTTCAGCCTCAGCATCAGTCCTTCCAATGAACACCCAAGACTGATCTCCTTTAGCATGGTCTGGTTGGATCTCCTTGCAGTCCATGGGACTCTCAAGAGTCTTCTCCAATACCCCAGTTCAAAAGCATCAAGTCTCTGGTGCTCTGCTTTCTTCACAATCCAACTCTCACATACATACATGACTACTGGAAAAACCAAGCCTTGACTAGACGGACCTTTGTTGGTAAAGTAATATCTCTGCTTTTTTATTATGCTATTTAGGTTGGTCATAACGTTCCTTCCAAGGAGTAAGCATCTTTTAATTTCATGGCTGCAATCACCATCTGCAGTGATTTTTGGAGCCCCAAAAAATAAAGCCTGACACTATTTCCACTGTTTCCCATCTATTTCCCATGAAGTGATGGCACCAGATGCCATGATCTTAGTTTTCTGAATGCTGAGCTTTAAGCCAACTTTTTCACTCTCCTCTTTCACTTTCAGCAAGAGGCTCTTTACTTCTTCACTTTCTGCCATAAGGGTGGTGTCACCTGCATATCTGAGGTTATTGATATTTCTCCCGGCAATCTTGATTCCAGCTTGTGTGTCTTCCAGCCCAGTGCTCTAACCTAAAACTGATCAAATCATATATACCTAACTGAGATCAGAGAATCATTGGGTAATTGCACTCACAGTTTTGCTAAACACTGACAACAATAATCCATAAATCCTTGCTAACACTTGATATTAACCTTTTCCTGATTTTTGTCATTTTTTCATGTATAGAGTATAATGATTTCCTGCCTCTTGTTAGGTTGATTCCTAAATACTTAAAAGTTTTCCACTGCCATTGTGAACTTTTCTATTTCATAATCTCACATATGTTGTTGCTAATCTAGAGGAGAGTTATTAATTTTTGTAAGTTGGTCTGGTACTGGTTGTCATTTTTGGATACTCTTTTTAACTATTTATGAGGGGGTGTTTTTGTGTAGGTGACTATATGAAATAATAGCAGTATCATCTCTCTCTTCCAATTTGTAAATCTACCATTTGTTGTCTTATAATATTAATGAGAAATTTTAATATCATACCAAACATTAGCATAGGTGTTCAGTTCTAGAATTTAATGAGGATGATACTAAATTTTTTTTTTGTAAAATAAAAGTTGTTTCATTTTCAGAACAGACAATGGGTTGATATGAGGAAAAAAAAAAGGACATGAGATCTAGAGAATATGAAGAGCTTGTTGTCATCATCTTGCTCAGTCATGTCTGACTCTTTGGGACTCCATGCATTGTAGCCAGCCAAGCTCCGCTGTCCATGGATTTTTGAGTCTTTTTCTGAGAGTAGTGCCATTTACGGTGACAGGGGTTAGAGCCCAGGAGCTGTGCTAGATCAGATGACTGACCTCAGGGTTGCTGACAAGTCTCTTAGCCAGGGGTTCTGTCGTGTGAGTGTGAATACTGGCCTGTAATCTGTGAGTTTCCTGCCAGCTAAGTGTCCAGATGTCATACGAGTTATTCAATACCATCTTCATGTAAATATCAGAAAATTTTAACTATTTCATCTAATTTTTAGAATAGTAGATTAAAATATATTAAAGTTTAAAATGATAAAGCAAGTCACTTCTCTGGGAAACATTAACTATCAGATTGTTATATTTAATGCAAAGAAATGTATTGCATGGTTCTTTATTTTTTTGGTATAGCACACTAAAATAAGTTAAGATTATGAAGAATGTATGTGCATGTTCAGATTAAAGTTATTAGATACTTCTCAGAAACAGGTACTAATATACGTATTTCCTTTTTCATAATGTATTACTCTTGAACTGTGGATAAGTTATTATTTGCAGCTATCATAGGCAAAATTACATTAAACAGATTAGACATAAACTCCAGCTTTTGCGGAATTCCTTAGTCTGGATCCACAATTTATTGATGTTATGGTATCATTCAGAATAGTGTTTCAGAGTTGTGGTTTTTCACTATCACATGGAGAATATAATAGCTCTTTCACAACATTTGCATTTCTTTCACAAAGTCTGATTTTGTGTGTATATCACTAGAATTACCCAAGACAACTCAAAACTTATCCCCATAGATATGTATTAATAATACAACCTTTTCTTGGGTTGTGCCCCTTGCATAAATGGCCTGTGATTTCTAAATGATCTGTTTAATTAGAATTTTGCACATTAGGAAGATTCATGCATGTAAGCAATTCAATCTAGAATTAGATTATAAAGAGATCACAGTTTACTTAAGTCATTTTAAATTTTCATTTCCTTTAATGTTTTGATATGGTATATTTCATATTTTAAGGTTTACTTATGACACAATTTATTTTGCTTAATGAGCAGAAGACTATTTCTCACATAGTTCATTTCACTGTTAATCGCCTATATTCAGAACTATGTTCTGAAATAGTTACAATGACTAACGGGTTTATGCCAGTTATTGCTGACAGTTATTAGTGTTATAATTTGGTGATATATTTTCCACATTGTTTTGAACAATACTGCAGTCATGCAAGCAATTTGTTGATTTTTCAAATAAGCAACCAAATGCAATTGAGCAGATGTAACAGAAACAAAGGCATCAAATGACCTCTAAAATAAATCCAAATCTCTGTTATAAAGATTCAGCTGTCATCAAATGATTTCTGCATTTCTTTCCCTAGGCATGCTATAATTGAGATGAAAACTAATTGACATAATTTTAACAAGTTCCAATCCTACAACAGTAATTTCCCACTAAATGTAATAACCGCTGAGAAATCTAGCCAACTGCTTTGAAATTGATTCTAACACTAGTCTCCACCTACTTTATGATGAAGTTTCAGAGCTTTTTCTTTTTCTTGCAGTCTTATATAGTAAGACTTCTTCATTTTGTACTTCAAAGCCAAACTTGCCTCTTACTCCAGGTACCTCTTGACTTACTACTTTTACATTTCAATCCCCTATGATGAATAGGATATCTTTTGTGGTGTTAGATCTAGTAGGTCTTGTAGGTTTTGTAGATCTTCACAGAACTGATCAACTTCAGCTTCTTTGGCATCAGTGGTTGGGGTACAGACTTGAATTACTGTGATGTTGAATGGTTTGCCTTGGAAACGAATCAAGATCATGCTGTCATTTTTGAGGTGGTACCCAAGTACTGCATTTCAGACTGTTTTGTTGATTATGAGGGCTACTCCATTTCTTCTAAGAGATTCTTGCCCACAGTATTAGATATAATGGTGACCTAAATTAAATTCACCCATTCCTGTTCACTGATTTCCTAAGATGTCTGTGGAATCAACTTGTCATCTCTTGCCACTTCCTGCTTGACCACGTCCAATTTACCTTGATTCATGGACCTAACATTCCAGGTTCCTATGCAATACTGTTCCTTAACAGCATCAGATTTTACTTTCATCACCAGACACATCCACAACTGAGTGTTGTTTCCGCTTATTTCTAATAATGTGACAAAAATCAGTGGGATTCAGATTAGATTTATTCAGATTCTTCTGGATAGGCCCATTTCCAGATGTAGGAAATATAATCTTCTACATAGAGTAGTCAGTCATCTTGACTCATTGCATCCAGCAGCAATATTTACACTTCTCCATAAATGATGATCTGAGTATTCCAGGGGAGATGATTAATGCTTTGCAATTGATTCTACACTAGTCTCCAAAGCTTATAGGGCTTAGTCAAAGGACGTAAAGGTGCTTCCCTAGTGGACCCAGTGGTAAAGAATCTGCCTGCAATGCAGGAGATGAGGCAGGAACTGTGGGTCCTATCCCTGGGTAAGGGAGGTTCCCTGGGGAAGGAAATGGCAACCCACTCCAGTATTCTTGCCTGGAGAATCCCATAGACAGAGGAGCCTGACAGGCTACAGACCATGGGGTTGCAAAAGAGTCAGACACGACTTAGCAACTAAACAAAAACAACAAGGCCATGACGGTGACAAGTATTTGAACTTCTCACAGAGTATACTTTGTATCCTACATCACTGATGTGCAGAAACCATTCCATGTCTCTCTTCTAGTTCCTGGAAGTTGCCAGTGATCTTTAGCATTCCTTGACTTGTAGAAACATCACTACAATCCTTGTTTCTCTGTTAGTATCACCTTCTTCACTCTGTTCATGTGTATCCTTTTTGTCTTCTTTAAGAACATTCTCCTTGGATACTGGGCACATCCTAATCCAGTGTGATCTGATCCAGACCCTCTTTCCAAATAAGATCACATTATGAGGTTCTAATTTGACACAGATATTTTTGGATAACACTCTTTAACAAACTACAGGTATAAAAAAATGAGGCCATTGGTAAATATTATTGAAAATCATATCTTCTATTTCTAGGTATTCAGTTCAATTCAGTTCAATTCAGCCACTCAATCGAGTCCAACTCTTTGCAACCCTATGGACTGCAGCACACCAGGCCTCCCTGTCCATCACCAACTCCCAGAGTTTACTCAAACTCATGTCCATAAAGTCAGTGATGCCATCCAACCATCTCATCCTCTGTAGTTCCATTCTCCTCCCACAGTCAATCATTCCAAGCATCAGGGTCTTTTACAATGAGTCAGTTCTTCAAATCAGGTGGCCAAAATTTCAGCTTTATCATCAGTCCTTCCAATGAATACTCAGGACTGATTTCCTTTGGGATGGACTGTTTGTATCTCCTTGCTGTCCAAGGGACTCTTAAGAGTCTTCTCCAACACCACAGTTCAAAAGCATTAATTCTTCAGTGCTCAGCTTTCTTTATAGTCCAACTCTCACATCCATACATGACTACTGGAAAAACCATAGCTTTGACTAGATGGACCTTTGTTGACAAACTAAAGTCTCTGTTTTTTAATATGCTGTCTAAATTGGTCATAACTTTTCTTCCAAGGAGCAAGTGTCTTTTAATTTCATGGCTGCAGTCACCATCTGTAGTGACTTTGGAGTCCCCCAAAATAAACTCTGTCACTGTTTCCCCATCTATTTGCCATGAAGCGAGGGGACCAGATGCCATGATCTTAATTTTCTGAATGTTGAGTTTTAAGTCAACTTTTTCACTCTCCTGTTTCACTTTCAGCAAGAAGCTCTTTAGTTCTTCTTCACTTTCTGCCATAAGGGTGGTGTCATCTGCATACCTGAGGTTATTGATATTTCTCCCAGCAATCTTTATTCCAGCTTGTTCTTCATTCACCCAGCATTTCTCATGATATACTCTGCATATAAGTTAAATAAGCAGGGTGACAATATACAGCCTTGATGTACTCCTTTTCCAAGTTGGAATCAGTCTGTTGTACCATTTCCAGTTCTAACTGTTGCTTCTTAACCTGCATACAGATTTCTCAGGAGGCAAGTCAGGTGATCTGGTATTCCCATCTCTTGAAGAATTTTCCACAGTTTGTGGTGACCCACACAGTCAAAGGCTTTGGCATAGTCAATAAAGCAGAAGTAGATGTTTTTCTGGAACTCTCTTGATTTCTTGATGATCCAACAGATGTTGGCAATTTGACCTCTAGTTCCTCTGCCTTTTCTAAATCCAGCTTGAACATCTGGAAGTTCATGGTTCATGCACTGTTGAAGGCTGGCTTAGAGAATTTTGAGCATCACTTTGCTAGCCGGTGAGAGGAGTGCAATTGTGCGGTAGTTTGAATATTTCTTGGCATTGCCTTTCTTTGGCACTGGAATGAAAACTGACCTTTTCCAATCCTGTGGCCACTGCTGAGTTTTCCAAATTTGCTGGCATATTGAGTGCAGCACTTTCACAACATCGTCTTTTAGGATTTGAAATAGCTCAACTGGAATTCCATCCCCTTCACTAGCTTTGTTTGTAGTGATGTTCCTAGTGATGCTTCCTAAGGCCCACTTGACTTGGCATTCCAGGATGTCTGGCTCTAGGTGAGTGACCATGCCATTGTGATTATCTGGGTCATGAGGGTCTTTTTTTTTTTACAGTTCATCTGTGTATTCTTGCCACCTCTTCTAAATATCTTCTGCTTCTGTTAGGTCCATACCATTTCTGTCTTTTATTGTGCCCATCTTTGCATGAAATGTTCCATTGGTATCTAATTTTCTTGAAGAGATCTCTAGTCTTTCCCATTCTATTGTTTTCCTCTATGTTTTGCATTGATTACTGAGGAAGGCTTTCTTATCACTCCTTGCTATTCTTTGGAACTCTGCATTCAAATGGGTATATTTTTCCTTTGCTCCTTTGCATTTCACTTCTCTTTTCTCATCTATTTGTAAAGCCTCCTCAGACAACCATTTTGCCTTTTTGCCATTTCTTTTTCTTTTGGGTTGTCTTGATTCCTGCCTCCTGTACAATGTCACAGATTTCTGTCCATAGTTCTTCAGACACTCTGCCCATCATATCTAATCCCCTGAATCTATTTCTCACTTCCACTGTATAATCACAAGGGATTTGATTTAGGTCATACCTGAGTGGTCTAGTGGTTTTCCCTACTTTCTTCAATTTAAGTTTGAATTTGGCAATAAGGAGTTCATGATCTGAGCCACAGTAAAGAATATTTGTAACTGCAGAAACTTTACTATGAGCCAGACATTACTCATTCATATTTTAACTCCTTTAATATGCAGGAAAGCCTTATGAAGTAAGTACTGATATTGTTATCCCCAATTTACAAATGAGAAAACTGAAAAAAAAGAGGAGTTGAATATCTTTTCTCAGTTATTAGAGCTATTAAATGACAGAGCTACATTTATCTGTAAATATTCTAAAGAGATCACATTCTGAAGTACCAACATATTATCAAGGAAAAAAGAGGAAGGGAAAGAAATGAAAGCATATAAACCAACAATTTTGCAGGGCTAATACGCCCATGTGCATGTGCTAGTAAGTTTAAACTTAACAGTAGCCCATTCTGGTAGGTTTCATCATTAGAGCCCATTTTCTTGATAAAAGGATTATAGTTAAGGGCTAGGAAGTTGTGCAAATTTCCATAGCTGTGGCTGCTTTAAAACTCACTCTTTTTGTCATGTATGTTGCCATCCACATTCTAGGGATAATAGATTTCAACTCCTTTCTCAGAAATAGTGTGTTTATTCCAGATAAATTAACTTCCAAATTTCTAAGAGTAATGTGCCGTGGAATTATTAACGGGATAGATTTCATTTCTTCTCCGTTTATTAAAGTTTAGTCATATTCTTCAAGTGTGTTTGCTCAGTAAGTATTTTCTTTTTTTAATAGAAATATTGTGGATGTAATACCAAGGTACATATGCAGGAAAGAATGGTGAATATTTTATAGATAGTGGAGAAATATAAAATTAGTAGAACCAAATGGGTTTGGAAAATAAATACATATCTCATTTGAATATATGACAGTGTATAACATATATATATATATATAAATATATATATAAATTTCCCAGGCACGGAGATATGAAGGCATAGATTATAAAGCTTTAAAGTAATCATTTAATTTTACATCAGTACAACAAATGAATATGCTATTGGGCCAATTTCTATAGTTTAATTCTCCAAAACTTATATTTGGAAGTAAGTACTCACTGATATTTCCAGACTGACTATTTTAGAAACCAAATGGAAATCATGGGAGGCTAAAATCAGACCTTTTATAATGAGATTTTATCAGAGGACACTGGCAATTAAAAAATACTCAGCAGTATTTTCTTTTAATCTCTGTACCTCATAATTCTTTTTAAACAAAAAGTCCTGGTCTTAAAATTAATGTGACAAGTTTTTGTTTTACCATGTATTTTATATCCAACTGGCCCTTTTACCAAAAAGCATATCATTCTATCTTTGTATTCTTGGCTTTAAAGCCATTTTATACATTTTGTGGAGAATGGTATATTAATAGAAACCAGGCAATTAACTTGAAAAATATAGCCTCTAATTTGGTTGAAAAATTCCTAAAGAATCATGTCAATCACTTATAAAAAGGAATACATAAAAATAATTTTTAGAAGTTGAAAGAAAGCAAAATAGGACAGCATATTGATAGTTTCTACTTTAAACTGAACATTTATAAAAGAGTACCAGTTTATATTACATCCCGAACAAAAAATGAACTTTACTATAAATTCAGTTTGAAATTCAAATGAAATGCAAATAATATTACAGTCAATAATATTAAAAACCAAGGTCATTCATAGAAATAATAAAATCACTTAAGATTTTCAGGAGAAATTTCTGTATACACAATAGTTTGTTCACGAAGAAGGTTCTGACATAATTACAATTCTTCATTGGCATATGCCATTTCAACTCTCATTTGCCATCTCTGAAACTGCTTCTAAACTATATTGGCAATATTCCCCAATAGGGTCTATCAGCAAATATGTAATGGAGAAAAAATTTCTAAGTATGACATCAAATAACCATTTATTAATTCAGTGAATACTTACTAAGCACCTATTTGTGATAGTTTGTTTTGGTTACACAGTGGAGACTCATTGTTTAGGGGGAAAAAGGGAGACAGTCTTTACCTGATAGTGGGCACATGATCACACAGGTTGAAAACATATGGGAGTGGCATCCAAACATTTTTGTTCACTAAGGATAGCATAAACAAAGAAGAGTTAGATCAATAATTCAGGAATATGTCAAAGAACACTTGGCATTTGACTTGACACCTGCCACATAGGGTTGTTTTGCAGTGAAGGTTTTTATTCTTTTTTTTCCATTTGAGAAAGGTAGAGTGAGTATGCTTATCAATGACCAAGTATCGGCTCTTACTTTTTTCCCCCCTTATTGAGCATGATTAGCAATGATTAATTAAGGAACAGATGGCATTTGAACTAATGTTGCTGTTCAGTTGCTAAGTAGTGTCTAAATCTTTGCAACCCCATGAATAGCAGCATGCCAGGCTTCTCTGTCCATCGCTATCTCCCTGAGTTTGTTCAGACTCATGTCTATTGAGTTGGTGATGCCATCCAACCATCTCATCCTGTTTTCCCCTTCTCTTTGTACTTTCAGTTTTTCCCAGCATTAGGGTCTTCAAATTTATAAATGTGTGTCCTTATGTAAGGTTAATCCAAGTATATTTTCAATAACCTAAACAGAAAAATCAGTGATCAATACAAAGAAAGAGTGGAAAACAATAGAATGGGAAAGACTAGAGATCACTTCAAAAAAATTGGAGGTACCAAGGGAATATTTCACGCAAAGATAGGCACAATAAAGGACAGGAATGGTATGGACCTAACAGAAGCAGAAGATATTAAGAAGAGGTGGCAAGAATACACAGAAGAACTGTGCAAAAAAGATCTTCATGACCCAGATAATCACAATGGTCTGATCACCCATCTAGAGCCAGACATCCTAGAATGCAAAGTCAAGTGGGCCTTAGGAAGCATCACTATGAACAAAACTAGAGGAGGTGATAGAATTCCAGTTGAGCTATTTCAAATCCTAAAAGATGATGCTATGAAAGTGCTGCACTCAATATGCCAGTAAAATTGGAAAACTCAGCAGTGGCCACAGAACTGGAAATTGTCAGTTTTCATTCCAATCCCAAAGAAAGGCAATGGCAAAGAATGCTCAAACTACTATACAACTGCACTCATCTCACAGGCTAGCAAAGTGATGCTCAAAACTCTCCAAGCCAGCCTTCAACAGTGCATGAACCATGAACTTCCAGATGTTCAAGCTGGATTTAGAAAAGGCAGAGGAACCAGAGATCAAATTGCCAACATCTGTTGGATCATCAAGAAATCAAGAGAGTTCCAGAAAAACATCTACTTCTGCTTTATTGACTATGCCAAAGCCTTTGACTGTGTGGGTCACCACAAACTATGGAAAATTCTTCAAGAGATGGGAATACCAGATCACCTGACTTGCCTCCTGAGAAATCTGTATGCAGGTTAAGAAGCAACAGTTAGAACTGGTCATGGAACAACAGACTAGTTCTAAATTGGAAAAGGAGTACATCAAGGCTGTATATTGTCACCCTGCTTATTTAACTTATATGCAGAGTATATCATGAGAAATGCTGGACTGAACAAAGCACAAGCTGGAATAAAGATTGCTGGGAGAAATATCAATAATCTCAGGTATGCAGATGACACCACCCTTATGGCAGAAAGTGAAGAAGAACTAAAGAACCTCTTGATGAAAGTGAAAGAGGAGAGTGAAAAAGCTGGCTTAAAACTCCACATGCAAAGTACAAAGATCATGGTATGTGGTCCCATCATTTCATGGCAAATATATGGGGAAACAGTGAAAACAGTGACAGACTTTTTTGGGAGGGGCTCAAGAATCACTGAAGATGGTGACTGCAGTCATGAAATTAAAAGATGCTTACTCCTTGGAAGGAAAGTTATAACCAACTTAGAATATTAAAAAACAGAGACATTACTTTGCCAATAAAGGTCTGTCTAGTCAAGGCTATGGTTCTTCCAGTAGTCACATATGGATGTGAGAGTTGGACTATAAAGAAAGCTGAGCACCAAATAATTGATGCTTTTCAACTGTGGTGTTGGAGAAGACTCTTGAGAGTCCCTTGGACAGCAAGGAGATCCAACCAATCCATCCCAAAGGAAATCAGTCCTGAATATCCATTGGAAGGACTGATGTTGAAGTTGAAATTCCAATTTTGGCCACCTGATGTGAAGAGTGGACTCCTTGGAGAATACCTGGATGCTGGGAAAGATTTAAGGCAGGAGGAGAAGGGGACTACAGAGGATGAGATGGTTGGATGGTAACACCAACTCGATGGACATGAGTCTGAGCAAGCTCGGGGAGTTGGTGAAAGAGAGGGAAGACTGGCATGCTGCAGTCTATGGGGTTGCAATGAGTTGGACACGACTGAGCAACTGAAGTGAAACTGACATAAAATATCAGTGGTTAGATGAATCAGTGTATGACACTCTCAGTGACTAAAGAGTGTTGCCAGGGAACCATGAATTTTTCTATTAAGCTTTGAGCTCTACAAGGCAAGTATAATTTGCTTTTGATATGTCAAATTTGTGGTATCTTACTATTGATAGTTTTGTCCATGCATTTTCCAGGGAGAATTCTATGTTTTTGATAAATTAATGATGCATATTAAAATAAATCAATAATTTAAGGGAAAATGTTTGCCTTGTATTATTTCATCTCCATGGCTTTATTCACTCTTCTGATGTCTGTAGACACACACATTCAGTTACATGCAGTTTTGAAAACCCTTTAACATCCCTTCTCATTTCAAATTCATATCAGTACTTTAAGACAGAGGTCAAATCCTTAATCCCTCTTTCCACTGCTCCTAATCCATCTCACAGCTGAATTTCTGTAGCAATTGTTCTCTGTACCATTCATTTGAGTTACAGATAGCCTTAAGTACACTATGCTGTGATCCAGGTTAAACTCTCTGGAAACGGACTGCTTGGGTTCAAGATTGAGTTTTATTTTGCTAAATAAGACACAAGTCGAACAAATGACTGAAATGCTTCCCATTGGCTCAGTAGGTAAAGAATCTGCCTCCACTGCAGGGGATGCAGGCAGATGTGAGTTTGATTCCCAGGTCTGGAAGATGCCCTGGAAAAGGGCACGCCAGTCCACTCCAGTATTCTTGCCTGAAGAATCCCTTGGACGGAGAACCCGGAGGGCTATAGGCCATGAGGTTGCACAGAGTCAGACATGACTGATGAGACAGCGTGCACAGCATGCACGCACACACAGGGAGAACTAGGTGAGACAGACACACAAGGAAATGCCTACGACATTAAAAAAGGCTCAGGAAACAGAAAACTTCCCCCCAACCCTGACCCCATTATTTCTATTGTCTGTTTTTTTTCTTCCTGTTTTTATCCAAATATTTGATGCAATGATTTTTAAAAAATTGAAAGATGTATGACAATTTTAGGACAAAATGATCCTACCCTGTCTGCATTCTAATTCAGCCTGCTCATTCCTCTCCTCAAATGCAATCACTTGACTATTCTAATGATCCATGGCATATATTAGGGAGATGTGTCCAATATTACAGGGAATATTTGCTCATGGAACAAGATAGGAATTATTCATTAAGGCCAGACTTAATCACAAAATAATAATTGCATTGTATGTAATATTTTAAAATAAAATATATAAAAATAAAGTTAATATAATAGACATATATGATGAAAATATTTACTAATACTATCATAGTACTTTAAGATTGTTTTTCGTTCATTCTCTAGAAAGAGTGTACTTTAATTTTACATTCCAGATATTTAAAATTTCTGACTTTATCTCCTATTTTCTGTACTATAACAACAGGCAATGAAAGGATATTCAAAGAAAAATCTTTGGTTGGGTTGTCTTGATGGCAAACTCCGAAGCAGATTTTAGCCTGT
Organism: Redunca redunca; assembly: GCA_006410935.1. Lineage (NCBI taxonomy): Eukaryota > Metazoa > Chordata > Mammalia > Artiodactyla > Bovidae > Redunca > Redunca redunca. Next base: position 292,502 of record SJYQ01001572.1, on the reverse strand, counting down.
AGGAGGCTTTACTAGGGAATTCTTTCTGTATTGGGAGCTTTGAAAAGGAAGAAGGGAGGGACACCAGTTGAATTTGACAAAACCATAGGCTGTGCATCCAGTAATGTGTCTTAGCTAATCCCAGAGGGAACTCTGCAACTAACACACTAGAGTTGTACTCAGTTGGGCCAAGATGTGAGTTTCTTCTATCTTCCACATCCAGGCTGATTGACATATTCCCAGATCAATCAGTCATTGGAGATAGATAGCTGTGGAAGAAACATAACCTTGGGCAAGTGGTCCATTGCAGTTGAAGCAACCCTGAAGAAGCTTGCAGCTGAATGCTGTCCACTGACAGCACTCCTGCAGCTCTGAGAAGTCTTTCTTTGAAAAGGGATATATGGATAGATCAGGCTTCCCTCATAGCTCAATTGGTAAAGAATCCACCTGCAATGCAGGAGACCCTGGTTCAATTCCTGGATTGGGAAGACCTGCTGGAGAAGGGATAGGCTACTCACTCCAGTATTCTTGGGCTTCCCTTGTGGAGAGGCTGGTAAAGAATCCACCTGCAATGCAGTAGACTTGGGTCCAATCCTTGGGTTGGGAACATCTCCTGGAGAAGGGAGAGGCTACCCACTTCAGTATTCTGGCCTGAAAATCCCATGGACTCTATAGTCCATGGCATTGCAAAGAGTCAGACACGACTGAGAAACTTTCACTTTCATATAGATAGAGGATTTTTTTGTCCATCATAGTGGTTTAAATAATTTTTTTTGAAAAACTATATTAATTCAAGAAACATTTCAGACAAAGTAGAATACCTTATCGAACATTTAATAAGAGACACTGACTAGTGATGAAATTAATTGAATTTTTTTGAAATGTGTTTGTTATTTTTGCAGGTTATTGATTAAAGAAATAGATTTTTAAGTTTATGTAGCTAGCTTATATAATAGCTAGATATAAATATACTTTAGAAGACTAACTGTTTAGATTTTTAGGCAAGTTTAGAATTTGTAGGATAAAACATGAGATTGTGTGTTTGTCTTGACATTCAGAAAAGAATTTTAATTCTAGATTTTGTTAAATGATTACTCAAGATTTATGGTTCAATGATTCTTACACAAGACCACCAAGAACTATTGTGGAGTTCTGCTTCTCCAGTTTTCCAGTGAATATTGGAAGGCTTATATCTCTAATTCACTGAATCAACTGTATTTTGGGAATCAGGGAATTGAAGACAATCAGTCACACAGATNNAAGACAATCAGTCACACAGATTTAGAACCAGAATTTAAAACTGAGGAGTGTGAACTAAAGTTTACAAGATGGCCACAAAGACAAATGTCATTTGCTGACAAGTTTTGCTTGTACCACTTGTATTCACATACTTTATGAAGTAGTTACTATAGACTGAATTAGGTGCTATTCTCTGACCTATTGTGGGAAGAATTATAATTCCTGACTTCAGAGATGTTAGTCTTGGTTGTGTGACTGTATGATAGTATGTGAAACATTACTGATTTTGGCTTTTAGGACGACTAGATACTTTGCCATATTCTTGATCTCTGCTGCAACTCAATCAGCCTCAAGTGAATAGGAACTGTAGCAGACATGTAGCATAGCTGCAATGAACCTGTGATTCCATGTTGAATGGACAGCAAATAAACTTTGTGGTTTTAAGTCATTAGAATTTTCAGTTGTTCATTACCACAACATAATCTTGCCTGTTCTTAAACACTTGCCAAGTTTTATACACAAAAACTGGGATTCCTGATTTAGTCAGAATATCTGACAATTTCAGTACTAAATAGCTGTGGCTTCTTTAGGTAAACAGGGTGTGATCCAGTTTACTTAAGTATCCACATAACTTTTGGTTAGATATCTATTCCCTGTAGAAAATCATGTTTGCTGCTCTGACTTAAGTAAAATTTTTCCTGTCAATCCAACCATGCTGCATATAATGTGAATTTAAAATGGATGCATATATTGTTAAAGTAATCAAACAAGGAGGCCATTAGACTGAAGTTTTTCTAATATCTTGATAGCCCACGCAAGCAAACTGAAACCTAAGCCAAAGTCAATTCCTGCAAATGCCTCAAGGTTAGGAAGAGCAAACATGAAATTAGGCCTTCCCAAATAATCCAATTGCTTAAGCTACAGCCAATGAACTAATTTCTTTTCTTTGCTTTCATGTCTTCCCTATAAACACCTTGCTCCTAGCTCTTGTCACTGGAATATTCCTAATCACTTTCTCTTTGGTATTGCCTGACTGGAATTAATGTTTGTTCATATAAACTTTTAAAAATTATAATATGTATCGATTTAACTTTTAACAATATATAAATCATATGTGTACATATACACCTACAGTCATCACAACATATNCACAACATATCGGAGAGTCTTAAAGTATTTCCATTAATTTCAGAAGTAAAACAAGTATATTAATTACCAGCAATACATAACATCTTATCAGAAATATTAGCCAATTCACTAAGGGAAAAAAGTTATCTATAGTGGCAACAGGACTGGAAAAGTTCAGTTTTCATTCCAATCCCAAAGAAAGGCAATGCCAAAGAATGCTCAAACTACCGGACAATTGCACTCATGTAACATGCTAGTAAAGTAATGCTCAAAATTCTCCAAGCCAGGCTTCAGCAATATGTGAACTGTGAACTTCCTGATGTTCAAGCTGGTTTTAGAAAAGGCAGAGGAACCAGAGATCAATTGCCAAAATTCACTGGATCATGGAAAAAGCAAGAGAGTTCTAGAAAAACATCTATTTCTGCTTTATTGACTATGCCAAAGCCTTTGACTACATGGATCACAATAAACTGTGGACAATTCTGAAAGAGATGGGAATACCAGACCACCTAACCTGCCTCTTGAGAAATCTGTATGCAGGTCAGGAAGCAACAGTTAGAACTGGACCAGGAACAACAGACTGGTTCCAAATAGGAAAAGGAGTACGTCAAGACTGTATATTGTCACCCTGCTTATTTAACTTATATGCAGAGTACATCATGAGAAACGCTGGACTGGAAGAAACATGAGCTGGAATCAAGATTGCTGGGAGAAATATCAATCACCTCAGATATGCAGATGACACCACCCTTATGGCAGAAAGTGAAGAGGAACTAAAAAGCCTCTTGATGAAAGTGAAAGTGGAGAGTGAAAAAGTTGGCTTAAAGCTCAACAATCAGAAAACGAAGATCATGGCATCCGGTCCCATCACTCCATGGGAAATAGATGGAGAAACAGTGGAAACAGTGTCAGACTTTATTTTTTGGGGCTCCAAAATCACTGCAGATGGTGACTGCAGCCGTGAAATTAAAAGACGCTTACTCCTTGGAAGAAAAGTTATGACCAACCTAG
>SJYQ01001572.1:249097-286638 GCA_006410935.1 Redunca redunca | reverse complement strand
CCAAGTCACCAATATTTTTTTCAATATATTAAAAGGTAAATATAAATTCCAGTAATAGCTATTATGGAAATACTAACTCATGAACCCTTAAAATTATGTAAATACTAACCTAACAGTTTGTTTCACATAAAAAAATTGATGATTAAATACAGATGACAGTTTAATCACAGGGTAATCAATTAACTGAGACAAAAGACTGAAAAATTTATAGTCATAAAGTACTCTTCTAGCAGATATTTAAACGGAAAATTTGCAAGTTTGAGGTGAACGATTTTATTTAAACCTCAGTTTAGGTCCACAAAAAATTTTGAGACATCTGCTTTACACAAAAAATTATCCACACTTATGAAGATTCAAAATAATTAAAACAGTGTTCTTGACTTCAAGATACCGTATGTCTAGAACTGTGGCTCTCAAGCACTGTCAGTGTAATAGCGAGGAATTAATCTGCCTCCCAGGCTGGATCTTTTTGCTTCAACCTTTGTGCTGTGCTGCCTGTGCTTAGTCAGCTGGCTCTGTACTTTCTGCAAAAGTATGTTGCCTAAATCTGAAATACATAGGACAACCCATGCTCAGAACTCTGACCTTTATAGATATAACACCCTTTAATACAAATAGAGTTAAAATGTCGCAGAATGAAGAATCACATTTGTGTTATTGGAGGTTTACTGAAACATCATGACCTAACCTATGTGGGCACATGCAAGAACAAAGAATTCTGACAACAATAAATTTGCAACAACCAACCACAGTCTAGTCCCTCAGCTTTTAGTGTAAAAGAAGCCTGAATTCTAAATCAGGTAAGGTGGTTCTTTAGGACATTTGTCTGCATTTGTCTGGGTCTGCTGACTTTTGGAATAAAGTCATTATTCCTTGCCCTGACAAAGCATCTCCCAATTCACTGGACCATCCTGTGGTGGGAATAAGTTTGGACCAGGTAACATTATCGCTTCAGTGTTCCCTCAGTATGTGATAGACATCCATGCTTACCAAGGCAGCCATGCCCTGTGATAAGGGCATTTCAGAATTGCCAGGATTACTGGAGGAATGAAATAGAGCATATCTGCTTTTCTACCAACTCATCAGACTTTGGGAAGATCAACACAAATAAGTCTTCTGGTTGACAAACCCTTTTCAGAAAAAAAGGCTGTAAAATGTTAATTGGCCCTTTTGGCAGGAAGATGATGTAAATTACCTAAGACTTGTGTATACATTCAGGTATGCAGAGAGAAAAGCCTGGTTTAGATAAGAGTCTGGACTGCTAACACTGCATAATTTTGTATTACCCATTGATCTCTATGTACAATCAAAAAGGTATAAAAGGCCTTCTCAATAGGAGCTGGAGCCAGTCATTGGAAGGATTGGTTTCCCCCATGTCTCCTCTGTACTCTAATTTCAGGCTGAATTCCCATCTGGAGAGGGGCGGCTCACCAAGTCTACTTACTTGCCCTGGCTTTTAAGACCCGCACGAAAGGGAGCCTAAGGTGGGGCACCCTTCAATATTCAAGTGGGTGCTGGTGGCCCAGCGTAGATGGTACAAGCTCCTTGTCTGGAACTTTATTGGCCTTCCCCGTAAACCAAGTTATTCAGCCTTCTTTTCTCCACCTAATTTTCCTACCACACTATTTCTTCCTAATCTAATCTAATCTTGTATTAATAAATAAGTCTTTCCTCGCCAACGCCATCCTCGCTTCGAATTCCCTGGATCCACCGGGGCTGGACCCTGGCAGTAAGTCTCTGACACTGACAAGGAAATAAATATAGTGTTAGCATAAAATTACTGTGGTATCTGAAGAATGACACCTTATAAAATTCAGTTCTGAGTGTACTAGAGTGAGGATGGGGAGGGTTAAAAAACTTGAGTTCTAAGAAAGTGAGCTTGTTTTAATTTTTTTTCTTGATAATGTCTAAGAGATATCACTTGCTGGCAAAGTAGTAGTTTATAAATGATTTAATCTCATCTCATTGCATAATGACAATTATTTGGAAGTGAATTTTTATCAAATTAATTTTTATAGAATAATTATAAAGTATAAATGCCTTAATTTTTATAGTGTAATTCAAGGCATTTAATAATGTAATTAGAAGTCAGATTTCAGTAAGAAAAATAGATATAGATTTATAATTCTAAGCCCATAAAATTAATTAATTATGTGATTTGATTGATGTCGGTGCAGTTTAGACTACCAATTTAGCTTTGTATTAATAGTTTACATTAAAGACTCATAGTTTTGTCTGAAGGAGAAGGATGAAATAACTGGTATTTTTCCCTTTCAGAGTGATATCTTCTCACACTGTTTTAAATACAATTAATAAAACTACCATGAAGAAAGTATAGTAAAATAGAGTACAGAAGTTTTGTGCTGAATAGGTTTTAGGTGGGAAGTGCAACAATATTGAATAAGGAAAATATCAGATAGGTAAGTACATGATAGAAGAAATTCCCTAAGTATGTTCAACTAAAATCTACCTTTGTCAGTGAATTGGCTGAGTAAACTGGCCTGCATAAATAACATTTCTATTGGTAATTCTACATGTATTATATTTATTATTTAAGTAAGACTTTGATATAAGCTATGAAATATACTGCAAAAGGGTAAAATGAAGGTAAATTGAATTTTTTTCAGGAGATACCCACAGTTAAATACAGACATAGCAAGTATTTATGATAAAAGTTATATGTAACATGCACTGAGGAATGGAGGTGGGGCAGAAAAAACAACCAACACCCCAACATGACTGGCAAATCTTCACTTATGAGAAGCCTTGAGAAATGAATAGAAAATGTCCACAGAAATGAAATTAGTGAGTGATTCAAAGACATTAGAAAAACATGAGTCAGTAAAAGGCAGTTTGAATTCTTATATTCTATGTAACTAATTTAAAGATTATGCCACAGTCAGTGAAAATTTACAGAATATTTATAAACAAAGAAATCCAATCATACCTATAATATTACTCTGTGATTTGTGTGGATAATGTTTTAGAATGAAGAGACTATGTGGACTGAACGGAATAGTAACGATGGAGGAAATTTGGATCAGTGGTATATTTCTTATAATGCTAGGTACTATGACCCATATATTCATTGATGCTTGATTTCTCATGGCTTCCTCTTATGGCTTTCCTATAAGAGGGGAGATGGAGATGCTTCCATTTCTGCTACCCCTATCTTGAATGTAATCATATTGATTATATTCTTATAGCCAAAGATGGAGAAGCTCTATACAGTCAGCAAAAACAAGATCAGGAGTTGACTGTGGCTCATCTCATGAAATCCTTATTGCCAAATTCAGATTTAAATTGAACAAAATAGGGAAAACCACTAGACCATTCAGGTATGACCTAAATCAAGCCCCTTATGTTTATACAGTGGAAGTGAGAAATAGATCTAAGGGACTAGATCTGATAGAGTGCCTGATGAACTATGGATGGAGGTTTGGGTTTGTGACATTGTATAGGAGACAGGGATGAAGACAGCCTTAGAAAGAAATGAAAAAAAGCAAAATGATTCTCTGATGAGGCCTTACGAATAGCTGTGAAAAGAAGAGAACAAAAAGCAGAGAAAAGGAAATATATACCCTTTTGAATGTAGAGTTCCAAAGAATAGCAAGGAGAGATAAGAAAGCTTTCCTCAGTGATCAGCGCAAAGAAATAGAGGAAAACAACAGAATGGGAAAAACTAGAGATCTCTTCAAGAAAATTAGAGATACCAAGGGAACATTTCATGCAAAGATGAGCTCAACAAAGGACAGAAATGGCGTGGATCTAACAGAAGCAGAAGATATTAAGAAGAGGTGGCAAGAATACACAAAAGAGCTATACAAAAAAAGATCTTCATGACCCAGATAATCACAATGGTGTGATCACTCACCTAGAGCCAGACATCATGGAATGCGAAGTCAGTGGGCCTTAGGAAGCATCACTATGAACAAAGCTAGTGGGGGTGATGAAATTCCACTTAAGCTATTTCAAATCCTAAAAGATGATGCTGTGAAAGGGCTGCACTCAACATGCTAGCAAATTTGGAATACTCAGCAGTGGCCACAACACTGGAAAATGTCAGTTTTCATTCCAATCCCAAAGAAAGGCAATGCCAAAGAATGCTCTAACTACCACACAATTGCACTCATCTCACACTCTGTTAAAGTAATGCTCAAAATTCTCCAAGCCAGCCTTCAACAGTACATGAGCTGTGAACCTCCAGATGTTCAAGCTGGTTTTAGAAAAGGCAGAGGAACCAGAGATCAAATTGCCAAAACTCGTTAGATCATTGAAAAAGCAAGAGTTCTAGAAAAACATCTATTTCTGCTTTATTGACTACTCTAAAGCCTTTGACTATGTAGATCACCACAAACTGTGGAAAATTCTTCAAGAGATGGGAATACCAGATCACTTGACCTGCCTCCTGAGAAATCTGTGTGCAGGCCAGGAAGCAACAGTTAGAACTGGACATGGAACAACAGACTGGTTCCAAATAGGAAAAGGAGTATGACTAAGCTGTATATTGTAATCCTGTTTATTTAACTCATATGCAGAGTACATCATGAGAAATGCCAGGCTGGATGAAGCACAAGCTGGAATCAAGATTGCTGGGAGAAATATCAATCACCTCAGATATGCAGATGACACCACCCTTATGGCAGAAAGTGAAGAGGAACTACAAAGCCTCTTGATGAAAGTGAAAGAGGAGAGTGAGAATGTTGGCAGTGATGGCATCTGGTCCCATCACTTCATGGCAAATAGACGGAGAAACAGTGGAAACAGTGACAGATTTCACTTTGGGGGAATTTAAAACAGAGGATGAGATGGCTGGATGGCATCAGCAACTCGATGGATGTGAGTTTGAGTGAACTCTGGGAGTTGGTGTTGGACAGGGAGACCTGGCATGCTGCGATTCATGGGGTCACAAAGAGTCGGACACAACTGAGCGACTGAACTGAACTGAACTGTAAATCTCTGCAGATGGTGACTGCAGCCATGAAATTATAGGATGCTTGCTCGTTGGAAGAGTAGCCATGACCTACCTAGACACCTTATTAAAAAGCAGAGACATTACTTTGCCAACAAAGGTCAATCTAATCAAGACTATGGTTTATCCAGTAGTCATGTATGGATGTTAGAGTTGGACTACAAAAAAGCTGAGCCCTGAAGTATTGATGTGTTTGAACTGTGGTGTTGGAGAAGAGTCTTGAGAGTCCCTTGGACTGCAAGGAGTTCCAACCAGTCCATCCTAAATGAAATCAGTCCTGAATATTCATTGGAAGGACTGATGTTGAAGCTGAAACTCCAATACTTTGGCCACCTGATGTGAAGAACTGACTCATTGGAAAAGACCTCTATGCTGGGAAACGTTGAAGGTGGGAGGATAAGGAAATGACAGAGGATGAGATGGTTGGATGGCATCACCAACTTTATGAACATGAATTTGAGTAAACTCTGGGAGTTTGTGATGGACAGCGAGGCCTGGTGTGCTGCAGTCCATGGGGTCCCAAAGAGTCGGCCATGTCTGAGTGACTGAACTGAACTGAATTTTGAAAATATCACCACAGATCACAGCCAAAAGACAAAGGAGAACTACATGACACTCTCAGAAGAAATATTAACAGTCAAGTGTTCATCATTTTCTCATTTTCTCCCACTTTCCATCTAAGAAAGCTGTCCATTCGAAAGTTAATTGCAAAAGCTTGCAGATACAACTGTCCTCTGTGCCAAGGAAGATAAAACAGGTTTGATGAATATCTAACCATTTTCTAACACAGCCTAGTCTTTTAATAATTGAATACCAAATATACTTGTCTCTTTTCATATTAAATCTTCCCCATAGGGGAAAAATTAAGTTCTTTCCAATGGCTGCATTAAACTACAAGTGCTATACCTTTGAGTGAGATGTAGTCCGCTCCAGTAATCCATAAATGGCTTGTTTTGTATCAGAACCTAGGATTCAAATAAAAGTTCTTTAGCTACTTTTTTCTCTCTCTTTCTGTCTGCCTGTCTCTCCTTCTCTCTCTCACACACACACTCACTATACCCAATGGTGTAACATAGAATAGAATTTGTTAGTTAGAAAGGAGAAGAATAGGAGACAGTGGGCTTGCCCATTGCCATTCTGAAATCCTGCTGGGAATATTTTATGAAGGTCCCTACCATGAGCATGAGGTTGAGAAAAGAACATAGAAGTGAAAGTCACTCAGTCATGTTTGACTCTGTGACCCCATGGGCTATACAGTCCATGGAACTCTCCAGGCCAGACTACTGGAGTGGGTAGCCTTTCCCTTCTCCAGGGGATCTTCCCAACCCAGGGATTAAACCCAAGTCTCCCACATTGCAGGCAGATTTTTGACCAGCTGAGCCACAAAGGAAGCTTAAGAATACTGGAGTGGGCTTCTTATCTCTTCTTATCCCTTCTCCAGTGGCTCTTCCTGACCCAGGAATCGAACCAAGGTCTCCTGCACTGCAGGTGGATTCTTTACCAACTGAGATAGCAGGGAAGCCCCTGAGGTTGAGGGGGTACCTGGATTAATTTCTAATTCATCTCTCTAGAAGGAATTTTTCATCTATTTGCCCCATGGCCTCCCATTGGAAACTCCTCTCAATCCATTACTCTCCATGACTATGTTGGAAGTGAGTGACAGAACACCTTTGGGGCTATACAGCCTTCAAAGTTTGCCTCATTCTGTTGGAAAATTGGGAGTTCATGGTTTTATTATTGTTACTTATTTGTTTCAATCGGAAACAGTCAAAGGCTTCCTTAGTTCAAATTTGTGATCTTTGGCAAGGAAATTCTCTCAAACCAATAGACTACTGATGTGTTTGTTTTTTTAAAAAATAATTTCACACATATCATATACTCAAAGTTTGTTTCCAGATGTAGTTCTCAAATATCTTTATTTTATTGCTTTTTACCAACTTGTTTCTTTCTTAATTGGGATCACCTATTTAGGGTGGGAAGCCTGTACATACAATTTATTGATTTTAAGCTTGGATTATTTTATTCATTTGACACATTTTACTGGATATTTTTTGTTCAATCCTTTAAAAATACTATCCTCAGCTGCTCACAGTCCATAAGTAGCTAGACATAGAATTTCAGGACTCTGTATTCACTTTTATTTCTGCCTGCAAAATAGTCAATATAATCCTGGGTTCCTCTCTTTATTGTTAATATATTGTTGAAAGTAGTCAATTATGTTCAAAATATACTAGTTTCTGTGGTTTTTTTCCCCCTCTAATCACATCCTCTAGAGTTTCTGACTCAATAGGCAGATACTCTAGTTTGCCTTTCAAGTTACTGCACACAACAGTTTTACCAAAGGTTTGCCTCTACATAACAGGGATCATCATGTTTCTAAATTTCACTGTCATTTTCCCTGATCTCTAAATCTTTAAAAAAATATTTTAGTCTTTATTATGGCAGGAATCTGGTTCCAAATCAGGAACTTCCTCCATGGGGTCTCAAAGAGTCGGACACGACTGAGTGACTGAACTGAACTTATGATACACAAAGTGCCCAGAATGTATCTCTCAGATATACACGAAGAACATTTAAAGTGCTTTTGTTCTCAAATTGAGCATTTTATGTTTTTTTGGACTAAAAGTGGAAGCATGGCTTTTAATTATAAGCTTAAAGTCATGGGGGAAATATAATATGTTTCCTCTCAGAGTCTTGAAAAATTTGCTCTGCCAGTTGGAATCATAAAATTACATTTTCCACATTTTTTTTGTCTGCTTCACATTTGTGAGATTTGTATAGAACTTTTAACATAACGTGCTTCTAGAATCTAGTTTATAATGGAGTTCATTGATAATCCCATATGACTCATAGGAAAAAGGAAACAAGAAATAGTGTCACCACGTGCTTTGTTTTGAACGTGTTAACTAAATATTACAAGAGCAAATTAGAAAAGCATTCCCTTTGTTTAGTTGAGTAATTGCCCACTTGAATCCCTAAAGATCAGTTATTGTAACATGAACTATAAGATTTCCACTAAGAGTCTTAAATGAGTCAATAATAGGTCATGTTTATATACGTTAAAAACACTTGAAAGAATAATATTATCATTGACTCTTAGGCCATGCCTACACTTGCCCAGTGAAAGGTATTTCTCTAAGAAATAAGCTGCTTTCAACATCAATATTATTCTAAATGTACAGCCGTGTGACCACTGAAAATAATTTTCAGTATCTTTTCATTTACTTTTCAATTTAAATAATTTCAATTTACTTTTCTCTGTAGTAATTTAGAGAACTCAGTATTAAGTCCATTGGTATGGAAGGAAGTCTTGTTTAATGCCATGTCATTGATTATGGCCATTCAATTCATAGATGCAGAAAGCCTCAGAATTGTATGACTAATGTGCTATTTCAGCACTGTTGGTTTTAGCAAAAGTGGATATTAACAAGAGGAAGTTTCTCACTACTTTTTTTCACCCCAGTTTTAACAGACACATTAATACATGTGGTGGAATTTGAAAAAGTCACTATGTACTTTGCTATTATAAAAGATTATGGATTCTTCTTTCCTATGTAAGATTTGAGATCTCTAAGGATATTGTGATCTCTAATAAAACTTGGTTTAAAAGTTTTCATAGTCTCAGNATATTGAAGACCTTGATCTCGGAGATCTTTGGTTTATAACTTATATTTTGGGAGTTACCATTTAGAATTTAGGGCCTAGGATTAAAATCATAATTTTAGACTTAAACTGAGAGTATACTTTTCCTATAGTTTCTAATCTTTTGGTGAGGTAGGGAATCTGTTGGAAAAAAAAAATTTGACTCATTAACAAATAACAAGTCATCACAACTCTTAGACTAGCACTAGAAACCCAAAGAGACTTTGTGTGGATGACAGCTAAATTGAAGTTTCTAATCTGGTGAAAATGAAATGTTTGAGAACAGTTTATATATCAAAGCACTTCAAAATTAAGGGTACATTAGTTCAAAGTTTTGTAAAAACACCTTTGTAAAACCAAACTTTGAATTTTTTTGTATACATCTCCAGAAATTCAGTTTCTTACAAAATCAAGTCCTTTGGGGTGAGGCCCAGGGGAGGACTTTAAGGGCAACTACATTTGGGCAGGTTCAAATCTCTGCACTGTGCCACCAGAAGAAATCAACTCCCTGGGTCTGGGACTGTGCCTGGAATCTTGCAAGTAAACAGAATTTGCAACTGCAGGTGCAGAATAATTGCTAATATAAAATTGAGAAATTCTTGAAAATACCACTCCAGGAGTCAAAATATGGAACTTTGAAGAGTGGCTAGGATATGCAGCAGAACCAAGAAAGTTTACTTATTTTTGAAGTCAGAATAATGCTCATATTTCTGCAAAAATCTCTATGGCCTTACTCAAAATTTACAGACTTTCAGTTATGAGAAATCACACTCTGTACAGGTGATCTTGCCATCTTATGGAACTGACAGGAATTCAGATCTAAAATTCATAATACAATTGACTTGGTAGCTCATTTTCTGACAATTCCCAGATAGCAAAGTCTAGTGGGAGTGAGATAAACCCTAACATCATCTTCTAAGTGTCTTGCTCTTTTCCTCAAAACCATGGGGAGTAAATGTGGTCCAGCACTTGCTTTGGTTTTGGCAAACTGCAACAGGGATTACCGCTACCATTAAAAGATTTATTCTCTTTAACGAAGAAAAACGACCAAGAGGTTAAGGAATCAACTCTTTGGCAAGTCTCCATAGGAAAGTTCCCACTTGTAAACTGTGAAATTCCAAAGGGAGACTAATAGAGTCTTCTGTCCTCAAATGTAAGGGAATAAATTAAACTATGCTGCTACTGCTAAGTCACTTCAGTTGTGTCTGACTCTGTGCGACCCCATAGACGGCAGCCCACCAGGCTCCCCCACCCCTGGGATTCTCCAGGCAAGAAAACTGGAGTGGGTCGCCATTTCCTTCTCCAATGCATGAAAATGAAAAGGGAAAATGAAGTCGCTCAGTTGTGTCTAACTCTTTGCAACCCCATGGACTGCAGCCTACCAGGCTCCCCTGTCCATGGGATTTTCCAAGCAAGAGTACCAGAGTGGGTTGCCATTGCCTTCTCCAAAAAATTAAACTATTAGGCCAAGTAAATGCTCAAATTATATGCTGAAAGAGAGAAGCTGAAATGAAAACTGATGTTACTGGTAAAAACAGGGGAAAAGTTTTATTTTTTAGGAAACTGGAAGAGAATGACATTATTTTAATGAGAATGTATGAGGGCAAAAGAGGGCTGGGCTTTCAAACTAATGAAGCAATCCTTAATAAGTAATTTCCATACTACATATTGAGATTCTTCTTCCTATGTTTGAAAAAAAAAATAGTAGGAAATACATTGCATATAGTAGCTAGTATATGGTTATTAAATTCTTCCTGAAAGCACAGAATGACTTCATATTCTTAGAGCTGGATTGAGTCCAGATTTCTTGCTTCTGGCAAGAAGCAAGATGAAGGAAGAGGGTGAAATTGATGTGTATATTTCCTGACTTATCTCCAGCACCTCTTTTTAATGCTCCTTAGAGGCCATGAATTTAAATTATTAGCTCAAAGATGAAAAGACTGAATCCCTAGGTACTTGCTTGAAAGTAAACTACCAAATAGAGTCAATCTCAATACACAAAAGACTGTGATAAAAGCATAAACATTTGCTATTACTAAAATCCTAAGATTTCATGCTTAGGATAGACTATCCTATAAGATTCCTGCTATCAGTTCAGTTCAGTCGTTCAGACATGTCTGACTTTGCACCCCCATGGACTTCAGGAAACCAGGCTTTCATGTCCATTACCAACTCCCAGAACTTACTCAAACTCATGTCCGTTGAGTAGGTGATGCCATCCAAACATCTCATCCTCCATTGTCTCCTTCTCCTCCTGCCTTCAATCTTTCCCAGCATAGGGGTCTTTTCCAATGAGTCAGTTCTTCGAATCAGGTGGCCAAAGGGTTGGAGTTGCAGCTTCAGCATCAGTCTTTCCAATGAATATTGAGGACTGATTTCCTTTGGGACTGACTGGTTAGAAATCCTTGCAGTCCAAGAGACCCTCAAGAGTATTCTTCAGCATCACAATTCAAAAGCATCAATTTGTCAGCACTCAGCTTTGTTTATAGTTCAACTCTCACATCCAAACATGACTACTGGAAAAACTATATCTTTGACTAGACGGACCTTTGTGGGCAAAGTAATGTCTCTGCTTTTTAATATGTCATCTAGGTTGGTCAGAGCGTTACTTCCAAGGAGCAAGCATCTTTTAATTTCATGGCTGCAGCTACCATCTGCAGTGATGTTGGAGCCCCCCCCCCCAATAAAATCTGCCACTGTTTCTACTGTTTCTCCATCTATTTGTGATGAAGTGATGGGACCAGATGACATGATCTTGGTTTTCTGAATGTTGAGCTTTAAGCCAACTTTTTCACTCTCCTCTTTCACTTTCATCAAGAGGCTCTTTAGTTCTTCTTCACTTTCTGCCATAAGAGTGATGTCATCTGCATATCTGATGTTATTGATATTTCTCCTGGCAATCTTGATTCCAGCTTGTGTTTCTTCCAGTTCAGCATTTCTCATGATGTACTCTGCATAGAAGTTAAATGAGCAGGGTGACAATATTCAGCCTAGACCTACTCCTTTCCTGATTTGGATGCAGTCTGTTGTTCCATGTCCAGTTCTAACTGTTGCTTCCTAACCTGCATACAGATTTCTCAGAAGGCAGGTCAGGTGATCTGGTATTCCCATCTCTTGAAGAATTTTCCACAGTTTGTTGTGATCCACACAGTCAAAGGCTTTGGTGTAGTCAATAAAGCAGAAATAGATGTTTTTCTGGAACTCTCTTGCTATATCAATGATCCAGTGAATTTTGGCAATTTGATCTCTGGTTCCTCTGCCTTTTCTAAAACCAGCTTGAACATCTGGAAGTTCACAGATCACATACTGTTGAAGCCTGGCTTGGAGAATTTTGAGCATTACTTTGCTAGCATGTGAGATGAGTGCAATTGTGCGGTAGTTTGAACATTCTTTGGAGAAGGAAATGGCAACTCACTCAGTGATGGGGGAGCCTGGTGGGCTGCCATCTATGGGGTTCCACAGAGTTGGACATGACTAAAGTGACTTAGCAGCAGCAGCAGTTGAACATTCTTTGGCATGGCCTTTCTTTGGGATGGGAATGAATGATTGTGCATCATACTGAGTATGAATTGTTTTTGTAATGAATATTGTGAGAATATAACTATCACTGATTATCCAGTATCAAAGTAGAGATATGAGTTGGGTGAGAGGCTGGGAGCTTTGAGTTGTGATTGAAGAGTAGAACACTATGAGAGTTTGTTATCATTTTCTAACACTTGTTCAGAGGCACATCCAAAAAAATAATTTCCTTTGGTAAACTCCAGACAGATGGTGACCAAAATGTAACATCAAAGTAGCAAGGGCAAATAAATATAAGCAACTTCATTTCTGAGACAGGGTATTCACTCAGGATTATTCTGCAGTGTGCAAAGTGATCAGTGTATTCTCTCTCAGTAATACAGACACAGGCAGTCCACCTCCCATGTCCCGAGGGCTGCAGCATCTTTCTCTTTTGTGTGCACTCTGGTGAGAGCTATGATTCATTTGTGGTTTTCATGATTGTTTGCAAACTGATGACTTTTGATCCTTTCTTGGAAGACTGACCATTTCTTGAACTTCAAGTGAGGCCTTTTCTTTGGTGTCTCATCACACTTCAACATTAATATACCCCAAACTGAATTCTTGAGGCTCACCTCTGCTTCTCACCAAACCTAATACTTCACACCATTCGCGTTCCTGCTCCTCCTATAAGCTCCAGCCCTGAGGGCAGCAGAGCCATCTACACAGTTACTTAAGACCTGGGACTCATTCAGCGGGGAAAAAGTCCAAGGCTATAGAACAACAACAACAAAAAAGTGATTATTGGTATGGATAGTAGAGATGTATTGTATTTATATGAAAAGTGTTTAAAACTTATGGATAGAGCAGATATTCTAAACATATAACAAAGTATTGCTGTTGTTGTTTTTTAGTTGCTAAGTTGTGTCTGCCACTTTGCATCCCCATGGACTGTAGCCCGCCAGGTTCCTCTCACCATGACATTCTTCATGCAAGAGTACTGGAGTGGGTTATTTCCTTCTCCAGGGGATCTTCCCAAACAAGGGATTGAAACTTTGTCTCTTGTGCTGGCAGGCAGATTCTTTACTAAGAAAGTAATTCTAAGTGGCAAATAATTCTGAAGTTGAGAAATATCAAGCAAATACATTTTAATTCCCACCCAAAACCTGTTTTTGCAAATCTTCACTCCAATAAATACTCTAATATTTGCCTTCGGAGGGCAGGGTCTGATGGGCACTTGACCTTTTGGGCTCAACAAAAGGCTTTTAAGCAAGGCTTCTATCTTCGGAGAGAATTTTCTAAATCCTTCTTCTCTTTTAGCATTTTCAGAACTACGCCTGGAGGGCTCGGCTCAAAACAGTCTTTCACATTATGGAAAAGAAACAATTGAGTCTAAGGCGTCCTGTTCTATGCTGAAAAATAGTCATGGAGATTGGGGAGGAAAATAGGAGTGAGAGAGACATAGGGAGTTCCTTACTCAGTGTTCAGAGTTCAGAATACACAGAGATATTCAGTGTTCAAAACCATGTAGCCAAATTTTATTCTCTGGACTTTCAGGAGAATGTGGCATAAAGTCTAAAATGTAGGCACAATATTATGTTTGCCTTGACATCTGGGGAAAACCGAGAGGGACTTCAATGGCCTAATCACAAGTTCCCCTCCCAACTCTGCTCCTGTGAATAAGATCCGCTAGCCAAACAAGCTCCTTATCAGAGCGACCAGATCAAGTTTATACTTACTTCTAAGTAGTCAGCTCCAATTCCTTATAAACTGCTGGAATTATTCAAACCAACCAACCATTCTTCCGTGGGGAATGGGATACCATACCCTAATACTTAAAAATGAAGATCAGGGCATCTGGTCCCATCACTTCATGGCCAATAGATGGGAAAACAATGGAAACAGTGGCAGACTTTTTTTGGTCATTGCAGATGGTAACTGCAGCCATGAATAGGAATAGGAAAAAGGAGTCCAAAATGGCCGTGGAAAAGATCAGTTTCCCAAAGAATGGCAATGCCAAAGAATGCTCAAACTACCACACAATTGCACTCATTTCACACGCTAGTAAAGTAATGCTCAAAATTCTCCAAGCCAGGCTTCAGCAA
This sequence comes from Redunca redunca, assembly GCA_006410935.1. NCBI lineage: Eukaryota > Metazoa > Chordata > Mammalia > Artiodactyla > Bovidae > Redunca > Redunca redunca. The sequence goes on along the minus strand of SJYQ01001572.1, from coordinate 272,421 downwards.
TATGTGAACCATGATCTTCCTGATGTTCAAGCTGGTTTTAGAAAAGGCAGAGGAACCAGAGATCAAATTGCCAACATACGCTGGATCATGGAAAAAGCAAGAGAGTTCCAGAAAAACATCCATTTCTGCTTTATTGACTATGCCAAAGCCTTTGACTACATGGATCACAATAAACTGTGGAAAATTCTGAGAGAGATGGGAATACCAGACCACCTGACCTGCCTCTTGAGAAATCTCTATGCAGGTCAGGAAGCAACAGTTAGAACTGGACATGGAACAACAGACTGGTTCCAAATAGGAAAAGGAGTTTGTCAAGGCTATATATTGTCACCCTGCTATTTAACTTATATGCAGAGTACATCATGAGAAACGCTGGACTGGAAGAAACACAAGCTGGAATCAAGATTGCCGGGAGAAATATCAATAACCTCAGATATACAGATGATACCACCCTTATGGCAGAAAGTGAAGAGGAACTATAAAGCCTCTTGATGAAAATGAAAGAGGAGAGTGAAAAAGTTGGCTTAAAGCTCACCATTCAGAAAACGAAGATCATGGCATCTGGTCCCATCACTCCGTGGGAAATAGATGGGGAAACAGTGGAAACAATGTTAGATTTTGGGGCTCCAAAATCACTGCAGATGGTGACTGCAGCCATGAAATTAAAAGACACTTACTCTTTGGAAGAAAAGTTATGATCAACCTAGATAGCATATTCAAAAGCAGAGACATTACTTTGTCGACTAAGGTCCATCTAATCAAGGCTATGGTTTTTCCTGTGGTCATGTATGGATGTGAGAGTTGGACTGTGAGGAAGGCTGAGCACCAAAGAATTGATGCTTTTGAACTGTGGTGTTGGAGAAGCCTCTTCAGAGTCCCTTGGACTGAAAGGAGATCAAACCAATCAATCCTAACAAAATCAGTCCTGAATATTCATCGGAAGGACTGATGCTGAAGCTGAAATTCCAATAATTTAGCCACCTGATGTGAAGAGCTGACTCCTTGGAAAAGACCCTGATGCTGGGAAAGACTGGAGGCAGGAGGAGAAGGGGACAAAAGGAAGAAGAGACGGTTAGATGGCATCACCAACATGATGGACATGAGTCTGAGCAAGCTCAGGGAGTTGGTGAAGGACAGGGAAGTCTGGTTTGCAGCAGTCAATGGGGTTGCAAACAGCTGGACATGACTGAGTGAGTAAACTGAACTGATCCTGATACTATTAATATAAATCTACCTCCTACGGTACAGGGTACAAACCCACTTGGCACTGAGTGGTGTGACACTGTCTCTCCCAGGCTATGAGTACAGGGGACTAATCAACTGTTGTCCATCTCACCTGCCCAGTGGTGGGTGTCCTGTGTTCAGTCATCCCCATGGCCTGAGGAAGAGAATCCCTTCCTTACCAACAGGATGAAGAAGAGACAATTAAAATAGGGAAGTATTTTAAATATGTCTGGGGATTTACAGGAATACAAGTTTCTGCTCTTTTTCCATTCAGGGCTTTGGACAGTCATCCCTGTACAAAGAATGAACAACAGTGTAAGCAGATAGGGTCCCCAGAGAACCAAGCCTGACTTTATTGACATATGAGAAGTCATTTTTGGCCTAAGCCATGCTTGTCTTTGAATAAGTCTCCATAATTAATGATCTTGGGGAATGAAAAAACACAAGAATAAAGGACTTTTATCAGTCAAAAGAAGTAACAATAGCAAAGAAAAGTAGATCAGTTGTAAAGACTCCCAGTTTTGCTTCAAGGGTAAAGATTAGCCTGAAGCACTCAACCACTAATTCAACCGGAACTTAAGGGATAATGATGTTGATTTTTTCTGACCTTTGTGACTTCAATCAATCACAGTTTGGACTCTGTAGACCTTTGCCCCAGTTCTATGCTGATTTCTCCTTTACTCAAGCCCCTTCATGAATATGCATATACCACTCAAGCCACCTTATGAATATGCACATACCCTTAGTTTAAAACCTCCCTAACTGTGCTGTTGGGGGAGACATAGCTTTGGGGAGGATCCTTGGTGTTCTCCTTACTTGCTGCAAGTAATAAATCCTCCCTTCTCCCTTTCTTAGGCTTGGTTGTGTCTTTTAGCTCTACATTTACCAAGAGGCAAATCTAGTTTTTCAGGTAACAAAAGTACATCACAGTGGACTCGGTGGCAGAGTAGATTAAAATTAGAGAAACTAATATTTTTTATTTAGGCTGAATTTCTGGGTGGCATGCAAGGAACAAAACACTTCTGCTCCTCTCTCTCAAATCTTCTTGCTCCCAGTCCAGCTTCCTTGATCAAAGTTCCACTGATATTATCATTTGCAATATGTGACTTGACAAGAAAACATGGGGTAGTCCTGATTAGAGTGGGCAACATTTTAAAATGTTAGCTAAGGAGATCCAGCCAGTCGATTCTAAAGATCAGTCCTGGGTGTTCTTTGGAAGAATGATGCTAAAGCTGAAACTCCAGTACTTTGGCCACCTCATGTGAAGAGTTGACTCATTGGAAAAGACTCTGATGCTGGGAGGGATTGGGGGCAGGAGGAGAAGGGGATGACCCAGGATGAGATGGCTGGATGGCATCACTGACTCGATGGACTTAAGTTTGAGTGAACTCTGGGAGTTGGTGATGGACAGGGAGGCCTGGCGTGCTGTGATTCATGGGGTTGCAAAGAGTCGGACACGACTGAGTGATTGATCTGAACTGAGCTGATTGATTGTCAACATTATTATGTTTTTTGTGTCATTTTTTCCCCTCTAAACTGCCTCTTTCTTGGACATTCATGACACTACAACTGCAGCATTTGTCCTACCTTTTAAATATTCCCATTTCCCTACTGATCTTTATGAACCAAAATAACCACCTTATCAAATACTCTTCTCATATACTACTCAGCTGCAAAAGTTTTTGATATTGCAAAATAAAAATCTCATTTCCTGGCATCTCCTCTTACATGTAATCCTTGGATAGAAGAGCTCATCGTGCCTCTATCTTCTCCTCTTTTCTCTTCTTCCACATGCTTTGCTCTGACAATCTTATTCATTCTGGTTGCTTCAATTACTGTCACTGTCATGTTTCTCTCAAAGGAATATCTCTCTGACCCATATCTCTCTCCTGAGCTTCAGCCCATCAATCCACTGCCCATTGAACATATTCAGTTAGACATTTCACAGGCACGTCAAATTGAATATTCCTGTCTCTAAATAACCCTGGACTTCCCTCTTCTGATTTCATCTAATCAGATCCTAAATATATCTCATCTCTTCTCTGGTTTGCAACCATACTATCACAATCCTTGCTGAAAGCTCTAACATCTTCATAAATGGCTATATTAGTCACCTAACTGGTTTCTCTGAATCTACTTCCACTTGGTACTCATATTGTTTCCAGAAGTTTTTGTTAAATATGCGTATCTGATTATATTGTTCCCCATCTTAAAACACCAGGATGATTGCTTGCTGATGCTTTTCACATGGATTCTTGGCAAAATTTATAAGGTCCTCCCTTTCCTGTCTCCTTCTCACCCCTTACTTATTTCAAGCTATCTACTTGCTTATTGTCTTATTTACAGTTATATTTAATTTGTTGAACATACTGTTTTCTCCCCTTCCAAACCTTTGGATACAATCTCCTCTCTTCTTCCCTGTCATGAATAACTCAATTAACAGGCACTTCTCATTTAGGATGCAGATTAACTATCAATACTTAGAGAAGTCTTATTTTGATGCACCAGACTAGGTCAGGCGGCACTGTGAAGCATACTAAAACTTCTAGGCTACCTTTGTGAGGCCATCTATTATCTTTGATATTATTTATTTTAGGGCTGTGTTCTCCCCTCACAAGTTGTAAAATCACAAATCACAGGGCATATGTTTTTATGCCTTGCCCACAGTAAGTTTTTAGTATTTATTAATTAGTGAGTTATAATTGAAAGTGTATGATGTGCTCTATATAGAAGCAAAATGAAATGACCAGTGTTACAGATTTAGGAGTTCAGGGAAAAGACCAGAGTGAAATGCCTGATGACAAAAGCAAAGAACCACTAGGAAGTGAGTGTCATAGACGGTAAAGGCTAGGTCACATCTGAATCCATTTCTCTTTCTGCTCAATCCAAATATTTTTAACTCATACTTACTTTGCAATCTCAATTTCTTTTCTCTTTCTGATATTTTCCTCAGGAACATAAATTTTGCAGGAGAAAAGGATGCAAAATACCCCTTTTACCATGTATCTCTGTTTTTCCTTATCATTTGTAAGGTTTCCCTTTCACCTCTTCTCCCTTCCCTTCAGCCATGTAAGGCCATTGAGTTAAGTTGTTCTCTGTTTTTTTTTTTAATTGGAAAAAAAGAAAAATTTTGAGGTAAAGATGCCAGTTTTAGGTTATGATGTGTACACTTTTATTCATTAGCCACATTAAATACAATTGGATGGAATATGTGTTCACACTGAAAAGCAGAGATTTAAAAAAAATTTCAGTTCAACCTTTGCTAACTTTTTTGATATACTGTTTTCTTAATTCTGGCTTGCCAGGTGGCACAGGAGTAAAGAATCTGCCTGCTAATGCAGGAGCTGCAAGAGACAAGTGTTCGACCCGTGAGTCAGGAAGATCCCCTGGAGTAGGAAATGACAACGCACTCCAGTATTCTTGCTTTCTTAATTCTAGAGGTGCTGCTATATAATGATACTTAATAAAGATTTTTAAATTGCTATTCATCAAAAATTTAAGCTTTATAATTTATATGTTTTTTTTTTCAGTTTTCACATTCTTTCAAAAATTAGGTCTTCATAAAAATCAGATGGGGTAAATAGGGCAAGAACTTAATAGCTATAGCAATATTTACACAATCCAGTCTATATAATTTTCCAGACCACACATGGATGTGAAAAGGATATTTGGATTTTCTAATTTAGACATAGGGAAGAAAGTCTTTGAGCACAATAAACCCTCACACATACAAAAACATACCATACCAAGGCTCTTCTGCTTATGAAGTAGATAATAATTATCTTGTAACAAATTCCCAACTGAATTTGTTTGGGAATTTCTTGCCTGAAGTGTACCTTGGACAAAGGAGACTAGTGGGCTAGAGTCCATGGGGTCACAAAGAGTCAGACACAATTGAGAGAAGAACATGTTCACTTTTCAAAGAATGTTGTGCTTTTTGGGAATCTGGGGTGATACCTAATTTTTTTCACATATTGTAAAATAAATTTAACTAAAATCATCTGTTTTTTTTTTTCATCAAGAATTGCTAAAACTATCTTTTCTCTTTGAGTAACTGAAAACAAATGATCAGAGATTCTATGCCACAGCCATCCAAGACTCTTCTTGAGCATATAGTGTTTATCCCTTGAGACCCATAAATCTCTACAAACTGTGCATAAGTGCATTCTGAAAGAAAGGGGCATTTAAAAAATTCATGGAGTAGGTAAGCGCATTCCATGCTGAATAATCATGTTAGTATAGCATGCACATTTTAAAGCACTTGGGCAAAAAAATTAGGCTTTAATATTATTGCTATATGTAGAGCCATTTCCACTTAGAACCTGAACACGTAAAACAATAAGCATTGTCTTTTTGTCAGTATCACATTATTAAGAAACTAAAGAACACAGTGTATTACACATACCACAATAATAGACCCACGTTTTCAGTTTTCCTTATATTCCCTTTAAAGATCTTGCTCAAACTTTCATCAGTTGAAATGAAAACTGGATATTGCATTTTTATCTTTGAAAAAAAGAGGATGAGAACAAAATAGAAGAATAGAGGGAAAAAGAAAAAAATCTACTGAGTCAGATTAAAAATTGATGCAACTGTATTCATACTCAGAGCCCCTGACCTGGCTTCAATAATTCTATTACAACTCTTGAATGGTTATTTTTTTCTATTATAGTTAATTTATAATTTACAGTTAATTTTCTATTATAGTATCTGTCTGATTCTTCTTTAGAAGCTGGGGGTCTGCTGTATTTATTCTTAGGCATTTGTGTTATGTATCACTGTCCTCAGCAGACAGATGCTTCTCAATAAGTATTTTTACTGAACTTGGTTTATGACATTACAAGCTTGAAATTGTGACATTCGCAATTTTTTGTTTCTCATATTGTGAGAGAAATATAATGGGACCCCCCAGTTCATCCCTTTAATCATGGAATAATGCCTGCTGGTAAAAAAGAACCAACTCCACAGAGTGCTGGTTTAACTTACAAATGGGAACCAAATATCTGGGGGGATTTTACCTTATATTTAACAAAGGAACNAGTGAATTTTAAAACATACAATTATTTTTGCTACTTTTATAACTTCAATTTTTAGCAAATATGATATACTTAAATTATATTCAAATAAGTCCATGAAATACTTCAAGGTATGGATGGATTAAACTGGAAGACTTTAGGACACTAAATTATTTGCATAGTTATAATATAAAATGTTTGTTACAAATATTTGTATGTGTTATAAAATATGCAACAAATATTTATAATATCATTGCTAGGGCATAAAGAATATCATGAGAACCCTCTTCAAAGTAGGCCAGAATGATTCATGACTCATAGGAAAATGCTCCTGAAAATAGTGATTCCCTTCTGGAAAGAGTGAAAATGAAGCAGGGGGGTAGGGAGGACATTTTCCCCCTGTCTTTTTCATAGCTTTTCATCCCTTTTTAAGACATAGCTATAAAAGAGTGAGTGAGTTCAAGAAAATGAGTTAATTTTTAGAAGGAAAAAGGGGGGCATAAGCTGAGGTAATTTTCAAGTTTCTAATTTACATTTTTTCCCTTATTTGGTGACCTTCAAATTTAACTTTTTAGGGCAAAATCTTGCACAGAAGGGAAAGTAGTAAGAGTAAATTACTACTAAAATGCTAAAATAGTATTATATCTTTCTGCAAGTAGCAATATTGATTTTTGTATAGCATTTTCTGTTGTGTCTGTATTTTCTTTCTTCTTCCTTTCTTTCCTCTCCCTCCACCAACCTTTTCTTTCATACTCATGAGCAATGCAGCATCTGACAGTTTCCACTCCACCTGTCCGGCTTCCTGTGGTGATACTGTCCTCAGAGACTGCAGTTGTCCCCACCGATCGTGCTTGGACTGCAGGGACACACCTCAGACTGTCAATGTCACATTCCACCAGCTGTGAAAGCATCAGGGATTTATACCACCACCTCATCCCAGGAGAGTCACTCAGAGGATAAAGTACAAAAATGCTGCCAGTTGTTTTTCTCTGTTCTGTTATCTTACCCATGTTTAGCCATCCTTCAGGAATATACCGTGAAGATGAGACAAGAAGAAATTTTGAGTAACAGACATAATTCTCTCACCCACACCAGCCCCATGTCCATGACTCTTTGCTGAGGGTAGGGATCCTCCCTCCTCTGCTTCATAGGAACTCCCACATTCCTTCATGCCAACTGAATTCTAGCAGACCCCAAGATAATCCTTTTGGGGCACATGGTGATCTCTGGCACCTGTGATCATTTAGTTTTGTCTTTCAAGCCTGGACTCCTACTACAAATTAAATAATTAAACCTCTGTAGCTGAAGGATCAAGAGGTTTGAATATGATGTAAATAATCATGGAATTAATGAGAGTTGTCTCAATTTTGCCAACTACCCTCTCCTTGTAAAATGATATCCTCTTCCTACCTCTGGTTCATGATATTTGAGTAAGTACACAAGTAGTAGACGGAGAGGAAATGGCAACCCACTCCATTGTTCTTGCCTGGAGAATCCCAGGGATGGGGGAGACTGGTGGGCTGCCGTCTATGGGTTCGCACAGAGCTGGACATGACTGAAGTGACTTAGCAGCAGCAGTAGAACAAGCCTTCAGAATAGAGAAAAATGCAAGACAGCTTCATATAGCTCTAGACAGAGACAGTTTGGTTTTAGAAACTGGTTACTAGTATTGACATTTTTCAGACTATATTGGAAACAGAAAACCTCAGATTTGTGTAAGCAAATGCAAAGATTACTAGAATAATAAAAATCCAAGTGATGGAAACTTACAAATTAAATCTGGACTGACTGTGTTTGTGGCTGGGTGGGAGGATGTGGGGGTATGGAGTGGTGTGTGTAGAGAATGACAGGATTTTTTTTTTTACAGCTGGTTTTAAATGTTTCAGTACTAAATAGCTTACCATTTCATTCAGACCAAAAAAAAAAAAAAAAGAAAGAAAGCAAAATGAAAAAAGATAATTATTTTCTTTATATCCCCTACCTAAGTATTTTGAATTTTCACTATTTCCTGAATTGGGAAGCACTGAAAACTTATGAGAATGACTTTATTATTTTTTCTAGTTTATCTTATCTATGGGCTTCCTGGATGGCTTAGTGGGTAAGGAATCCACCTACAATGCTGGAGACACAGGTTTAATTCCTGGGCTGGGAAGATCCCCTGAAGGAGGTATGGCTACCCACTGCAATGTTCTTGCCTGGAGGATCCCATGGACAAAGGGGTTCAGGCTACAGTTCATATAGTCACCAAAAGTCTGATGTGACCGAAGTGACTGAGCACCCAGACACATTATCTATATCTCTGTCTACATGAAAATCCCACCAAATACAATTGTCTGAATAAATTTGTACAAATATACATATACCTGTAATCTTGTTTTCACTTTTGTAAAGCTCATATATTTTTACCTATTATACCCAAATGCTGAAGTTAACTGCAGATTATAGTCACGAGTTTTATGCACTAAGTAGCCTGAATAGGTGTATAAGATCACTTTCAGTGTTCTACACTAAGTTGCTAGACTGTATATACTGAACACACACTTGCTAATGTATTCATATATTTAATGTCTTTTCAATGGTATCAAATTACTGGATGGTGAAATATATTTATGAAAATAAATCATATATCACATTAATGGTAGTACATATTGCCTGAATTATCAAGAAAAAAATCTTATTTATAATTCCTAACTCACATTTCTGGAATATTGGATACCGACTTATAGAAGGTCTTATATTTACAGAGAGGAAGCAAATTTGGTATTTAGAGTAAACATACTTTCAGGTACAAAATTAAGTAAAAGTAAGAGGATCCAAGTTTGGAGAAGCTGAGACAAAGCTAGGGTCTGTGTGAGAAGAGGAGTGATGGAAATAGGTCATTGGTGTGGGATGCAATTTTGGACAAAGGGGGGCTAAAGCAAGTGAGCCTAGTAAGGACCAAACAGGACCAAACAGTGGGGGTGAAACAGGAAGGAAGGGGGCAGGGAACAACTTATGAAAGAATGACATAGCCCAAGGATACAACATGAACTGATTAGAATCAAATGGGTCCAAGATGGCAGACAAGTTAACTTCCACTAGAACTTGATCTTCAATCAGCAAGCTAAATGAAAAACACCCAGAGGCGCCATGACTGTTCCAATGCACTGTTAAAAGACCAAAAAGTGGATGGTGGCTCCAGCCTTTCTACAATATAGTTGGAATAATCCTCCCACACATTAGGTCTATGAAATTATCCAGCCCATAAAAACTAACCACATCACATTTCGCGACTGCTGCACTCACCCTCTGCAGTGGCCCATACTCTGTCTATGGAGTGCTTTCCTATGTAAATAAATCCACTTCTACCTTTCACTTTATCTCTCACTCAATTCTTTTTGCAATGAAACATCAAGATTCTGAGGTTCATTAGGTCCTGAAACCAGGTCTGAGATCTCAGTTGGAAGACCATGTGTTTTGGCTGGGTTTGAGTCCCAGCTCCATGGGTTAGAGTCCCCATCTGAGGTCAATGGTTTTAGGGACATTCAAAAGAAGCTGCAAGAGAAGAGCCCAAAAAAGAAGTAAGAGAGGTATTTGAAGGAGATGTGTGTACGATGTGTATACATGATGCAAAGATTGTGTGATGTGAGTTTCCCTCATGTCAGACATAAGGGTAATAATAGCTTGTGCAGCATTAATTATGTGCCATGCTCTGTCCAGAGACTTCACATCTATTTAGTTATTTGTCACAATAAACCTATGAGATAAGTAAATTAGTTTTGTTTTACAGGTGAGGAAACTGAGGATCAAGAGGTTAAATGATTTGCCTGATGTCATTCAGCAAGAAAATTGCAAAGCTAGGATCCCAACCCAGGTTCTGACCTCGATGCTCTACTGCATTTTCCTTATGGGAAAGGGGAAAATCATGCTGCTACACGGTTGACACAGATAGAATTAGAGGCCAGTCTCCCGTCCCAAGAATATCTTGGGGTTAAGTACGTAACAATATAAAGGAAAGATTTATAGATGAGTTCTTTGTGTTTCACTTGTTTAAGAAGGTAAATTCTGTGCCAAAATGTTTGCTGTAACCTCAAAAACAATCAAAGCATTGTTTCTTCTAAACAGCTATAAACTTGCTTTAGGTTTCATTATGGAATGCCTTTGAAAAACTCATAGGGTATCTGAAATATGCATGTATCTGAGCAGACACAACTTTTAAGACTGCCAACCTGATGTAAAGTTGGAAACTGATCATCCTTATTATATTCTATTGTATTATTAAACAAGCTTATAGTTGGTTATAAATGATTTGGGAACTAGTTTTATTTAGTGCAGGCCAGTTGCTACAATCTTTATTAATAAATTGTGGCTTCACTGATTTAAACCTTACAACAGATGAACACCTGAGATTATTTCTTTTCTTTTATGAAACCATAATTAACTCATCATTGAGTCTGGCACACAAATTTGTATGCGCTCACACTTACCTTTTTACACTGTCTAGAGGTAATACAATGAAAGAAATTACATTCAGTTCCCTGAAATCTTCTCTTACAAATAAATATCAGAACTTCAAGTTCATGCTCACAGATATTTTGCTGGAAGATTGCCCTCTTTTAAAAAAAAAAAAAAACCACTATTGGATTTCACAAATGGATATGAAATTCAAGGTGTTAAGATTCTGCAGTAGGGTTTTTTTTTTTGTTTTTTTTTTTTCTCTTTTATCACTCTCTTATATCCATGTCACTCCCTTTTCTATTAGCTACCTGGCTAATATGATTCAGAAAAGTGAATTTATTCACTATAATTATCTTGGGAGACAGACTCTTTCAGTACTTATCTGAGGGGCAGTGTCAGTTAATACTGACTTGCTCAAGAGAAGGAAACCCAGAGGACATCGTTTATGAGATGTTGGCTGTTGAATGGAGCCTATGTGAGCAGATGGCAGATGTTGTGAGTAAATCACTGGGAAGTCTACCATCAGCCACCTGAGTATTTCTCAGTTCCCACTGAATAGCCATAAATTAGGAGAAGTGCTGAAAAGTCTGTCGACAATGTCACATGCCTGGAATGACCAGGCTTTCATCTTTTCCTAGAAAAACAAAACAAGGATCAACCTTAAAATGATTAATAGGTTGAAGGGGCTACTTCATTTCTCAACTTGGAAAATCAGTTGAGGCTGCCCTTATTAAAGCTTTATGATTAAAAGACCCTATGTTCCATAAAAACTTGTTACATATATGTCTCTTATTCAAAATAATATTTAAATAACTAAGATTTACAGAATGAAATATCTTAAAACATCAGATTAGTTGCTCAAACTAAAGACATGTAATATAGAAGAAAACAATATATACCCATAAAACTTAAGCTCTACTTAGCAAATAAATAACACAGTCCAATTTGTCAATTTTGCTACCTCATTCTTATTCTAAGGGTTTCCAGGCCTTAGGCATATTTCCATTATTTGAGAGGAAAAAAAAAATACAAAAATGCATTCTTCCACCCCCTTATGACTATTAGGAGGTTGTTTTCCTTTTTTATAGTTCAAAACACACCTGTGCTGCTACTCATGTAAGTAAATTTAATATATTACAGTCATAAAATACCTCTGATGGTTGGAATTTGGTCCAAAGACATTACCTAAATACTAAGTTTCAGCATTTGTTTACCAGAAATTGCTGCTGCTACTATACCCCCTCTCCATGTGTCTTCTGCTCATAGCTCCTGAACTTGTTCTACCAGGATTAGACTCAAAGGCCCAATAATGACTTTAAATTATATGCCTGGGAGCAGAAAACTTGTTTCATCCCTCAAATTCATTTAATATTGGCCTTGCTTCTGTTTTGTGTTAAGCTGCTCTTGAGGGCTGCCCTACAAATGAATAGTTCCCCCAGAGTCAGGAAGAAATGTCTGCTCTTTGGTTAACAAAATTTGCTATATTATTTTGTCAATCTAGTTTCTATTCTGGTGACTTATTTGGCATTGACCTTTCTTTCAACTCCCCACAGCACTTTACATATGCCTCTATTACAGCACTTACCTTATTTTGCCTTCAGTTATAGCTATATTTTTACTTATTTTATCATTAAGTATTATGATCATAGAAGGAACACAGCACCTTTTCTTCTCTGTAACTATCCTGCAGTATGAACTAAATGTCTGTCACTTTCAATTAACTCTTGCTCTGGTGATGAGCCTAATTTGGGGAATTTCAGTTTTGTTAATTCACCCCTCTCCGCCTTTTTTTTTTTTTAGTTCTAAGTGGATAGTTTCTTTTCTTTTGCCATATAATTACCTAATTCTCTAATAATTTTAAACCTAATACATTGTTAAGCAAGTTGATCCAAGTACACCCCCAAATTTACATACCAACTACGACTTTCTATTCCCAAATGTGGTGGTGATCTATCATTCTGTCCCTACCATAGGTTGTTCTAATGTTCATCCCAATAGTTTGTTACCCAAACAGGTTTTTTTTTTTTTTTTTTTTTTTACTTGATAAACAGCAAACCAAAACTCTGAGATGCCCAAATTTTAGGCGAAAAGGAGATGGGAAGTAAGTCTCAGGTCAGCCATTCTAAAGACAAAGGGCTCAGGGCATTTATGGGATAAAGAATAAAGGATCAGGGTGGTCTGAGGCATGAGGAATGTGGGGAAAACTGTTTGGACAAAGGTACAGTGATTGCAGGCATTATTAAGCTAAAGGTCTCTGCACATTAAAACTTGGAGACATTTAGCAGCACCTGAGCATGGAGTTCTTGGCCCTCTGATGTTAAAGGTCACTGAGTGAACACCTGCACACTCCCACTGGGTGTGCTGCACTGTCCTTTAAATTATAAATTTGGTCCTGTACTCTCCTAACTCAGCTTAAACTACACACAACTGACTCCAAGCTCCTGGAAAACAACTTGGGCAAACGTCTTCTCTTATTGTAACAACAAGGTGCTTGGAGGATACGCAAGTCTTTTGCAGCAGCAAAGAAAACAATCTTGATTAGTAAAGGCAGGTGAAATGGATTTGGCTATTGATTATCCACACTTTTAAGTTTTTTGATAACCATGGCTATGTGTCATTGGACAAAGTAAGGAAAATACCACAGACTCAAGAAGTCAGCAGAATCTTGATGCTTCACAAATCAGTAACAAGTTGCCCCTCAGTCATTGGAGTGGAGGACAGCTGCAGAATTAGCCTGAGGGAGAGGTATCATGGTTTTATAGAAAATTAAGAGAGCACTGGGGTCTAGTTTGTCTCTCGCTAACTAAAGTATAATAAGATTAAATATGTGCTCCTTTTCATCTATAAAATGAAGATAATAAAACATACCTCAAAAATTGCTCTAAGTATTAAATCAAATAGCAGTCATTCAACCCATTTACTGAGGTTCAGTTACATGGCAGACTCTGGTCAAACCATTGTAGTAAGTTTTGGGTTAAATCTGGATAGGTCCAGAGGGGGAAGTAGAAGAGGGTAACCATAGCAGAAGACCTATAGATTAGAGAACTGGAAATGTTAATCTTGTCAAAATAAATTGAGTAAAAGGATATGGTAGCTGTCACTTGGCTAGTTTCCAATTTTGGAAGCTAGTTTGGAACACCTTTCTGGTAAAGAAGTCATTCATGTTGAGAAATACCTTTATAATAATTGAGAAATCTCCACATAAAGCTCTGTGGTTGTGTGCTTAGTCACTCAGTTGTGTCCAACTCTTTGTGACCCCATGGACCATAGCCCGCCAGGCTCCTCTGTCAATGGGATTCTCCAGGCAAGAATACTGGAGTGGGTTGCCATGCCCTCCTCCAGGGGATCTTCCCAACCCAGGGATCTCCCACATTGCAGGCAGATTCTTTACCATCTGACAGGGAAATTTATCTATTGTTGATACTATAGAAAGAGAATGTTCAAAAATGATTCTTAAATATTTTTCGAGTATGATTTTATATGTGTTATATATGTGTATGTCTATATGTATACACATATAGACACACACACACTCTGCAGTGCTTTTCGTTATCAACAACCAATTCTCCAATTCTTCACGCAAGAACTGAGTGTCCAACAATTTGATTCAATTCTGACACTAACACCCAGAGTTTGTACAGACCCCATAATTAAGGGCTCAGCCCCACAAGGCTGCTCCTGACTTCAGCCACCATTCATAAGATCTGGAACTTCTGTACTTCTAATCAACTGGCTACAAATGGATAATTCTATGACCCCCTCTCAGGTGCAAAAATTTTCTAGAATGGCTCACAGAGCTTAGGAAGTCACTTTAGATATTATTATTGGTTTATTATAAAGGATACAACTCAGAACAGTGAATAGAGATTCATAGAGCAAGGTATGGGTAAGGGGTGTGGTTCTTCATGCTCTTCCTAGCATTCTACTCTCTCAGCATCTCGGCAAGTTCACCAACCCAGAGGGTCTCCAAACTCCATTGTTTGGGTTTTTGTTTTTTGTTTTACAGAGGCTTCTTTATGCAGGCATGATTAATTATTAACTCAATCTTTTGCCCTCTTGGGAAGATGGGGCTGAAAATTCTAGACTTCTAATCAAGGTTTGGTCTTTCTAGTGACCAATCCTCTTCTTGAAGCTGTCTGTTTAGAAGCCTGCTAAGAGTCTCCTCGTTAGAACAGATGATGCTCTTCTCACTCAGGAAATTACATGGGACTAGAAGTTCTGTGTCAGGAACTAGAGATACAGACCAAATATATATATGTGTGTATATATATATATATGCCATACCTATATCAACATGGGCTTCCCTGACGGCTCAGCAGTGAAGACTCTGCCTGCAATGCAGGAGACATGGGTTTGATCCTTGGGCTGGAAAGATCCCCTGGAGGAGGAAATAGCAACCCACTCCAGTATCCTTGCTGGGAAAATTTCCATGGATAGAGGAGCCTGGCGGGCTACAATCCATGTGTCATAAAGAGTTAGACACGACTATGTGACTGAGTGTGCACATGCACACGTGCACATACACACACACACATTGTTAAACAAATATATATGTTGTAGTTGTTAGAACAGGTCTAACCACATGTCTAATATTATGATGTGACTGGCTCTCACCTTGAACTACAGAAAACAAGAACACCAAGCTGGATTCATCAGTATATAGGCAGAAAACAAGGAAATTCTTGATAATACCCACACAGGCAAATGTGTTCGCTCCTTTTAAGTGTGGTGGGAGTTTTAAAACTGTTCAACCAAGAGAGTTAGTGGAAGTGACATTGTGTGAGTTTTGAGGTTAGGTCATAAAAAGGATATGGGTTCTACCTTCCTTGTTCTTTTTGGCATACATCATCTGGGGTAGCCAGCCACTCCACTGTGAGGAAGCTCAACCTATCCTTTCTGGGAAAACCACAAGAAGAGAGCCATATATTGAGGACCTAACTCTCCCCATTGGTTGATTAGCATCAATAAATTTGCAGATATTTCTAGTATATAACCTTCAGGACTTCATTTGAAGCCTCAGACATTTTGGAGTACAGACAAGTTATCTTTGCTATGCATTGTCTAAATTTCTAATCCATAGAGTCATTAGGTGTAATAAATGGTTATTTTACAATAATAATCATGGGGATAATTTTTTTAAATCTAGTTATATGTATTAGTCAGGATTCTCAAGATAAACAGGGCCAAAAGGATATACATGAACCCTCTATGGAACAACTGATTCGTTCAAGATCGAGAAAGGAGTATGACAAGGTTGTCTGCTGTCACCTGTATGTTTAGCCTATAGCTGAGCACATCATGAGAAATGCAGGCCTGGATGAGTTACAAGCCAGACTCAAGATAGGCGGGAGAAACATCAACAACCTCAGATATGCAGGTGATACCGCTCTAATGACAGAAAGCGAAGAGGAACTTAAGAGCCTCTTGATGAGGGTGAAGGAGGAGAGTGAAAAAGCCAGCTTAAAACCAAATATTAAAAAAAACTAAGATCATGGCATCTGGCCCCATTACTGCATGGCAAACAGAAGGGGGAAAGGTAGAAGCAGTGACAGATTTCCTCTTCTTGAGTGACAGCAGCCATGAAATCAGAAGATGATTGCTTCTTGGCAGGAAAGCAATGATGAGCCTAGGCAGTGTGTTGAAAAGCAGCGACATTACTCTGCTGACAAAGGTCCATATCGTCTAGGCTATGGTCTTCCCAGTGTTGTGAGAGCTGGACCGTAAAGAACGCAGAACACCAAGGAATTGATGCCTTTGAACTATGGTACTGGAGAAGACTCCTGCAAGTCCATTGGATGGCAAAGAGATCAAACCACTCAATGTTAAGGGAGACCAACCCTGAATATTTCACTGGAAGGACTGATGCTGAAGCTCCAATATTTAGATCATCTGATATGAAGAGATGACTCACTGGAAAAGTCCCTGATGCTGGGAACGATAGAGTGCAGACAGAAGAGGGCATCAGAGGATGGATGCCATCACTGATGCAATGAATATGAACTTGAGCAAACTCTGGGAGATGGTGAGGGACAGAGAGGCCTGGCATGCTGCAGTCCATAGGGTTGCAAAGAGTCGGACAGGACTGGGCAACTGAACAACAACAACAATGTATATGCAACAACAACTATCTAAATATAAACTATTTATATAAAATATAAAATATTTATATATAGTATAGTATATTTACAGTATTTATAAAAAGCCTTCCTTCTCCATATACAGATTTATCTGTCTATCTGAGAGAAGGAGAAAGAGATAAGGACAGATAAAGATTTATTTTAGAAATTGATTCACACAGTTATGGAAGCTAAGAAGTTCCAGACTCTATCATCTGTAAGCTGGAGAACCAAGAAAGATGGTGATAAAACTTCATTCCAGTTCAATATTCTAAGAACAAAGTAAGGACAGCTGGTATAAGTTCTGGAGTCCAGAAGTATTTAAACAAGAACCAGGAGCGCTGATGTCCAAGGGCAGAAGGAAATGGACATCACAGCTCAAGAAGGATAATTTACCCTTCCTCCGCCTTTTTATTTTCTTTTAGGCCTTCAGTGGATTGAATAATGTCTGCCCACGTCAGTGAGTGGAAATCCTTTACTTGTTCACTGATTCAAATGCTCTCTTTCAGAAATACAGACACACAGATAAATAATATTTTATAGGCCATCTGGTCATCCCTCGGTCAACTCATAAAATCACAAGTCCACCCCTGTCAACATTTTGCCTATATGTATCTCCTTAAACCATACATGGTCCGGAAATAAAGACATTAACAAAGTCATAATTCCATCTAACATGATACAACTATCATGCTTACAACTGAAAATGCACTAATCCCTTCCCTAGAAAGGGATGTAAAGTCCTTGAATAAGGTTTACTCATATCTTGATATTGCATAGTTTGAAGTCTGATGTAAGACTAACAATACTTAAAGATGTTATAAAGTCAATATACATGATTTAGGAGTAAAAGAGGAAAGGAAACAAAGATATTTGCTTAATATTTATATATATATTTACATACTAATATATTCATAAAAAAAGAAATACTCGTGAAAATTACAGTTCTTCATTTTGGGTCACATCCTTTGTGGATGGAAAGCAATAAGAGTATAGAAATGAAGAAAATTCATCCTCAAAGATGAAGATAAACTATCCATGGTAATCGAAGAAAGGCAAAATACAGGGATACACATGTAAAGGGCTTGATTTAGGGGTAAAAAACAAATAAATTTCCCTCTTGAATTTCAACATTCTCAGTAGAAAGCAAGATCATCATCAGAGGATGGTAATGGAAAAGAAGTGTAAATTGCAATAGAACAGATAATATAATGAAATGGAAAAAAAAAAAAGTAGAATTAACAGGCAGGAAAAAGGCTTTCTCCAGGATAATGGTCATCAATTTAAAATGAGATGATTTATCATTAGTTGTGGATTTTTTACAATCATATTTAGCTGTGCTAGTACAAGCATAGAGAAATAATAAAGTTATATTTAACAAGGCTTGTACTTTTCCTTGTTAATAGGGATGGTAGGACCTATTGATCTGAAAAAAAACAGACTTCCAGTTATTTTTCCAGTGAAGATAATTTTTTTAGAATCAATAGGAAACTGCAATACAGGGTCTGCAGCCACGGTGAGGCACAGTAAGTCCGCCCACAGCAAGGGAAGGAGAATACTTTTATAAACAAGAAAGCAAAGAGTTCATGGTTTTCCACTAAGTTCTTGCTAAGAACGTTCCCCTTCCTGTTGGGCTCTGCTATCTCACAGGGCATGAGAGCTCCCCCTTCTGGTCTCCCAACTCTGTTTTAATGAGGTTTCTGTTTACTTGTCTTTTACAAACATGAGATGAGAAGGAGTTAAAATTTTTCTGCCAGGAAAACATGACAATGATTGCCATGGAATATAAATTGGATTATAAGGCCAGAGAAGGCATGAAGAGGGGTGAGGGAAAGTGAAATGGTAAGAGTATCAGTGAGATGGAGATCTCAGTATTTTTGCAGTCAGGATATTAGAAGAGAAATGGAAAAAGGACATGGTCAGAAACTGAAAATACTTGGAATTAAAACTACAGAAAGGATACAGCTACTGGTAATTACAAGCCTAGTTTATGACTGTTGAAGTAAGTGACTGAAATTGCATGAAGAAGATGATCTGGAGAGAAATAGATGACGGGACTCAAAATCTGGAGAAATAAAAGCATAACCTATATGGATATTGAAGTCACTTAGAAATGTTACAGATGTCATTTTGGAATAAATGATGATGTACTAGAGTTCTCTAAAGAAACAAACTAATAGGATATACATATTAATGTGGTTTGCTGTCCACTAAACTCTGTGATCTTGTCTATTATGACCAGCTTTGGACTAAAATCTACCAGATTCACAAATGCTTGTGCATATTAAAAATATGTTCATACTATTTTGAAAAATCTTGTGAGGCAGCTCTATCCACATGTTGGTTGATATAGGTGAGAACAGTGACTAAAGAGAAGCAAGAATTAAGGAGGTAGAGGAAACCAAGAGAATATATGCCTTCTATAACTGAAAGATTCGGTAGTGTTTGGAGATATCAGGCTGGGAATTTGGAGAGCTGTGAGTTCAGGGTAGTCAAGTTTCCTTTTCAAGAGGCTGGGAGCTGACAGGTCCAGCTCTTTCAGTCTTTATTGTCTTACATACATGGTACAGTTTACTTAGAGCAACATTTTTAACTGATTTTTTTTTATTAACAATCACATCTCTAAGGAACATTTGTAGCCTACTTTTTCCTAATTGCCCCTCCCCCCACCACCATGAAATTGTAATACTACAGATATACAGTATAATACTGTTCATATACTATGGTCCTTTGGAGGGCCACAAACCACTACAGTTTCTAAATTTTTTTCACTTTCCCCAAGAATCAATTGCTCCCGCTCCTACACCAAAGGTGATATAACTCTTACGGAGCTTGCATGATCTAGAGATACAAGTTTTCAGATGCTGAATTTCTCTAGTGTTCTTTTTACTATAATCATGTTCTTTTTACTATAATCGTGTTTTCTTGCTCTAGGTAAACTTACTGCTTTCTAAAATATTTCTTCAGGAAAAATGATCTGTCATGTGTCCTTGTCAAAAGTGTCATTCTGCCATGTGGTTTTTTTCCTTATAACTATCCCCAGTCAGCATTTCCAAGTAGATTTTCCAAAGCAATTTAATTCCTTATTAGAGTGGTTGATTCATGATCATTTAAGCTAGTTTCCACTTTCCTTGAGGATCCAGCGACTTGTTAAATGGCTTTGTATCATCATGGTCTAATCCTAAGTAATAAAACATGATCCAGGAACAGCTGGTTAAATGACTTGGCCTCCTGGTAGACCTCTCAATTTTTCTAGGACCATAAATCTGTGATCATTTGTAGCAAACATTCTCTGCATTTAGAACAGATGTGGCTGGAAGAACATGATGTGGATGAAGGAAGATAAGGAAAATAATTGTATAATGTTGGCCTCTTTCACGGCATGAACGTCCAAATTCTATGCACAGTGTTTCTTAACATTTGCTGTTATGGGTTAGGGTACAAATTTCCACCTGAATATCACATTGTACCTTTTAACAAATATGGTTAGATGGTTTTATGTAACCTTACACAATTCTGAGTTTTTATATAAATATAAAACATATTAGCTTGATGTTATACTTTGCAGTCTCCAGAATGGTGACAAAATAAATTTCTTTAGGCTACCTTGGTATTTCATTAAGGCAATCCTAGCAGGTGTATATGTGTGTGTGTGTGTAACAACTGTTTATTGTATAATAACATATATAACAGGTTTTATTATATAGTATGTTATATATGTATACATGTCTGTTAAGGCTGCCCTAACAAAATCACCCAGAGTGGGTGGCTTAAATAACAGATACTAATTTTCTCACTGTTTTGAAGGCTAAAAGTCCAAGATCCAGGTGTTGGAAGGTTTAATTTCTCTGGAGGTCTCTCTCCTTGGCTTCTCCTTTTGTCCTCATATGGCCTTTGTTTTGTGTATGTACATCCCACTGTCTCTTTCTTTCTCTTCTTATAAAGTCGTCAGTTATACTGGATTTCATCCTAACCTTATGACCTCATTTAACCTTAATTACCTCCTTAAAGGCTCTGGCTCCATATACAGTCATATTAGGGGTTTAGGCCTTCAATACATGGATTTTGAGGGGAACATTCAGTCCATTTTATTTATTTGAAAAATGGCACATCTAGTTACCATGAGTTTGCTTATGAATATATCCCATTTAATGACTCTAGAAATGACAAAAAGATAATTTCACAAACAGGAATCATACTATCAATTTGTATCTGGACTGTGCATCAAATTCTCTCTTATTTCACTCCTTCCTTTCTGATCAGAGATATTGGTGAAGGGAAGTATATTATTTTTTCTGGATATTAGCAGGGGAGTTGAAATTTAGGAAGTACTTCTAGTCACCTATTACTTATTTTAGAACTTGAACTTTCCTTTTTAAAATCAGTAAACTCAAAGTGAATAATTTACTCCTGTGTTTCTTCTGTCTGAAACATTAAATACTTAAACAAAATGTCTGCATGACAGCAATATAGAGTGTTAAACCAAGCCAGATGTTTAGGTATTTTATATGTGATTTGACTTAAAATTCAGCATAATTTTGTTCTTAAATTGTAGCTATACACACCATTACATATTGCCACTGCCTGCCACAATCCCACCTTGTTCTTAGAAAATGACATTTCACTAGACACATGAAAAAACAATCTGCACTTTTCTCCTCTAAACATCTTGTAATTACTTGCTTTTCAGGTCAGTATCTACAGATCTAACTCACGTTTTTAAAAGTACAATAGCTCCATAATATGGATATTAAATAATTTATTCAGTTTGTATAATAAAGGTCATTACTGTTTCACTCTAAATAATGATGTAATACATACTATTATAATATATTCTTATTTACTGTTGCATTTGTTTCAGAAGGGGAAAATCTTTCAAGTAGGATTGCTTTGTCAAATGTGTGCATATTCCACATTTTACCAGAGCTACCAAATATCTTTATAAAAATATATATTAGCAAACTTTATACAAATTTACACCACTGGTTTTTAAGATTCTCAGTTTCCTACATTAATCAATACTTGATATCATCAATAGTTTCATTCATTATTTTCACTTTGCAAATTTTTTAAATTTGAGACATATTATACATATAAAAAGAATATCCAAGAGAAGTACATTTATTACTTAAATTGAGGTATAGCTGACATACAATATATAAATTTTAGGTGTATACTATAGTGATTGAACTTCTGTATACATTGTGAATTTTCCACCAATTTATGAGAGGTATTGTGGATATGTATACATGTTTGTTCAATATGGTTTTGATTATAGTAGTCATGTAGCAAGTTTAAATGATTATGATTCAATACTTATAATAAATAGGTTTCCATTGCCAAAATTAAGTGAAAATGAAATATTATCTTATCTGGATGATTTATGAAAAACATTTTTATATTATAGCCTTCATTCTCTAGGTAATGACTTTGCTGGTGGTATACTCAAGATAAATGGGGAACACTTTTACTTCAATGTTTAATACGATGGCATGGTGTAAACTGCCACACTGCCACAATTAATTTTTATAATACAGTTTTGTCAAATGGAATTTGAAGCAGGCTCATTTAGCTAAAAAGAAAAAAAAATCCTCTTATAACACAGAATACACTTCTGCTTTAAAATTTAACTAAAGTTGTGTAATACACTAGTATGCATAGCAAAATAAACTTGGAAAGCCAAAAGACCCATTTCAGCTTGACAGAGAAAGGAACCTGCTTCCTTTCCTGTACAGAGCAGCTGTCACGTCAGAGGCACCTTGTCCTGGCAGGGAATTTGATGATGGCGCTAAAAACCTTGAAGCTTCCGAAGCAATTTAAATATGATCTTTAATGACTTTGGAGTGGATTAGCCCTTGACCTTTCTGCTCCCATGGCATTTTTTCCATCCAGCTCTGACATATGTAACAGAAAATTGTGTTCTTCAAGTCACTTTGAAACTTCCAATTATGTCAAGAGGCTTAAGTTGATTTTTGATTGACTTATAATGACAAGAGCTGATCTTTAAAGGGGGTAAAAATGCAAATCAGTACTCACTGGGACTCTATTTTATTAGCTGTAATTCTGTTAATACTAAAAGGAGACATTTAAAATAATAAAGTTGTGATTTATGTTTATGTGATTTGAAAAACTAATTGATTTTCAAAGGAGTCCACATTATATTATTTGATACAATATTTGTTTCTACATTGCTTTTCATCATTGCTTCTTTACTTTTAAAATTTATATAAGAAGTCTAAAAAATATAGTGTATCTTAACTTCAAGAGATAAAAGTTGTATGTACCATAATTTGGGAAAATGTAGTTAGATAACACTCTATAAAATGAATAATAAGAAAGCCTACTGAAATAATGAAAATGAGTAACTGACATATAAAGCTCTTAAAAAACAAAGTTTCAAATGCAAATAGAAGAGAAAGGAAGCAAATACGAAAAATAAGCTGAGACATGAAAAAGAAACATAGCAAATTCTAGCATGGTAAAAAGAAACACCAAAAATGATCACTAAAGTACTTTGTGCTTTAAAAGGATA
>SJYQ01001572.1:203129-230597 GCA_006410935.1 Redunca redunca | reverse complement strand
TGAGCTAATTACATGAATTAGATATTTATACTTATGGTTTCCTGGCATCCAAATGGATAATTGGTGGAAATTATTTTGAGGATTCAGAAAATAGGAAATAAATTTAAAATTTAATGCCTCCTTGAGATAGAGCAGAATCTGGCAAGTGTTTACAGTCGTAGATGAACAAAAGGATTTAGGAAATCAGATCCCTATCTAGGAGAAATAAATATAAACTTAGAAAGTAATCTTTCTTTGCTTCTGCCAAAAAAGTGAGGCTCTTTAATCACAGAAACAGAAAAGAATAAAAAAGAGAATTTGCAGTGTATTCAGAATTCTGTGGCAAGAGAAAAATAAAACTCTCATCCCTTTGAAAAGCATTGAAAAAAGTTGGGACATAATTTACTCACTAATTATAGCTAGCTAATATTGGTGACATACTGATTGACAGAAGGCACAGATACAAGGTATTTGATACAATGTATTCCCACTGAGCTAATTAATGCACCTCCAGGCTTTAGTTATGGGTTCCATTTTCAACAGAAGGAAAGATCCAGGCCTTCATATTCTTTGATTCCTCAGTGCTCAAACATCTGAGTGCAAAGATGAGCAATAAGACTGGACAGAGTTGGCAGCACCTGTTACACATTCTCACATCCTCTAACATTAAATATAATAGTTTTAGAAACTCCCAAGTGTTAGAGTGACAGTTGGTACCAAACCATCAGTGCTGTCATTTGGGCATTAAAATAATCAACTGATTTTTTACTTTAATTAGTTTGCTTTCCCTATTCTAACATCAAGTGAAATTTGGAATTTAAAAGAAATAATAACGAGCCATGTTAGCATCCGTCTGTTTTTCTCCTTGGTGAACTGAGCTGTTGGAAGCAGTTTCATTATTATTAATACAGCATAACTTTTTTTTTTTTTTTGCATGGAAAGTATGCATGTGTCATCTGAAATAATTATATTGGTGATGCCGGAAGATAGGAACTTTGATGTGTTAGGTGACATCCTGAGTGGATTCATGTGGAAGTCTAAATATAATCTTTTAACATTCGATTTGTACAATGCTTGTTATTTCTAAGAAGGATGTAATGTTTGGGCAGATGAGATAGAGTTGTGTCCACTGAGATCGTTTTAGCATTAGCAGATTTCAGTTTTAGATCCCAGTTTTTCCACTCCCCAGGCAAGCAAATTAATGTCTCATTTTCCTTCTTTGTAAATTGGGAATGATAAATCAGAGGTTGTTTTGAGGGTTCAATTAGGTGCTATATGGTGCTTAACCCTTTTACATAGCTCATGAGATTCTCATGGCAAATATACTGGCGTGGTTTACCATTCTCTGCTCCAGTGGAACAACAGAGAATTGGTAGGATGCCAAAAAACGATGCCTTTGAACTGTGATGCTGGAGAAGACTCCTGCAAGTCCCTTGGACAGCAAGAAGATCAAACCAGTCAATCTTAAAGGAGATCAACCCTGATTATTCACTGGAAGGACCAAAGCTAAAGCTGAAGCTTCAGTACTTTTGGCCTCTCATGCAAATAGATGACTCATGGGAAAAGTCCCAGATGCTGGGAAAGATTGAGGACAGAAATAGAAGAGAGCATCAGAGGATGAGATGGCTAGATGGCTTCACTGATCCAAAGAACACGAACTTAGGCAAACTCTGGGAGATGGTGAGGCACAGGGAGGCCTGGCATGCTGCAGTCCATGGGGTCACAAAGATTTGGACAGGACTGGGCAACTGAACAATAACAACAAGATATAAATATCATCATAATAAAACCCTTTCAGGATTTGATTGCCATGAGCTCCAAATAATAAATAAAGTACACATACATGAGCATACCCCCCCCACACACACACACAAACACACACTATTAGGAAACTTTCAAATAAGAAGGCAAAATCTAGATAACCGAGGAAAATATCATCTGTATCACAGAAAACTATAAAACACTGGTGAAAGAAATCAAAGAGGACACTAATAGATGGAGAAATATACCATGTTCATGGATCAGAAGAAGTGATATAGTAAAAATGAGTATACTACCCAAAGCAATCTATAGATTCAATGCAATCCCTATCAAGCTACCAACGGTATTTTTCACAGAGCTAGAACAAATAATTTCACAATTTGTATGGAAATACAAAAAACCTTGAATAGCCAAAGCAATCTTGAGAAAGAAGAATGGAACTGGAGGAATCAACCTGCCTGACTTCAGGCTCTACTACAAAGCCACAGTTTTGTACTGGCACAAAGACAGAAATATAGACCAATAGAACAAAATAGAAAGCCCAGAGATAAATCCATGCACCTATGGACACCTTATCTTTGACAAAGGAGGCAAGAATATACAATGGAGAAAAGACAATGTCTTTAACACGTGGTGCTGGGAAAACTGGTCAATCACTTCTAAAAGAATGAAACTAGAACACTTTCTAACACCATACACAAAAATAAACTCAAAATGGATTAAAGATCTAAATGTAAGACCAGAAACTATAAAACTCTTAGAGGAGAACATAGGGAAAACACTCTCTGACATAAATCACAGCAGGATCCTCTATGACCCTCCTCCCAGAATATTGGAAATAAAAGCAAAAATAAACAAATCAGACCTAATTAAAATTAAAAGCTTCTGCACAACAAAGGAAACTATAAGCAAGGTAAAAAGACAGCCTTCTGAATGGGAGAAAATAATAGCAAATGAAGCAATTGACAAAGAAATAATCTCAAAAATATACAAGCAAGTCCTGCAGCTCAATTCCAGAAAAATAAATGACCCAATCAAAAAATGGGCCAAAGAACTAAATAGACATTTCTCCAAAAAAGACATACAGATGGCTAACACACACATGAAAAGATGCTCAACATCACTCATTATTAGAGAAATGCAAATCAAAACCCTAATGAGGTACCATTTCACGCCAGTCAGAATGGCTGCAATCCAAAAGTCTACAAGCAATAAATGCTGGAGAAGGTGTGGAGAAAAGGGAACCCTCTTACACTCTTGGTGGGAATGCAAACTAGTACAGCCACTATGGAGAACAGTGTGGAGATTCCTTTAAAAACTGGAATTAGAACTGCCTTATGACCCAGCAATCCCACTGCTGGGCGTACACACCAAGGAAACCAGAACTGAAAGAGACACGTGTACCCCAATGTTCATCGCAGCACTGTTTATAATAGCCAGGACATGGAAGCAACCTAGATGTCCATCAGCAGACGAATGGATAAGAAAGCTGTGGTACATATCCACAATGGAGTATTACTCAGCCATTAAAAAGAATACATTTGAATCAGTTCTAATGAGGTGATGAGACTGGAGCCTATTATACAGAGTGAAGTAAGCCAGAAAGAAAAACACCAATACAGAATACTAACGCATATATATGGAATTTAGAAAGATGGTAATGATAACCCTGTATGTGAGACGCAAAAGAGACACAGATGTATAGAAGAGTCTTTTGGACTCTGCGGGAAAGGGCAAGGGTGGGATGATTTGGAAGAATGTCATGGAAACATGTATAATATCATATAAGAAATGAATTGCCAGTCCAGGTTTGATCAGGATCCTTGGGGCTGGTACACCGGGATGACCCAGAGGGATGATATGGGGAGGGAGGTGGGAGTGGGGTTCAGGATGGGGAACACGTGTATACCCGTGGTGGATTCATGTTGATGTGTGGCAGAACCAATACAATATTGTAAAGTAATTAGCCTCCAATTAAAATAAATAAATTTTAAAAATAAAACAAAAAAGAACTAATCAATGTATGGGCTAAGTATATTTCAGGACATAGTCACAACAAAATGAATACAACTAGAACATAATTGATAGATCTAAAAATTATAGCAAACAACCAGTCTTCTACTTATGAAAATCCATAATTAAATGTCTTACATTCTAACACTGTGATGTTAATTTTACTGTATATATTTATTATACTATACTGTATGATTATATTATGCCTTCTATTTCATTTCTCTTGCTTCAGTTAAATTTTAATTGCTGGATCATAGGAATCATTTGTGTATTCTTTTGTATTATTCACATGAACTAAACATCAGCTGTACATCTAGTATCAAATACATATTTATTGCATGAAATATGTACATAATGTTGCATCAGGCTATATATTGCATAGGAAATAAAACAAGTATATTGCACAAATATGGTGTATCATTTGCTTTAGTAACCAGAAGAGTGTCATGTAAACAGGCAGCTTAATAAACTGGTGATATTTATATAGCAACAGGTTAGAATTCTTCCTTCTAAATAAATATTATAGCAGGAAACATCTATTTAAACCATAGATAATAATCCTTGTTCTATATGTTGTGATTTATAATAAATATATTGTAGCAATAAAGTCTTCCAAATATGTGGCAGCATCAAATTGTAATGGTAATAAAATATTTTTTAAAGCTCTTTTGAAAGTAAGCATGGCTCGTTACACTCTTTGAGAATTGTTAACTGATATGAGTCATTATGAAAATTTGACAGATGGAAAAATAAAAGACTGAGAGATACAGTCATTCCTGATGTCACTCTACAGACACTGAAAATATAGATCACCTTATTTGTGCATTACAGACTGTTTACTATACATACAGACTTCACAGTTTTTTTAACCAACTTCTCTCAGACTACTCTAATCTTTTAAAAGTTGTGTTTCCTGGTTTATAGTCTATGGGAACTTGAATAGAATTTGTATCCCACCATTGTGTGAAATAGTATAAATCTCAATTATGTTGAATTGGTTCATAGTGCTTTTCAGGTCTGCTCTGCTACTCTGCTAAGTTGCTTCAGTCATGTCCGACTCTGTGCTACCCTATAGACAGCAGCCCACCAGGCTCCACCATCCCTGGGATTCTCCAGGCAAGAACACTGGAGTGGGTTGCCATTTCCTCCTCCAATCCATGAAAGTGAAAAGTGAAAGTGAAGTCACTCAGTCGTGTCTGACTCTTGGCAACCCTGTGGACTGCAGCCTACCAGGCTCCTCTGTCCATGGGATTTTCCAGGCAAGAGTACTGGAGTGGGGTGCCATTGCCTTCTCTACTATATGCTTATTTAACTTATATGCAGAGTACATCATGAGAAATGCTGGGCTGGAAGAAGCACAAGCTGGAACCAAGATTGCTGGGAGAAATATCAATAACCTCAGATATGCAGGTGACACCACCCTTATGGCAGAAAGTGAAGAGGAACTAAAAAGCCTCCTGATGAAAGTGAAAGAAGAGAATGAAAAGGTTGGCTTAAAGCTCACATTCAGAAAATGAAGATCACGGCATCTGGTCTCATCACTTCATGGGAAATAGATGGGGAAACAGTGGAAACAGTGTGAGACTTTACTTTGGGGGCTCCAAAATCACTGCAGATGGTGACTGCAGCCATGAAATTAAAAGACACTTACTCCTTGGAAGGCACGTTATGACCAACCTAGATAGCATATTGAAAAGCAGAGACATTACTTTGCCAACAAAGGTCCATCTAATCAAGGCTACGGTTTTTCCAGTGGTCATGTATGGATGTGAGAGTGGGACTCTGAAGAAAGCTGAGCCCCGAAGAATTGATGCTTTTGAACTGTGGTGTTGGAGAAGACTCTTGAGAGTCCCTTGGACTGCAAGGAGATCCAAGCAGTCCATTCTAAAGGATATCAGTCCTGGGTGTTCCTTGGAAGGAATGATGCTAAAGCTGAAACTCCAGTACTTTGGCCACCTCCTGCGAAGAGCTGACTCATTGGAAAAGACTCTGATGCTGAGAGGGATTGGGGGCAGGAGGATAAGGGGACAACAGAGGATGAGATGGCTGGATGACATCACTGGCTCAATGGACGTGAGTTTGAGTGAACTCTGGGAGTTGGTGATGGACAGGGAGACTTGGTGTGCTGCAGTTCATGGGGTCACAAAGAGTCGGACACAACTCAGTGACTGAACTGAACTGATACCCTTCTAACTTTCTGTCTATTCATTAAATTAATTTTTGAGAGTTTGATATTATAACTCCAACTGAAAATCTTAATTTATCTACTTAAAAATAATTGCAATATACAGAACTATATTTATCTTTGTTCTGTATTTTCTAAGTCCCCTGTAAATGTGTTATCATACTTTCATAATTTAAAAAATAAAAAAGAAAGAACTCCCTCAAAATGAAGTATATTTTTTTAAGTTGGGTAATTCATGATATTGTATAGTGATAATCATGATATTTGTATTTATTTTCATAGCTGTTTTGAGGATCAAATATTTTGGTTTTCATAGAGGTTTGAATATTTCAGGTTCCTTCACTTTTCTAAAGCTATATATTGGGACTTAGAAGCAGAGACAATGTCTGTTGTTCACTGCTGGATTCCTATCAGTTAGGATTGAAGCCAGAACACTGAAAACACTTGACCAGTAGTTATGAATTCATGCATGTTGTCCCCTGCCACTGACTTTAACTTTCAAGAATACTACTTTTTAATATTATATAGCAATAATACCTATCAACATAATTTTGTTTAGAGGACTGCCATGTTTTGTGCTTGGCATGGTTTCACTAAGCCTTCTCCCTCTCTGATTAAATAAGTTTTAGATATTAAATGCTTAATAAAAGATAGGAGTAAAAGTAAATAAAATATTACCTTCAAAGTAATTAATATGTCTACCTTTTTCTTAGCTTAAGTAACACTTTAGTAAAGGGGAGTTTAAGTCTTTTTAAAACTGTTATTTTATTGTGTTGCTAGAGTTGTTTAAAGATTATCTATAATTAATTATTAATTCAACTATGTTTATAAGCAAAATGCTGTCTTCTAAATCTATTACCATTGGTATTGAAAAGGATTTGTTAAAGTTAATGTAACATTACCTCTTGTCTTGACAAAGAAATGTCACTCCTGCCCTAGAGGTATTTAAATGTACCCTGAATAAAAAGTCTCTTCAGTGTTTCCATGTTATCATCACAAATAACTAGTTCAGCATTTATAGTTATCTGCATTATGAAAATAGCCAAGAGGGCTAATTAGCTTATTTGGAAAATGTAAATTCAGAAAGATTGATAACCTCCTTTCTAAACTAAATTTAAGCCATCATTACACAACAAGTGGTGAGGCTCAAATATGTATTGAACTTTTGCCAGGCCACATCTGTCAATTATCTATATATTTTATGTCCTTATGTTTTATTGAGTTGTATCACAAGCCTCTGAGTAGGATTTCTGTCTTAGTAATTAGCATGGACTACCTGGCTTAAAATCCACTACCTGCAATATTTAGAGAAAACTGTAAAAGAGTAGCAGCTTCAAATAAGAAGAGCAGTATAATTCACGGAGTGGACTCTGAAGCTGGACTCAGTTTGCATAATGCACTTTAGGAATATAATTTCTCCCACACTTTGGCCTCAGTTTGCTGAATTCTTTTTCTGCAGTAATGTTATCTTCCAACCTGTGTCAGCTCTATAGTATCACAGTGATACTGCAGTGTTCAACATGGTAGACACGTGGATATTCATATCTAATTAAAATTGAATACAATGCACAATTAAAATTTCATTCCTCAGTTGCACTAAACACATTTCAAGGGTTCAATATCTATGTGTGCCTAATGATCATCGCATTGTACAGATCTTATATAGAACATTTCTATCATCACAGAAAATTTCACTGGCTAGTACTGCTATAGACATTGCATTCAGTAACTATAATCTTGCCCCATGCTCAGCTGCATGCATTGTACTTTTATCAATGCCTCCTATATTTTCAGCTCACTCTTTGTTTTATTATGACTTCAAAAATATTTTAATTCTATCAGTTACTCTAATTCATCAATTTCCAAACTTTTAAATCTCAGAAACACTTTATACTTTAAAAAAATTTCTTAGGGTGCCAGAAAGCTTTTCTTTATGTTGCTGTCTACTGTTTTTTGTTGTAGCATATGTAAAAAATTAAAATAATTTAAATGTTTATTAACAATATAAATATAACTTTTAATGACAATTGGGAAAACTGTTATATTTCCCAAGCAAATATAAACTTTAAGAGAAAAGTAACACAGTTTTATATCTTGAAAATCTCTTTAAAAGAATGCAGATGGGTTCTCCTATGTTTCTGTCATTAGGTTTTGACATATACATCAGGAACTTCTATAAAACTCCACTGTAGATTTATGAGAACATAAGAGTGAAACGACAAGTAGCATGTTAGTAGTATAAAGAAAACAGTTGGGATTCCTTGAATAGATCTTGGAGTACCTCCAGGGGTGTCCAAACCACACACTGAGGACTATCATTCGAGATGCTACCATCTTTTCCTTGTTCCTTACTACATGAGGTCCTCTATCCCCTTTTAGCCAATTTAATACTCCTTTACATACAAAAATAATTTTATTACCTAGATTTCTTTATCACACTGGTTTTAGCCACAACCATGGTTAAATACCTTTCTGCCCTATTCCACAAGTGCTTCTGTGAAGATTAAAGCTGGGGAAAAGACACTTGATCATGTAGACTGATCTCATTTCATGCCCTTTAACCTCAAAAGGACTCTCAGTATTGCCAGGTACTAATACTATGCATCATAAACTCTTAAATGTCTATTTGCTAGTTTCCCCTTTAACCCTTCAGTTCAGTTCAGTTCAGTCACTCAGTCGTGTCCAACTCTTTGTGAACCCATGGAATGCAGCAGGCCAGGCTTCCCTGCCCATTACCAACTCCGGAAACTTACTCAAACTCTTGTCCATCGAGTTGGTGATGCGATTCAATCATCTCATCCTCTGTCTTCCCCTTATTCTCCTGTCTTCAATCTTTCCAAACATCAGGGTCTTTTCCAATGAGTCTGTTTTTCACATGGCCAAAGCATTGGAATTTCAGCTTCAGCATCAGTCCTTCCAAAGAATATTCAGGACTGATTTCCTTTAGGATTGACTGGTTGGATCTCCTTGCAGTCCAAGAGACTCTCGAGAGTCTTCTCCAACATCACAGTTTAACCCTTAACTCTCCAAATTTCTTCCCTTATGTGCACTCTCAATCAACAACCTCCAACCTCACTGAGGAAGGCAAGCATTCAGGGAACTTCCACAGACTCACACCAGCTATTGTACCTCCTTCAGCATTTATCTATTCATATGTGATCTCTGCTGCTATCGAAGAGTATGGAAGAGCACTCCACAAGCCTGTCTAAAGTCAATGGTTCCGTGGGAGCACAGATGCTATCCTCTCTCCTCTACAACAATAATTCTTCCCTTTCCCTTTGACATCATCAATATTCTTCTTTATTGGCTCATTCTCATCACCATCAACACAAGCTGCTAAGTTCTTTCTGTTGATCCCATTTACACGTAGCTACTTATCTAGTAAAAATGTTCAAAAAGTCACATATAAGCTCTTTTTCCAAATTCACTTTTCAATTCATTCTTAAACATACTCTAATCAAGCCTTTCCCCCTATCGTCTCAAAAACTGCTTCTGTCAGTTACCAAAACCAACAGTTAGTTTCCAGTTTTCCCTATGGTTGACTTATCAAAGTATTTGACACAATTGATTACCTTTTCCCTTTGGATGTGTCAAAGGAGTGTGTAATTTCCTCAGTTCTGTCTCATCACAACAAAAATTTGAAGCCATGGATCAGTGTTACAGCTCATGGATAGACCAGTGCCGCATTTCTCAGATGGGCCAGTGTTACAGCTCAGTTTTATTTAGAAAATAAAGGAAAATACATCCTCGAGGTGCAAGGGCATGACGACCCAAAAGATGCAAAGAGAAGAGCAAGAGACCCCTGGCCTTTTGGCTTTTCTTTTTATATGTTTTTTCTCCTCCCCCTGGGCCAGCCCTATGTAAATTGGGCTAGCCAGGAGTGCTGTTTGTTCTACCTGAGGTTCTCACTCTGGTCCTCTGACCTTCTGATGTCCTATTTTTGCGGGCTTTTCCCTTCCTTGTCTTTTAGCCACCGCCATTCTGGACTCCTTTTTCCTATTCTAACTACCTAACAGATGCATACCTTTTCTTGGCTTTCAGGACACTGCTTTCCTATGCTGTTTCCTCAGCTTCTACCTGATCTCTTAATTTTAGAGTATGTAAATCCCACAGTCCTTCATCTTCTTCTCTCTATCTATACTTGCTATTTTGGTGATCTTATGCAGATTTTAACATCACCTCTATGCTGTTAATTTCCAAATTAAAATCTTCAAGCCAAATCTCTCTGCTGAACACTTGATTTGTATAGCCAAACACACACTCTCTTCACATCTCCACTTAGAGGTCAGATAGATAAGTCACATTAATTTTCAATTATGATCTCTATCTACAGAATTTCTCCTCTCGGTAGTTAGCAAAATTTTCCCTAGCAGTGCTCAGGGCAAAGACAGGATCCTCATCGATGGCTTCCTTTGTCTTCATCCCTCATTCAGTCTATCATCAAACCCTGCCTGTTACCTCTGCTAAAATGTGGCTAAGAAACTGAATATTAATGAGTGAGAAACTTAGTGTGGCTAAGAAACTGAACTTTAAATGTTACTTAATTTAAATTAAATTAAATTAATAGTCACCTATGACTGATAACTGCCATATTAGCACAGATCTAGACTAACTACTAAAATTATAGACGTTAAGTATTGGGGGGAAATAACTAATAATAATAGCAAATATATATAAAAGAAAGTAAGACAGGAAAGAAGAAAGAATATAAACTTGTCAAGACGAACAGAATGCAAAAGGATCCTTGAGTGCTAGGCTTGTGTATATGTTGCACGTGCTTGGCACAGAATAAGTACTAAGTATATACTGAGTGAATGTTGCCATTAATGGTTTTATATGTTATGCCTTCAATTAGTAGACCATTAGACAAGTTAAGATTGTGTATGCTTTTTGTATTTTTTGTGTGTGTTTGTGGTTTCTCTTTTGTTTCTACTGTTTTCAAATCCAAAGAATTAATGTTTTATGTCAAAACTTAGAAAAATAGCATTATTCTTTATCATTGTTCGCAAAAATGTTTTAGGTGGTTTTATGTTCTTTATCATTTTCTTAACGTGCAACCCTTTGCATATGAAGTAAGATGTGGTTTACGTGATAAATTTATTTGCTAATGACTTTTAGGATTGCAGTTATCCACAATCAGACAGAGAATGTGTTCTCAATCACTGGAGAGGGACCAAGTTTCTTTATATATTACTTAGATGATCTTAAGTCTCTGGATATATTACAGATTAAATACATTTTCTCTAACAAAAATATTGCTGTCAATGGAACTTATTACTTCCTGTGGCTATACCAATACATTAATTTCTAGTATTTAGAAGGATCTAAGTTTCCTAAAGTCTTCTGTTGGTTAAGTATGATGCATTTTACTTTAAGGGATATCTGCCCGAATAAAAGCCATATATAAAAAAGTATTTGTACTGTCTTTAAAACTTTGCTTGTTGATTGCCTAAAAGAAAAGCAAATAGTAAATACTTAAGGAAGATTCTGTTATTTCATTCACTGATATAATTAATTCATGAAAAAACTCCTTTCTCTGTGTGATAGCATTAAGAACTGCTTTATAGGGATACAGT
The DNA here is from genome assembly GCA_006410935.1 of Redunca redunca. Taxonomy (NCBI): domain Eukaryota; kingdom Metazoa; phylum Chordata; class Mammalia; order Artiodactyla; family Bovidae; genus Redunca; species Redunca redunca. The sequence goes on along the minus strand of SJYQ01001572.1, from coordinate 219,083 downwards.
TATAAATCTCAGAATTATTAGGTCACAAAATATGTACCTTTTACCAAAATAAGAATTTTTAATAATGGTCTGTAATGATCTATGCCATAGAATAATGCACATTAGCTGTTATAGTGTGTTTTTTCTTCTTTATTGATTTTTATCAAGTGGGTCAGACACGACTGAAGTGACAGCAGCAGCAGCAGCATACTTCTCTGCTTAAATTTGAATGTTTAAAATTCAGAATTGTATGGGAAAAAAGCCTGTTTAAAATTCAACAAATTTTGGAGAAAATAGTCTATATTTTTTTATTTTACTTTTAGGCAAGCCTGCCCTTTTGGCTCTCTGGAAAAGTGAGGATTCTGCTTTTTATATTATTGATCTATTAATCACATCTACCTAATGTGTGTGTGTGTGTGTGTCTATTTATATCTACTTATATCTGGTACTTTCTAAAGCAAAAAAAAATCAATCCAGAATGTACTCTTTAACTATATTCAATATTATATCAGAGGGAAGCAAAATGTGGGTTATTCTCTCTTGGAAAATAAACAGAAACCACTTCTCTTAAAATAAAAGCATCCTAAACATAAAATTTTAAGCTTCTGAAAAGTTTCTGCATGGACTATATCTTCTGGGATAAATTATCTTCTGGGGTAAATTATCCCTAATAAAATGGAGTTAACTTGTATTAAGACCAAACCATGTTTTACTTTATAACATGCTAAACTTACCCTTCTTATGAGCTAGCAGTCTCCTCCTTATTCTTGCTCCTTTATGACTTTAAAGATTATTTTTAAAGTTCTAATATATACAGGCTAATAGAATATTTTCATCTTTTCAATCTCATCACATTAGTTAAAAACAAATTTGATGTCAGTCTGTAATCCACGGTAAATAACTTCATTACCTTTCTAGAAAAAAATGATCACAACCTAAGAATATGATCACACCATAACTGTAATCAGTAGATGTATTCCTAGAATTGAAGTTCATGTGATCCTGTTGCTAGGCTGACATAACATTTATGAAACTAGGAGTCCTTCCTTGCTTTGGTGCATCATCTATGCAGGTGTAACTCTGCTCACACCCACACATGTTTATCTACTCACTTGTAAGAAATGTAGTCACTCTGGCTTAGTTTAGATTTATCTGCAGAAGTTTTAAAAATAAATTGTAGTGCTTCAATATAACTTAAATGTTTGTAGAAAAAGTGCATAAGGTTTTTATTTAAAAACATTTGCTTGCAAATCTAAATAGGAATTTACCAGAAAGAACCTTATAGATTATCTAAATTATCTAAACTATTAAAAATTTGTAACATAGTGAATTAAGGAAACTTAGACACAAAGTACATGCTATCTTTTAACCAAAGCTGATGAAGGCAGATGAAAATAAAACTAGGAGTGTTGGTTAGAATATATCTAGAATTTCACATTCAGTGTTAGATGCTCCTTTTAAAGCTGTGTTTATAAGCTAGAAAGCATTAGAAAACAGTGACAGGGAAAATGAGGATTCCAAATCAAATGAATTTATATATTAATTTCTTTATATACTTTCCCCTTGTGGACTTCCCCAATGGCTGGGTAGATAAAGAATCTGCCTGCAATGCAGAGACACACGAGACTAACATTCAGTCCCTGGGTCAGGAAGATCCCCTGGAGAAGGATATGGCAACTCACTCCAGTATTCTTGCTGGGATAATCCCTGGCAGGCTACAGCCCATGTGGTCACAAAGAGATGGACACGGCGAAGTGACTAAGCACACACACCCTTGTTTTATTCCACAATTGTTTTGAGGTAGATATATGTAGGTAGAAATTCAAAAAGAATGAATTGTCAAGAGCAAGAGCAAAATTAAAACATGCAATGATTACATAGTAACGTAAGTTTTAATAGCCATGTAGGATGTTGTGGACACATGGCCTCCTTTAGAGTTCTAGAGTTTCCTAAAATTCACTTAAGAAATATGGTTATTAATCTGACTCACATTGTTTCAAAAGGGGAAAAAATGCATGTGTATTACTCAGGTTCTTCCTGGCATTAGGCCTGAGAAAAATGACTCATGTGGTTCTTTATACTGGGAACACTGAGTAATGTCAAAGGCAATGTCCTCAACAATATTTCTCCAATAAGTAACAGATTCCATATGGCACTTATAGCATCCCATAGTGTAAGCCCAGGATGGAATACTGTGGAGAGCATTCCGTCAAGGAGCCAAGACCATGTTACATACACACAGAATTTTCTGCACACTAGTTTGATTCAGAGATAAAACTTAACTATCAAAATACGGATGACTTCAGACCAAGACACTGGGCATGTTGGGGACATTTTGGTGGTGGGGAAGGAGGGTGGAGGAAATTGTGTGAGCTGTACAACTGAGTATTTGTTTATCTGTTTCCCCCAGCATTTGTGCCTGGGGCCAGGCTGCTTGCATTTAATTCTACCTCTGCTACTCATTACCTGTATAACTTAACAAACAGTCAAAGCCCCCTGTACTGCTTGGGGGATCATGATATTTCTACTTCTTCATAAAACTGTTGTGAGAATAGAAGGAGTAAACACAAGTTAGGTCCTGTGAAAGGAGTGTGGCATCCATCAGAGAATGCGTAACTCTTTATCCTCAAAGCTGAGAAGGGCTAATACAAGAAGTGATAGCTTGTTCTGTTTGAGAGGTGGAATTAGGATAAATTCTGTCGATCCTCAGTGTTTAAGAGCTTGGTATTTGCTAATTTGCCCACTCACTAAAATTTATTTGTAAACTCAAAATTAATAATAGGGTGAGCCTCTTAATACATGCAGACATGTTCTAAGTGGCAAAATATGCGTCACCCATCGTGCATATTCTCCACTGAGGCTAAACAAGGCAAAGCTCTGCCTTGTTTCAGCTTTTATACTATCAAAAAATGTCCTTTTCACTGTCTAATTACTACCTTCTCTCCCCCACCCATATTTTCGTGCTTTATTTTATTTTTGTTTTTTGTAGCTTTGCTGTTTAAAATTTGCAGCAACATGGATTGGCCTAGAGATTATCATACTAAGTGAAGTAAGACAGAGAAAGACAAATATCATATAAAATTGCTTATATGCAGAGTCTAAAAACAATGATACAAATTAACTTATTTACAAAACAGAAACAGACTCACAGACTTAGAGAAGGAGCTCATGGTAATCAGGGGGAAAGGGCTGGGGGGAGGAATACATTGGGAGTTTGGGATTGACATGTACACAGACTTGTTTTATAGCAAGGAAACTCTACCCAATATTCTGTAATAATCTAAGTGGAAAAAGAACTTGATAAACAATAGGTAAACTGATAGATAAACTTGATAAACAATAGATAAACTGATAAACAACTGAATCACTTTGATGTGCACCTGACACTAACACATTGTTAAGCAACCATGCTGCAATGTAAAATAAAAAATAAATCTATTTATTTATTTATTTATAAAATTGTCCCCAAGCATAGTTTGAAAGTGCTATCCAGTGTTCCTAAGGCAAGACAGCTGTGTTTTTTGGAATGAAATTTGGCAAGGACTAAAGAACAAAAAGGCAGTAACAAGAGTCTGAAGTCTGAGCTGCTTTAGGAGTCAGTGTGGCCTTAGTTGTAACATTGAAATATTCAAGGACCATTAACCTCAATCATAGAGAAAGCAAACAGGTTTCATGTTTCTATTAGATTCAGGAAGGAATCTAATAGCTTTGAGGAAAAATTAAGACACATAGAAACCAAGTATTTTTTCTTTAAAAATATTTTGGAATGATAAAATATTTAAGAATTTTGTTTTTTATAAGAATTTATAGTTTGGACAAAACTACTGGTTTTTTTAGTTGTTTTATTTTGCTTTTTTATAGTTGTTAGTTCTTAACTGACTATTCAGATATTTGCATTTATAACTGCATCAGGGCAAGTTGAGTTTGCCTGATTTTATTTATAATGCCTATGATGTGGCATATTCTAAATTAACAAGATTACACTCAATGAGTTCTTATTTTACTTAAGTAATCTATTGTACTTGCTGTACTAATAATATTTTATTATATATCTATCACTGGGCTCTGTTAAAAAGGAAGAATTATCTGAATATGTAAACATTTTAGCTCCACACCTGGTTACAGACCAATTTCCTTGTCTATAGCTTAAAACATTGTATGTTCACATGTCCACAGATGAGGAGGAGGGTGGTTCAACCTACTGCTGTGACATTCTCTACACTTCTGGTTAGGTGGCTTTGTAGAAAACACTTATTTTTATAACAATTTCTCCTATGGAGTTGCAAGATTGCCCACTCTAAATAGCAGGAACTTTCTCTGAAATGAATTGTTATAAAAGGAGTAATTTAGGCTATAGTCATAGAGGCACTTTCTCTCTCTGTAAGTAAGGATTACATTGCCTATAATTCAAAGGAAATGTTGACTCATTATTTAAAGCTATCTCAAAATGGATTTATTTTTTATTTTTTCCTGCTGGCTTTGTAAAAACATATATTGCAAATGTATGGTGTGTATGTGCGTGCTCAGTCATGTCTGATTCAAACTCAAGGACTGAAAAGTTCATGAGGCTCCTCTGTCTATGGGATTATCCAGTCAAGAATACTGGAGTGGGTTGCCATTTCCATCTCCAGAGGATCTTCCTGACCCAAAGATTGAACCCACATCTCCTGTGTCTTCTGAATTAGCAGCTGTATTCTTTACCACTGAGCCACAGGTGAAAACTAGCTCAGCTTTGAATCATTTTCTTTATTTTTAATAAATGGTAAAAAATATTCCTGGGTCTTAGAAAAATGGTCTAGTATAGAGATACACATATAAAGTAGTTATATGTTAAATCCACACCTCAGTTGACTTAGACCAAAATGTCTTAGCTTCAATTCCTAGCACAATGAGGGAGCTTCCAAAATAGCAATTTTATAATTTGCACTCTTCTCTGGGAAGACCTAGCCAGAGCCGGGCTGGCATGATAGTTATGTCTGTCTTCCAAAGTCTATTTTTCTCATAAATCAGTAAAATGTAGTTGGATCTTCCAGCTTTTATCATAACTGGGCCAGAGAACCAGAAGACTCCAAGACTGCATAAGTCATCTACCCACGACAGAGTAGATACAAGTCTATGATAAAATCAACTAGAATCATATGCATTGACTCACATCACTGGAATGCAATGGATCAAAGTTTGCATTAAGGCCTAAAGGTGACATCCCACTGCTTTGTTGTACGTTTGAACAGGAGCTTCTGCTGATAACTATTATGTATTTTTCTAGAAAGTTTAAAGATGAGAATCAATCCTGATTTTCATTTCTATATTTGGATAGAATAAGCTTTAGAGTTGAAGTTTGTTCACTGTGACATAAAATTTTGAAACATAAATTGCTTATTTGCTTGGCTACAATTGTCTTTGTCATCTTTAGAAGAGGTAAAACTGCAAGGTGACTAATGTGTTCTCTGAATCTGCCATTCCCTTAAATTTTATAAATACTTGCTATGTTTTACTGATAATTAATCCCTGAAATAAATGTAAATTATGAAAATGTATCCACACTAAATGTAATTCCTCAAGAAAAAAATGTAGCATTCACGGAAGTTAGGAAACAGAATAACAAAGTGCACACCTCTTATTGTCACTACCCGACTTTGGATCTAGATTACTGACAGTACCTTAAGTCCACCTGTGTATGCTTCTCAACCCATCTCATTGTCTCACCTGCAAACTCCATCCTGATTTTGAATTTGGGGCTGGCCATTTATTTTCCTTTTATTCTGTTTAAACTGTCTTATCACTTTATGTATGTATGTGCATAAGTGCTAAGTCACTTCAGTCATGTCTGTCTCTTTGCGACCCTATGACCGTTGCCTGTCAGGCTCCTCAGTCCGTGGGACTCTCCAGGCAAGGATACTGGAGCGGGTAGCTATTTCCTTCCCCAAGGGATCTTCCTAACCCAGGGATCAAAATCATACCTCTTCCTCTCTTGCATTGGCAGAGGGTTCTTTTCTACTCTGAAAGCCCCTATATGTATACAGACAACTTACATATTGTTAGATTTTGTTTGCTTTTGAGTTCAATAAAAATGTTGTCTTACCACTGTAATTAATATCTTTCCTCAAATATTTATCTCTAATGTTATTTTATTGCTGCATATATATTTCATTTTTCATTAATCATTTCAATAATGGCTATATAATGCTTCATTTTTTAATATACTATAATCTGCTTCTATATTGTTTTCTCCAAGGACATGTGAGTTGTTTCCAGTTTTATTTATTGCAGTATCTAAGTACCTGTATCCTGGCACATCTTGCAAGAGTAGAACACAGGGTTGTGGAAAATGCATGTGTTTATCTCCACAGGGCAACGCTAAACTATCCTTCAAAGTAGTTGTGCAACAAATATACCTCCAGCTGTACAAAAGAGTCCCTTTGGTTCCCATGCACAACAGCCCTCAGCATCATCAGATATCTTAATTCTTTTTCTAATTTGGAGAAATAAAGTACATAAATGAATATGAACATTCCTTATCATTATCAATTTTCCTATAGTTAAGATCTCTAATGTTTCCTTCTCAGTGAAATGCTTGTTCATGATTTTTAAAAACAGACTATTTTTAGAGTATCTTCAGGTTCACAGCAAAACTCAGAAGGTACAAAGATTTCTTATATACCCTGTGCCCCCACAAAGGGACAGACTCCCCCACTATCAACACCCTGATCTTCGTGAATTCAGTGCACTTGTCTACTGATTGGTATGGATTCTTTCTGAACAGTCATATATTCCACAGTGTCTGGCTTGTCCTTTCACTGTTTTATGGTGTCTTTTGAGGAACGGAAGTTCTTAATTTAATTTGGTAGCTTATCAATCTTTTCTTTTATAGTTATCATTTTTCTGTTTGTCTGAAAAATCTTATTCTATCCCAATGCCATGAAAGTATCTTTCTACATATTCTTACCAAAGTTTTTCTATTTTTCCCTTTCCCATTTAAGGCTTTAATCTACCTNTACAATAATTCAAGACTCTACTATAATGCTTTTGGATAGCAATAACATAATCCAAGTTTAATGAGTGTTTTAAACCCTATCACTTGAAATAGAAGGGCTTTAATAAACTTTAATGGAGGTAGAAAGAATAAATGCACTGTCCTAAATGGGTCAGTAGGGGAATCAAGCAATCAATATAAGTAAAATTTGGACACATAACCACAGTCACAGAGATGTTCAAAATAAGGGCCCCAAGTGTTAAATCATGTGAAAATTATGGAAAAATGAGAGTGTGTGCTTACAAGGGCTCATGCAAACTTCTGCTTCACAGATAGGTAATGTGCTTTGGCTGTCTTTTATGCTTGACTGTGGATTCTTTCATCTTTGGCCTTCAAAATTCTAAGACTTTATCTTAAGAGTGGTAAATGTCTTTTACATAATATACTCAGTAAATGTTTATGTAAATGAATTGAATCACATATTATAATATAATGAAATGAAGAATTTATGTTATAGATCTAGATGATTGACAGGAAGGAAAGAAGGGAGAGATGGAAGAAAGGGGAGGGGAATGAATGAAAGAATAAAAGGCTTTCATTTTCTAAGTCCAGTGTCACAATAGCTTTCGAAAATTATTTTTTTTAATTTTTCTTAAATTGTGAATAAGAAGCCTTTCTGTGGAAAAGTAAAGGAAACACATGACAAGAATTATTTGCAACCTTCAACTAGGATAGATCTATATAAGGAAGGGTGAGTGTGTAGCAGGAGCAGGGTAATGCAAGCACCAGGGAGGTAAAGGCATATCTCATAAGACGCTGTAGGCTATTCTTCCTTCCCTTTTCTTTCCTTTGTTCTTTCTTTTTCTCTTTTGTCACAAGAAAGCTCCTTTAAACAATTTCTGATTATTTTGGTGCTCCTTTCCTCCCATGCTCTCACAGGCTGTTAGACAACATCCTCTTGTTGCCTGTCTACCATTACCCATAGTGTTTTTTTAATGACCTTTTTCTTCCTTCCGAAAATGGAAATGGCTTGACAGTGAATGTTCCATGACTTCTAATGGGTTCCTTCTTCCTTAGTACTGAAATAAAGTTATTTGGTAAAGGAAACTCACTTACCTTAAGCAATTTTGTTTTAAAATGATGCTCATTTGAATTTCTTACCTAGCATGCAGTCATGCACTAAGACGCATGTACCATTCAAGTGCAAGAGGGCTAATGATGTAAATGAGCTAAAGTAATAGTAGTTGTTAGCGGGATTACCCATTCCTTGTGGCGGGCTGCGATTCCTGGGGTCGCAAAGAGTTGGACACGACTGAGCGACGGAACAGAACTCAACTGTGACACAAACACCTGGGTTCGATCCCTGAGTTGGGAAGATCCCCTGGAGAAGGAAATGGCAACCCACTCCAGTATTCTTGCCTGGAGAATCCCATGGATGGAGGAGCCTGGTGGGCTACAGTCCACGGGTTGCAAAGAGTCGGACACGACTGAGCGACTTCACCTCACCTACACAAATTCACTTAAAATTTTTCAGACAAATATTTTCACCGATATGTAAAGAAAATATATTTCTTTCTGGTTATTTCATTGATTAATGCAAGCTTAAAGACTTACTTCGGAGAAGGCAATGGCAACCCACTCCAGTGCTCTGGAAAATCCCATGGACGGAGGAGCCTGGTAGGCTGCAGTCTACGAGGTCGCTAGAAGTCGCACATGACTGAGCGACTTCACTTTCACTTTTCACTTTCATGCATTGGAGAAGGAAATGGCAACCCACTCCAGTGTTTTTGCCTGGAGAATCCCAGGGACGGGGGAGCCTGATGGGCTGCCGTCGATGGGGTCGCACAGAGTCGGATACAACTGAAGCTACTTAGCAGCAGCAGCAGCAGAAGTGGCAAAAATGAAGGAATCAATAAGTCCTTAGCACTCACAATTTTAATATGTGTATGCATATATAGATATATATATATATATTTCGATATAGGTTGACAGAATTTTCCAGTTTCAGATTTATATCACTGATTTCATTGCAAATGAGTATTTTTAGTACAGAAAATTAGAGCTAGAGAAGTATTTCATATTCTAGCAAATTAATCACTTTAATCAGTTGTCTGTTGATTACAATTGGTTCAGACACTCCAAAAACAGAAATCTTTTTACTTAAGTTTCTCTTTGTATTCTACAGTTTTTGTCTGCTACATACAAATACTTTAACAATGTGTCATTTGGTAACATCACTTGATTTAGAGAAAACAAAATTGTTGGGATTTTTTTTCTCAATAGAATTGAAAGCCTAAAAAAATTGGTTAGAGTTTAAATCTATTGAGTCTCTGAGGCAGTAGTAATTTTTCAAGTGTTTCATAGGATCATAGATGAATTTTCATAAGTTAATTGCTAGCTATTGAGTAGCTTGGGAGAGACCACCAAAGTGCTTTTGATTTGACTAATCACTATTTTTAGGGGTCTAAATGATAAAAAGGTGCTGACATCTGAAATAGATAAAATCAGCAAAGATATAAAACTCAGTGTTATCATTGTTCACTGAAAAGCTATTTTCTTGAATTCCACATTCATTTGGTAAATTATATTAGCATTTGTTATGCTCACAAACTATATTTGATGGTGAGATTAAAGCCATATGTTTTTAAATCACACAAGTAAGGAACATTGCTGCTAAAGCAAAGCAATGCATATCTGTAGAAAATTGCAATATTTGCTCCTTCTAATCCTCTCTTCTCCTCCCTTTCATCTATATTTCCACTTTTGACTTGTGGAGAGTGATTACAAATATAATTTGTATAAGTTGCTCTGTTGATTAGCATTTGATCTATTTGTTTTCTGAGAAACTTCAGGTATCAGAATGCTTACAGCCATAAATAAGAAGACCCAATTTAAAGTGGCTAGAAGATAGAGATATCCTTTACTTCTAACACAAAATATGAGAGCAAGGCATTTTTGGCTTCTTCCCTGAGGTCCAGGATGGTTACCATAGTCAAAGGGGTCATTGGAGAGGAGAATATTTACCATCTGTGTGCTTCATTCTTTTAGAAAGAAAAAAAAAAAGCAAAAACAAATCCCAGACATTCTCTCAGGTTCTCTTTGTCTCTACTAGCTTGAATGCTCATGCTTTAACTACACGTTGCTGGGAAAGCAAGTAGCCGATATTCAGCTATTACAGTGGAAGACAGGCTCTGCTGGGAAAAAAAGAAGTAGGGGAGGATGATGCTATATCTTTGGCAGACAGCTCATACTTCTGCCAGCTATGCATAACAGTGCCTATTTCCAGAGAGCCTCATCAATACTATGAATTGCTTAAATTTTCCTTGACTGATAAATGAAAAATGGTATCATTTTTACTTGAAAATTTTTTATAATAAAAGGGTGAACAAACATATTACTTCAATGCTCCTGCAATAATGGGAAAACTATTTAATTGGATTTCATTATATGTGAGTGCTATTGTAATTTTTCTAATAGTTAAAATGTAATTTTCTGAATAGATGATGAATTAACATGGTTTCAAATTCAAAATGTACAAAACGGTATGTAGTAAATATTTTTCACTGAAAGAGATCTTTTCATATAATATTTGTACATTATTCTACATAGTTTAATATAGAAGAAATATATAAAATATTTTATCATTCTTTTTATTTAACTAGCCCTTTGTTGATAGATTTTGAATTTTTTCCAATAAGTAGTTATAAAAAATGAGGTACTATAATAGAAAAAACACATTCATTAAACATATATGTAAGTAAATTTGAATGAAATGCAGGATCAAATTTATATACATTTGTAGTTTTGAGAAGCATTGTTTAATTTTCCATGGAGTTTGTTAAAAAAAAAAACAACCTACACTTCCACCCATAATATATGATACTCTGTGATTCTCCATAGACTCGTAAACATATCATGTAGTTAGATGACTTTGACATTAGAATAAAATTTATACAATAAGGCTGGTAAATTTTCTAATGTTCTTTTCTGTAACTAATCTTGAATATTTCTTTAAGTTGTATATCTTTATTCTTTCTGATTTTTCATGAGTTCTTTATATATTGAGGAAATTAATTTTTTCTGTAAAACACATTGCAAAACCTTTTCTTTTTACAAAAAAGTGTTGTTTCTACTTTGCCTTTGTTAATGATATAATTACAGAAGTGATAATTATATATAGTCAAATTAAATAAGCATTTATGTATGGCCTTTTGTCTTTATTGCGTTCTTTGCTATGAAGAAGCTTAAGGAAAAAAAAAAAAAGGATAAAAACTGATTTTGTTCCCAAGTCTGCATTCTACATCACAGAGAAAATTCAGTCACTTCAGGCTAACTCAGTCAAGTCAGGTACCTCATTTAACTCAGGCAATTTATTTTCCTTCAAGTCCCTAGTTTTAGGTTTAAGTTCAAGGGCTAATTTATTTAAAAGCAGAGACATTACTTTGCCAACAAAGGTCCATCTAGTCAAGGCTATGTTTTTTCCAGTGGTCATGTATGGATGTGAGAGTTGGACTGTGAAGAAAGCTGAGCACCAAAGAATTGATGCTTTTGAACTGTGGTGTTGGAGAAGAGTCTTGAGAGTCCCTTGGACTGCAAGGAGATCCAACCAGTCCATTCTGAAGGAGATCAGCCCTGGGATTTCTTTGGAAGGACAGATGCTGAAGCTGAAACTCCAGTACTTTGACCACCTCATGTGAAGAGTTGACTCATTGGAAAAGACTCTGATGCTGGGAGGGATTGGGGGCAGGAGGAGAAGGGCACGACAGAGGATGAGATGGCTGGATGGCATCATTGACTTGATGGACGTGAGTTTGAGTGAACTCCAGGAGTTGGTGATGGACAGGGAGGCCTGGCGTGCTGCAACTGAACTGAACTGAACTGAATATACTGCCATATCTTTGTGGGCCTATATTTGATTCCTATGTATACATTAGTTCAGTTCAGTTCAGTCACTCAGTAGTGTCCAACTCTGCAAACCCATGAACTACAGCACACCAAGCCTCCCTGTCCATCACCAACTCCCAGAGTATACTCAAACTCATGCCTATTGAGTCGGTGATGCCATGTAACCATCTCATCCTCTGTAGTCCCCTTCTCCTCCTGCCTTCAATCTTTCCCAGCATCAGGGTCTTTGCAAATGAGTCTGTTCTTCACATCAGGTGGCCAAAGTATTGGAGTTTCAGCTTCACCATCAGTCCTTCCAATGAATATTGAGGATTGATTTCAATTAGTATGAACTGGTTGGATCTCCTTGCTGTCCAAGGGACTCCCAAGAGTCTTCCCCAAGACCACAGTCCAAAAGCATCAATTCTTTGGGACTCAGCTTTCTTTATAGTCCAAATCTCACATCCATATATGACTACTGGAAAAACCATAGCTTTGACTAGATGGACCTTGGTTGGCAAAGTAATATCTCTGCTTTTTAATATGCTGTCTAGTTTGGTCATAACTTGCCTTCCAAGGAGTAAGTGTCTTTTAATTTCATGGCTGCAGTCACCATCTGCAGTGATTTTGGATCACAAAAAAAAATAAAATAAAATAAAATCACCCACTGTTTCCACAAAATAATCCACATATGTGAATGTATTTGATATTATACAAATGTTATTTCATGGATATTCTTTACCACATACCTTTTTTCCAGTGTTACTCTTTTATTTACCTGCTCATTGCCCCAGATCTTTTTTGACTGAGTCAGTTTATTAATTTTTTATGTTAAGAGGTGTGTGTGCTAGCATGCTGTCACTTCAGTAATGTCTGACTCTGTGTGACCTTATGGACTGCATTCTACCAGATTCCTCTGCCCATGAGGATTCTCCAGGCAAGCATCCTGGAGTGGTTTGCTGTGCCCTCCTTCAGGGGATCTTTCCCATGTTAAGGGATAGCTTTTTCTAAGAGAAATCATTGAAGGGATAATTGCTCACAGGTAATAACATAAATGTTACATTGTCAATAAATAGTTTATTAGTAGCAGTACCTCTTTATTGAATGCAATTATATGTACCAGGCACTATAAACCTCTTGTATTTCTTAAATTCTACAACAATCTTCATAGCTGAAGAAATTAGAGACAGAGAGATTGTATGTTTCAAATATTTATTGCAAGCAAATGGAGGAACTGAGACTTGAACTCAAGAGGACTGGTTCCAGATTCTATGCTCTTAAGTGAAAGTGAAGTCACTCCATCATGTTCGACTCTTTGCGACCCCATGGACTGTAGCCCACCAGGCTCCTCTGTCCATGGGATTCTCCAGGCAAGAATACTGGAGTGGGTTGCCATTTCCTTCTGTGCTCTTCAGTTCAGTTCAGTCGCTCAGTCATGTCCAACTCTTTGCGACCCCATGAATTGCAGCACACCAGGCCTTCCTGTCCATTACCAACTCCTGGAGTTCACTCAAACTCATATCCATCGAATCGGTGATGCCATCCAGCCATCTCATCCTCTGTCATCCCCCTTTCCTCCTGCCCCCAATCCCTCCCAGCATCAGAGTCTTTTCCAGTGAGTCAGCTCTTCACATGAGGTGGCCAAAGTCCTGGAGTTTCAGCTTTAGCATCATTCCTTCCAAAGAACACCCAGGACTGATCTCCTTTAGGATGGACTGGTTGGATCTCCTTGCTGTCAAAGGGACTCTCAAGAGTCTTCTCCAACACCACAGTTCAAAAGCATCAATTCTTCGGCACTCAGCCTTCTTCACAGTCCAACTCTCAAATCCATACATGACCACTGGAAAAACCATAGCCTTGACTAGATGGACTTTTGTTGGCAAAGTAATGTCTCTGCTTTTCAATATGCTGTCTAGGTTGGTCATAACTTTCCTTCCAAGGAGTAAGCGTCTTTTAATTTCATGGCTGCAGGTCACCATCTGCAGTGATTTTGGAGCCCCCCAAAATAAAGTGACACTGTTTCAACCACTATAAAATTCCATACTAACTCAAGGGTAACTTCCTCGATCCCTGTTGACATTCCAGCAAACATTTCTTATCCTAAGACAGCCCAGCTGTGCTTCTTTCTTTTGAGTTTCATGAGATACCCTACATGAGCTTGCAGAAAAACCTGTTGAGACCTGCTCCAGCAGGTTTCAGATACTTGATATCAAACATACTTTGATAATGATGGCAAAAAAGACTATATACCAAGGTCTGCTTGTCTCATTTATTTTGCTTTCTTTAAAACTCAGTGCAATAAACAGGTACTCATACTGAGTTGAAAGGCTTCCTTTGGGAAGACAATATTTCACTCAGAACTAGAGGTCATGAATACCTCTCTCACTTCCAAATACCAGCATCAGTCAACTATGAGTGATGCCTTCTGGGAAACAATATACATAGAATGAGACTTCTTTTTTCAAAACTTCATGTTTTTTCATTGTTGAGAATTGTGAGACCCATAGGGCCTCAATTGACATGAGAATACTGCTATTTGTGCTTAAAATAGAGGCTTTGTGCTTGGGTCTAAATTGGATATGTCAGTCCTTCCCAGTGAGATCAGAATCTGGGTCAAGTTTCAAGCCTTAGAGATCAGTTAGGTTTGGCCCTGGTAACAAGTTTATTTGATGTGCTTGAAGAAAGAACTATCATTGTTTGCCTGTGCTTTTCTGAAAAAGAAGACAAAGTTGATGGTTGCGAATTGACTCTGAGTTACTAAAAGACAGACCTGTTCCCCTGTCAGGGGAACCCATATATCATAAACTATGATTATAAACTCATTTTAGAACACTTAGTCTTGGGAAATGTATCCCATTTAGACAAATGTAGGAGAAATAGGAAACTGGTTGTATTGAAATTGAAATGTCAAAACCAAATATGCTTTCTAAATTTAATTGATTTATACTTAGTTATAATAAAAAGACATTTATGATGTCTGTAAAAACTGAGGTATTGAATTTTGAATTGAGGTACCAAGGCTTCCCTGGTGGCTCAGATGGTAAGAATCTTCCTGTAATGCAGGAGACCCAAGTTTGATCTCTGAGTTGGATGATCCCTTGTAGAAGGGATAAGCTACCCATTTCAGTATTCTTTCCTGGAGAACCCCATAGACAGAGGAGACTGGCGGGCTACAGTCCACAGGGTCACAAAGAGTCAGACACACCTAAGTAACTAATCATGTACACACATGTGTCAAGTGCCAAGCAGTGTGTTCAAAAAAGAATTAAGGCAATGGCTATAAGAAATAGCTTGTGAATATGATTCCGGATGAGAGAAAAAGCAGAGTCCACAAAGCAATCCTGGAAACCTGTATCAAAAACCTTCACCAATAACCCAGAAGAAAACCTTGGCTGGGAAGGAAGTGCAGATAAACGTACATAATAATTATAGTTGGCCACATGTCTACTGGGGCCTCATTTCTCTAAGTTTAACTGGAACATGGTTACTGCTGTTTGTAAACTTCTTCACATTCTATTTTGTCTCCTATCTCAACTTGAAGAACGTAAAATGGCTCACGTGCAAAAAAAATACAACTGATTCTGTTTCTTTTCAAGATTCAGTGCTTCATTAAATGACTCTTAAAAAGAGAGTCCCCAGTCATTCCCTTTGTACGACTATTTGCTTGTAGCACCAGAAAATAGCCAGCACTCAATGAATTGGACTGAATTGATTTGATTAGCACACCATGTACTTAGAGAATGTCCCTCCAAACTCTAGCTTTACAAGCCAATATCATGTCATCATTTGGAGAGGGAGAGGGTGGGATGATTTGGGAGAATGGCATTGAAACATGTATAATATCATATAAGAAACGAATCACCAGTCTAGGTTTGGTGCAGGATACAGGATGATTGGGGCTGGTGCACTGGGATGACCCAGAGGGATGGTATGGGGAGGGAGGTGGGAGGGGGGTTCAGGATTGGGCACATGTGTACACCCGTGGTGGATTCATGTTGATGTATGGTAAAACCAATACAGTATTGTAAAGTAAAATAAAAATAAAATAAATAAATAAAAATTTTTAAAAAATCTCACAGATTTCTCTTTCAGATGTGACAGGACCTCTCTCTCATTAC
>SJYQ01001572.1:153463-189423 GCA_006410935.1 Redunca redunca | reverse complement strand
CATATTAAGTAATAAAATAATACCTAGAAAAATATTTATTTGGGCCATAGGATTATTTCTTTATTTCTCTATTCACACTGTTTTTGAGTAAAATGATATAGCATAATATTGAAACTAAACTGTAAGATTTTTCGAATTCAGATAGTACTTTGAACATAGATTAATATCTTACATTAAGAAACATGGTACAGGATAGAATTAGTTGCCCTGGGAATTCAGCCTCAGACCCAAGCCTGCTCTGAACTGCTGTGAGAAGAAAAATGGATAGGGAGTCAGGAAGAGCGTTTTCAGACAGTCTTCTGGCAACACAAAATCCATGTGCTTCCAGAGCCTTGTTCTGAGCAGTTTTCTACCTTGGATCTGGGGTGCAGTTTAAAAATTAAGGTGTTTCCCAACTGAGCACTGCATTCCCAAGCAGCCTTTGATTTTAAAAGCCCAATTCTCAGGAGTGCTTAATCTGATGAGCTTCCTCCAAGGTTTAAGAGGAAATTAGATATTAGAGAAATTAATTAGGAATTACATGCTGACTTTTCCCATTGATTTCTTTACATTGGGTCTCATGGTTTGCAGTTTATAACATAGGGACTCATCAGAATTAATAGAGAAATTAAAGAAGAATTAGATTTCTGTGGAAATTCTAATTTACAAAGTGAGATACAGAGCCTAAAAATCTGGGTGTGAAGTCAGTTCCCTAGTTCTATTCTATTCAAAGTGTGGTTCTTCAACAAGCAGCATGAGTATCACTGAAGAGTCTTGAAACGCTCAGCATCTCAGTCCCCACTCTAAACCTTCTGAATCAGAATCTGCATTTTAGTAATATCACCAGGTTTTTTATGGACACATTATAATTCAGACACACTGGTCTACATTGCCTCGTAAATACCGAACTTTGTTAACCTATTGATGGAAATTTCATGGAAGGCTTGACATCATCTTTTGTTTTGATTTGGTTCACGTGCCTTAAACATATTTGGTTCATAAATTGTTTTATCAAGATAACCATGCATAACTAAGTTTTGGGAACTGTTTACCAATTTAAAAAAGTCTAGAATGAACCTATGTTATAACCCCAGAAGCATTAACTATTGTACACAATTCTTTATAGAATATTTACAACTGTGTAAATATGGAACACATCAAGATAGCCACAGAACTGCTTGACTGAACTAATGTGGTGAAGCTAAGTTACAACATGAACAAAAATTGCTAGGACATAACTCAGAGCAACATGTCAACTCTGCTATATCTGGCAGTAGTAGCAGCAACAAAATCAAGCTGGTTGGAGGTTCTTTGTAGGTTTTTACCTACAAATGCAAAAAAATAAAGAAAGAAAGAAGCAAAAAGCAACAGACTTTTTTCAGCAAAAACCCAGGTATGGTCTGTACATGCTTATACATACCACCCCATTTAAATACATGTTTGTCATGAATCCCAAAATAGTACCAACACAATTAGCTGCATTTTCTAATACAATAAAAGAAAAATAATAAGTTATAGAGACAGTGAGATGAAACAAATTTCTAAAAATCCTTTTAAAAGAAGTAAAATATTGTTTCTGCATGATTAAATCCTGGCCTCTTTTAGGGGAATAATTAGCACCATCAGTCCAGATCTGATAATAACACCATAAAATCTGACAAATCACAGCTGGAATCCTGATGGAAGGATGAAGAGAAGGCTTAGGATCAAACTGCTTAACGGTTTTGTTTGTATCATCAAAGAGTTTAAAGATGTATGTCAGCTGATGTGGGAGTAAATCTTGGTCTTTTCATATATCAGGCCATGTTCTTACACTCAAGCTTCCTAATTATTGGTGTCACATGGTTTATTTACACAGAGGCAATTTAGTTTTGATTTGCTCCTCTACTTTACACCAGGGAATCTACGTTTTTCCAAGGGCAGGGGATATAAGTGAGCTGTGTGGCCCATTCCCTTATTGTTTAATGAGATCTGATTTCTTTCAAGCTCCTGAAGAAGCTGCTTCCTGATGTTTGGCTGGGCTTGTAGCCATTACTGTGAGAGCTGGGAAAGACTAAAGGGGTCATCATGCCAGCACTTCGGCAGAAGACAGAGAAACGTGCAAACTATTTTTTGAGACGTCTCTCTGAACCCTAAGGTGCTTAGTCGCTCAATCATGTCTGACTCTTTGTGATCCCATGGACTGTAGCCCTCCAGGCTCCTCTGTCCATGGGGATTCTCCAGGCAAGAATACTGGAGTGGGTTGCAATTTCCTTCTTCAGGGGATCTTACCAATCTAGGGATCGAACCCAGGTCTCCCACACTGCAGGCAGATTCTTTACTATCTGAGCCACCAGGGAAGCCCTTATACTCTAGAAAAAGAGACAAATAGAAAATAGTGCTGGTTAACGGATGGTGTTAGTAATACTTGTGTACACTATTTTTACACATCTATTAATCACAGGCAAGAATGAGGCTTTCAATAGATAAGTACTATAGCAAATAACGTTTGCTTGATAAGAAATAGTAACATCAATATCTAATAATTGAATGGCAAACAGTTATAATAACAAAAACAATTTCATGTTATTTGAAGAGTAAGTCTGACTTTTGAGAAGTGATGCTATTTTTTTTAGTAGGAGAATAAATCATCTGATCAAGGATTTAATGCAGAGATAATAACTTCTAGTCAGAAACTAGGCCTTCCCAGGTGACACAGCAGTAACGAATCTGCCTCCCAGTGCAGGAGATGCAGTAGAGGAGGGCTTAATCCCTGGGTCAGGAAGATCTCCTACAGAAGGAAATGACAACCCACTCCAGTATTCTTGCCTGGAAAATCTGTAAGGTCGGACCCGGGGGCCAGAACGGGCCGCCCCTTCCCCCACCCACCAGCAGGGGAAGTCCCTAAGGAAGGGGCCTCCCAGATCCCGGGGACCGGTGACAGCACAGCTCACCAGCTAAAGCCGCCCCACCTCCGCCACGTACCTCTGCCAGGCAACCTATCCAAACCCCCCATCCGTTAACCTGGCCATCCCTCGCAGCGTGCATATTAAAACAAACTTCTAACATGGTCCAGGCGCAGACTTCCTCGACCTGCCTCGTTAGGGTCTGGGAACCCCGCCCGGGAGCACTTCGCCATTAAAAAGCCTGTTAGACACTCTTTTGGTGTCCTGGTCTTCTACCTAACAAAATCCTGTGAACAGAGGAGCCTGGTGGGCTACAGTCCATGGGGTCACAAAGAGTTAGACACCACTGAATGACTGAGTGCACATGCAGTTATGAACTAATGCTGGCATTTTTTTTTTTAATTACTGTAGAGTTTATGTAGCTTCAGGTAGATTCTTCTCTGAAGTAACATCAAATATGATGTTCAGTTGAGTTCAGTTCAGTCGCTCAGTTTTTGCAACCCCGTGAATCACAGCACACCAGGCCTCCCTGTCCATCACCAGCTCCCGGAGTTCACTCAGACTCGCGTCCATGGAGTCAGTAATGCCATCCAGCCATCTCATCCTCGGTATTGCCACATCTTACAGAAGAGCTTGGATGTATTTAGTAAAGGAAAATCCTACAAAATATATTTCCAGATAATCCCTGTTGCTTTCACATAACTGCATTATTTACATACAGTTACACATACATATCGGAGAAAGCAATGGCATCCCCACTCCAGTACTTTTGCCTGGAAATCCCATGGATGGAGGAGCCTGGTAGGCTGCAGTCCATTGGGTTGCGAAGAGTCGGACATGACTGAGTGACTTCACCTTCACTTTTCACTTTCATGCATTGGAGAAGGAAATGGCAACCTACTCCAGTGTTTTTGCCTGGAGAATCCCAGGAGTAGGGAGCCTGGTGGCCTGCCGTCTGTGGGGTCGCACAGAGTCAGATATGAATGAAGTGATGCAGCAGCAGCAGCAACACATACATATATACCTCTGTGGTGCATACATATATACATGTAGACACATGTTCTGGAGTATATACTTGCCCAGGAAAATACCTAGGACAACACAAGACAGATTTGAAGCTACTGCAGTGGTTTTCAGTCTTGGGTGCACGTTCAGGTCACCTGGATTGCCCTTAAAATTATCAATGCTTGTGCCCCGCCCATCCCAGGCATGCTGATTTCACTAATTTGGAGTTCAGCACTGAGACTTTTTTCAGTTTCACAGGTGATTCAAATATACACCTAAAAATGAACAACTCTGAGCTAATATGATTTCCTAATGTTTTGATTTTGAACAAACACACCAGCTGGCCTTCTCTGTTTCTCAGAATTTGTATCTCTCCTTCCAAAACAAGAGCTACTAACCCCTTCATAAAGACAGTTTTTCCTCTGAGACTGTCTTGACGGCAGTTTGAATGAGGAAAGCGGGGATGAAGACACTATAGAATGTAGGCGCATGAGTGACAGGGCTCTGTCTTGGTGATCACTGCACCTACAGTATCTTCAGGCACCTAACATATTAGCCACTTAATAAGACTGGCGTGCTGCGGTTCATGGGGTCGCAGAGTCAGACACGACTGAGCGACTGAACCTAACAGAACTGAAATACATTTTGGATAGATAAATGAATGCATGTAGCTACTGTGGTTACTTTGGCTCCAATCTTGTGTCCCAAGAATCTCTTATTTGTGGCCAGAGTTATAAGATTTTCATCTCTTTATTCTTATCATGTCTTTTGCTATGTGCCTCAGTCTTTGTCATTGTAACTAAAGAAGAAGTTTTTGCAGTGGCTGCCTTGATGAAAATTTTCTCCCACATCAGTTGGAAAAGACCAAAGTGCACGGGACCAGAACTCTGCCTCATGACTTCTGCTGGAGGAGGGAACAGCTGGTCCAGCAGAGCCGAATGAATGCCTCTAATATTTTTGTTCATATTATTTGGTAGTGCAAGTTTCACGTGGCAGTAATGTTTCTTAACTGCGGATAGCGCATGATTTTCAGAGTTTTTGGTTGCATACAGGAGACAAAAGATTGGCTGTGGTCGCATAGCTGACTTATGCCAAGTAAATGATTCAAAATGAACTCTTAACTCACTTGGCGTCACTCAGCAGTCACTCCTAGCATCACCCTCTTGACAACCTGCAGGTGGCCAAAGCCTTTTGAAATTCCACAGTCCTCAGCTCCAGTGTAACCATCACTTAAAGAAGACAGTGACAAAAAATAGCAAAGCAACAATCTTTGCAGTTTTTAATTAATCCCTAACTTTCATGGTCTTAGATGTGATAATACACATATGTTACTTTGGAAAAAAGCACATATATTTAATGTTTTAAATACTTACTGAGTTGACTCTCACAGTGTAAAAGATGTTTTATCAGTGCAGTAATTCTGAAAGGCTGCTTTAAACATTATAAGCATTTCATAAGTCAGATTATGTCTCAAACAGACTCTGTTGAGTCTGTTTATAATCCCAAAGGCTTATCATCATACTCAGAATATAATCTAGTGTTAACTGTATCAGGTCACCTATGATTCCTTAATCATCCCAAGCAGGGTCTATGCTCAAGGTTTTTACACTTGCTGTTTATAGTTTGTAGAACTTTGTTCTCTTGAATAGCAAATAGCTTACTTTACTTCACTCTCTTCAATGTGACCTCATCATAGAGTCCTTTTCTGCCCACGTGTGTGAATTAGTGCCTGTATCTGATACTCTCTACCCCCTTACTTATTTTTCTTTTCTTGTAACAATTTGACATTTAACATATTCACTACTGACTTGTGCTCCAACACACAAGCACACACCCTTAGGAATGTAAACTCTAAGGACCTTTTATTTTCACTGTGGTATCCCATGTACTTATAAAATTACTATTGTATATGTTCAATAAATACTGATTAGAAACACAAGAAGTATGGCAATAAAAAATCACTAGAAATGACTTTGTAATGTGTAAAACTTGGGATCTTCTGGAATCCATATTTCTGGGCATTCTGAATACATTCTTTTAGTCATTTAGTTGAAGAATTTGAATAATTGGATCAGTGATACTATACACCTGGCAGACTGAATGCCAAGTAGTTTTCCAGGTAGGTTTTTCTAGATGATGAATAATTTTTGATGTACATGTAATGTCCTTATTTGGATAAATTACATATAAATAAGTAAATAATTGACCTTCATCTCTAATGTTTGTGGTATTTGACTTGTAAGATCATGAAAGATGTGGGAAATTTTCAGTTGTATTGAGTATTGTATTTGCTTTATCAGAATACATCACAAGTTAAAATACAAAGCAGGATATTTACAAAGGAAAAAAAAATCATGTGATGTGCTGAGGAAATTTATGCTGCAGAACTTTACCAAGTTAATGAATGAAAGACTCTTGAGGAACTGGTGAATACAAAAAGATATGGGAGATAATACATGCAGAGGCTGAGAAAATTACAGTGCAAGGTAGAAAGTGACAAATTAATAGTAGAGAAAGCAAGTTAAACTCTGATCAGAGAAGACAGATTGCAGTCAGAAAAGGCTTCATTGAGCGGGGAGGATAGTGTCTATGTTGGAAATGAAATAGAAACATTCTCCTCAATTATCCAAAATTAAAGCCAACTTAAGAAACTAATAGCATTTTAACTATACAAGGCTTAAATAATTAGAAAAAAGAATGAATATTTATGAATAAAGCTTTCTACCCTAGTCAGGATCATATGTAAAACTCCAGGTGATTAATCGACTACCACAAAGGCATAATAAATTCTTACTTACTCTAGACATAAAAAGTTACTGCTTGCACAGCTTTTCTTTTGAAGAGGAACACATACCTTTAATGTTTTAAATGCCTGCTGAGTTGACTATAACTCACAGGTATAAACCATGTTTATCTTTCTAATGAACCCCCAAAAGTGATGACATATTGGAATAATGTGAACAAGAAGTCCTTTTAATGCTTACAATAGTGAATGGGTCTGAGCAATTTGCAACCCAGATCAAACTAGAAAGGAAACTAATCATAAGCTGCAGGGATCAGTGACATCAATATAACTTCGAATTTGATCCTTATTATTCAAAGGATCTGAAAGTTCCTTAGTCTCAGGCTGTATTATGTTGCCATCTTTTTTATTAAATCTCATGGATTACATAAACAGGACAGTTCTTGTTAGGAACTGCTTATTGTATGTTCTACCCAAATCTATTTGCTGGGTGATTTCTACACTACACTGTCTTTTTCACCTAATTTATGTCTTTTCTTTCTTCCTCTCTGTTCTGGCCTCTGTTCAGTCTCAACTACACATGCCCAGACATATACACACACCGTTGTACATCACAGCAACAGATGAACAAATAAAATACTATCACATTCCTTTTAATAGGAATTAATATCAATTTCCTCTTAATAGCCTAAGGTAAGCCTCAGGTTCCCATTAACCAGTGAGAATCACTTCAGATGTTGAACATAATGCTTCTCATGGAAGTATGAACAAAAAGACACTAAGTCATAAGGTGAAATGATCTCTGTTCAGTTCCCTGAAAGTTTCAAAAAGTATTTGTCCACAGCTGACTCCAAATGAATGATTTTTACACTAAATTCATATAACTTTTTTTTCTCTTTTCCTGCTATGCCATGTGTAGAATTTTTAACAAATCTGCCTGATATCCCAAACCACAGAGAATTAGAGACAAGTCTAACAACAACAACAAAAAATATGAGATTAAATCAAATGAAAATTCTCTAGTGACAAGAGGCGGCTCTGGTTTAATTTCTCTAAAATAAAAGCCAAAGGCTGGAAGCATGACAAGTTCAAACTGGGCAAACAAGAAACATTATATTCAAGCATGCAGGAGAGGCTGGGACACAGTATCCCCGAAATCCCCATTCCTGGAGTATGTGGCGACTCAACACGGTACTCAGGGAATTTTCTCCCTAAGGAGCAAAGGATTTGAACCCCACACTGGGCACCTTCGCTTTTAAGACCAGCACCTGAGAGACCCCCACCCCAAACATCTAGCTTTGAAAATCGATAGGGTTTGTGTCCAAGACATCCCCCAGGCAGTAACAGGCTGAGAAGGGACTCACAAACTGCCCGCAGGCTCAGATTCACCCGCCTCATGTCCAGCACAATTGTAGCTGCTCCTGCAACCAGATATCAAGAGAAAAGAGGCTCATTTACTTATATATAAGCAGCCTGAGTGTCAGGTGTCCAACTTAACAAGAGCTTCTGGATGCCCACCAGAGAGGACACCAGGGACACCATCTTTGGTGACTCCCTCTGCCTGCTCTAGCTCTGGGGTGCCATCTTTCTCTCTTTCTTTTTTCTCTCCTCCCCACAGGTCTTGAAAGAAAGTGAAAGTGAAAGTGAAAGTGAAGTTGCTCCCTCGTGTCTGGCTCTTTGCGACCCCATAGAAGGTAGCCTACCAGGCTCCTCCGTCCATGGGATTTTCCAGGCAAGAGTACTGGAGTGGATTGCCATTTCCTTCTCCAGAGAATCTTCCCAACCCAGGGATCGAACCCAGATCTCCTGCATTGTAGGCAGACACTTTACCATCTGAGCCACCAGGGAAGCCTACAGGTGTCTTAAATTTGTAAAATATTTGACTAATTTATTTAATAAATTCCAGGCCTGAGACTTCCCTGGTGTAGTCCAGTGGCCAAGACTCAGAACTCCCAACTCCAGGAGCCCTGTTTGATCCCTGGTCAGGGAACTAGGTCCCACACATGGCAACTAAGAGTTTGCAGTCACAAGGAAAGATCCTGCGTGGGGCAAGGAAGATCCAGACCTCATGAACCTCAAAGACCTCGTGCAACCGAATAAAATAAATTCAGTCCCATTTCTCTTTTGCTTTTTTCCTTCACCTCCACACCACCTGCAGGTACTTTTTTTTTTCTTTTTTTCCCTAAGGACACATCTTCCTCTACTCCCACCCAGTCATGGGCATCTCTAAAGTTTTTGTTTGTTTTTAGGTTTGGCTTTTCTTCTTCTCCTGGCCACCTTCCGGTAAGCACCATCCTCCCACTATCCCTGTGTCATGCTCCAGAGGTCTTGTATTTCCTAGAAGGGAGGTTTTATATATGCCTGGTCCCTAGGTTCTGCAGCTACTAACCAGGGGACACTCCTCAATGGCCTGGCCCTCGTGACCAGTGAGTTTGTGTTCCTGAGTCCCAAGGAACTATGGGAAAATTTGCTCTTAGCAGGCTACCTACCACCTCTAGGACACTGTTCGGTTCAGTCCAGTTCAGTCACTCAGTCGTGTCCGACTCTTTGCCACCCCATGAAGGCCTCCCTGTCCATCACCAACTCCTGGACTTCACTCAGACTCACATCCATCGAGTCAGTGATGCCATCCAGCCATCTCATCCTCTGTCGTCCCCTTCCCCTCCTGCCCACAATCCCTCCCAGCATCAGAGTCTTTTCCAGTGAGTCAACACTTCACATGAGGTAGCCAAAGTACTGGAGCTTCAGCTTTAGGATCAGTCCTTCCAAAGAAATTCCAGGGTTGATCTCCTTCAGAATGGACTGGTTGGATCTCCTTGCAGTCCAAGGGACTCTCAAGAGTCTTCTCCAACACCACAGTTCAAAAGCATCAATTCTTTGGTGCTCAGCCTTCTTCACAGTCCAACTCTCATATCCATACATGACCACAGGAGAAACCATAGCCTTGACTAGACAGACCTTAGTTGGCAAAGTAATGTCTCTGCTTTTGAATATACTATCTAGGTTGGTCATAACTTTTCTTCCCAGGAGTAAGTGTCTTTTAATTTCATGGCTGCAGTCACCATCTGCAGTGATTTTGGAGCCCAAAAACATAAAGTCTGATACTGTTTCCACTGTTTCCCCATCTATTTCCCAGGACACTGTACAGGTGGCCAACTGAAACACAGCCCAGTCTTGCTGTGAAAAAAGCCTAATTGCTTATCTAGGCTTTGGCCTGAGGGGCAGGGTTCTGGTTTGGCCCACACATAGGGGACTACAGAATGGCTCTCCAGAAACAAGCCTGATGGACACCATTTTTGTGCTCTCCCTCAGTCTCACTCCAGCTTGCTAGTGTCTCCTAGAAAGGAGTTTATACTCTTGTCTGGTGCCCCAATTTTTGTGGCTGCTGCCAGGGGACACCATACCATGGCCTGGCTTTGGTGGTAAAATTTCACTTTGGGGGGAGCACTAGCAAGGCTTTATATATATACTCCAATTCAGGAGTTTCTAAACTGTCTTCCCACATCCTAAAACTTGTTTCAAAGATGTTTCAGGGATTTCCACTGCAGGCGAAGAAGGGGTGAAAGTGACAGGGCATAAGGAACTCTCTGGACCCCGACTTTTGCCTCAAAAGAAAAGACCCATTTTATGACTCCCAACACTGAGCTTTCCTGTTGAATTTCATTCAAAGAAAGAATGTGTGTCAGTTTTGGATCTCTAGAAAGTATATTCCAGTATGGAACTAAGAGTGTAAAATACTGATTGGGCAAAACACCTGTAAAAGATAAATGTGGAAGAAGCAGGAATAGATGGCATGAGGTCTCTGAATCCTCATAGAAGCAGATGCCAAGATTGAATTAAAAATAGGATTTTATGGTGGAAATTGTGGGCTGGAAGAAAATGGGCAAGTATCTAGAGAAGGCTGGAAGAGCCTTCAGACCATAATGAAAGTTCTATCTTAAGGGAAGGAGGGGCTTCCCAAGCAGCGCTAGTGGTAAAGAACCTGCCTGTCAATGCAAGAGATGCAGGAGGTACAGGTTCGATCCTTGGGTTGGGAAGATCCCCTGGAGGCTGGAAAGGTTACCTACTCCAGTATTCTGGCCTGGAGAACCCATGGGCAGGGGAGCCTGGTGGACTATAGCCCATAGGGTAACAAAGAGTTGGGCACAACTGAAGTGACAGCACAGCACACAGCAAGTGAAAATGAGAGGGAAAGTTGAATGGAGGCATCTCAGACAGACGTGCAATCATTAAGAGAAGGTTGGCAAGGTCTTCATGGAGTCTGCAAGCTAAAGTTGGCCTTCAGAGACATCCTGTGGCTTCCAGGAATGGGCATGCCCTAACATCTGTCAGTCATTGGCAGGATACATCCCACGGAAAGTGTAGCCTCCGTGCAAACTTGGCAATGGATGTCAGAGCACAGCAGATGGAGCCCTTGGTCCAATATTCTCCCTGCAGTTGGAGGTGTGTGAAGTCCATTCTCACAGCTGCCACATGGGGGAGCTCCAGACCACCAGACCACGATGTTGACTTGATACCTGTGAAGAAAGAGAAGGAAGGTGATAGGATTGAGTGGTTAGCAGCCTCAAACTACAGTACAACTCTGAGAAACTCCCACCAGCCTGATGGAGAGACTCTGAGTAAAGACTTCATGATAGAAGAAATTACCTTCATAAAGGCACAAATGACACAGTTCTTAAGTCATATCCTTGTCAGTCACTGGAAGCCCAGGAAGAAAGTGGCCTTGGCATTAACAGTGCACCAGATTTTAAAGACACAGCAGTTGAGGCTTGTCAGCTAATTACACTGGAGAAAGTTCTTTTGAAGAAAGATCTGGGCGGTGCATCTTCATGGCTGCCAGAGAATTTCATGTGCAAAAACTGTTTGCAAATAATATATCTAGTAACTACTTCATTTTATAGATTATGAAATTTAGTAACTAAATGAAATAGCATTCCAAAGTCATATAGTTAGCTGTTTTACAACCAAGACTAAAACCAAAATATCTATTTTCTACCTAGAATTATTTACATCATACCTTCATGTATTTCCAGAATTCAGTTCTACAATACAGTAAATTATGTTTCTTTTACTTTCACCACAAAAGCCTTCAGATAATGACAGGATGAAGAGGAATCACAATTTGACTTGCACCCTATTTTAATCTTTCATTTCTTTCTTTACAAATTTTAAAGTTGTTAATAAAATTCTCAGTCAGAAAGGACCTTGAGGTCAATAAATAAGAATGATTTATTTGGGTGGTTTTTCTTTTTTAAATAAAATTCTGTTGATTTGTAAATGAATAAATAAAATCATTGTTGGAATTAAATTGTCTGACTTGGTCTGAATAGTGAATCAATGTCTAAATGAAAGAATATCAAAGGACACTGCTCACTTCTTTTGATGTGCTCATTTTCATATACTTGAAAATGCTTCTGTTGATGAGATTTCTTGTTATCTGTTAACAAAAAGAGAGTCATAAAAATCATTCATCAAGAGTCCGTTAACCCATGTGACTCTTCAAACCCTGCTTCTGAAATACTGAAATCAAAATTTTATGAAAATACAGAATTTTCTTTTTTCTATCACTTAAGTAAGTACACAGTATGCTGAGCTTTCCACAAAGCAAGTCCAAGAGATAAAATTAAGTTGAAAATGTGAATTTGGGTGCTTTTATATCTGTGATATTGAATCTAAGAAGTTATAAAATTATAGTCTTTGTTCATATTTTCATCTTTCTATTAAATTTTTTAGTTGTTGAATATTATAAATGCTATATGTTTATTAAATTGGCTTTCTTTTTGTGTATCCTAGGAAAATATTTATAATTTATTGCCAAAACATAAAATATCTCTCTTCTCCTATGAGGTCTTTTCTGATTGCACACTTGTTGATGTCTTCTTACTTTTTTCAGAAGAAAATAGAATGAAAGAAGTCAGCAACATAAGCTAAAGCTAAGAATAACTATATCAAAAGTCAATGTTATTAGAGGATAATATACTTTTTTTTTTCCTGGTGTTAAGCCTCAGTTTTGGCTTAATACTCAGTATCATCAAATGTTAATTATTGGGTCCTGTGCTACATAATATGGTTTT
Organism: Redunca redunca; assembly: GCA_006410935.1. NCBI lineage: Eukaryota > Metazoa > Chordata > Mammalia > Artiodactyla > Bovidae > Redunca > Redunca redunca. The sequence continues at coordinate 176,737 of SJYQ01001572.1, read as the reverse complement.
CAGAAGAAATGTAAGACCTTTTTTTTATTTTTATTTTTTTAAGCTCACTAAAGGTTTTAGAGAAGGGAATGGTAATCCACACCAGTATTCCTGCCTGGAGAATCCCATGGACAGAGGAGCCTGGCAGGCCAAAGTCCATGCGGTCGCAAAGAGTCGGACACAACTGAGCGACTAACACCAACACTACTAAAGGCTTAGTCACCGGTATCTCAGATCTAAAGTGAGCTTGGAGACCATCCAGTTTAATTTTTTTCCTGTGCATCCCTCTAGAAAACAGCTTGGGTCAGGAATCACTCTAATTGTTAGAGAACATCTTCATTGTATAGGCTATGTCCATCTTACCCACTGGTTTAATTTATACTCTGAGAAGCAGCTCAAAACTGTTTCAATCCTCTTTTCCATGTGGTAGCACTTTAATAAGACAACTCTCATGCCTCTTGTCCTCATGTATTAGCCACATAATTGTATTTAAATATATACTAATATAACTTTCTTTTAAAATTAAATATCTTGCTACTGTGGCTTTCAATGCAGGCTGGGTTTCATTAAGTCTTGCCTAAAGGAAGAATGTTTGGAGAGCAGGCAGAAGTTTTTATTCCCTTGACTGTTTTAAAAAACAAGATTTTTTATGAGCATCAAAGAAGAAGGAGAGGTTTAGCTTCTTCAGATTCTTTTGGATTCCAGGGTGAAATCCCTGAGGAAATTGCAAGAAAAAAGGCGAGATGGATGAGCTTTAAAAATAATGGAATCAGATAATTAGATTTAATTAGGTCACCTCCTTACCATCATCATAATCTATTCTTTCATTTAGTGTTATTATCGATACCAGGTGAAAAAATGAACTCACTTTTGTAGCGAACAAACTGAAAGTCTGTAAAATAATAAAACAAATTTTAAAAGAAGAAAAGTTGTTATTGCAGTTACTTTAAAAGTTAGTTTACATTTTTGGTTTCTTGCATCTTAGTTTCCATTATGTAAAAGTTAGAATGTATTATGTAAAACCTAAGCTATGGTGAATGGGATTTTACAATTCTAAGCAGAGGTAAAACTAAAACTATGATTTATGCTTTTAAATCTGCTTTATTTTAGAGTCAGGTCTAAGTTCTATAGAAATTAATTTTGTACTGGCATATATCTAAAATATTCTAAAAACCAAGACTCACTTTCAGTCATGTTGGAATAGTATCCCTTCGCAAAATGACTATTCAAACTTAGCTTGTAGGAAGTTGAATTTTCTTCCAGATACACAGGAACTTGTGATAAAATTGGATATCATTTGCAAATGTCTTTATGCAGAAAGGAACAATATATTTTGCCATAGAGTATTTTATACAAACTGCTCTATATTTTGACTTTTTATTGTGTGTTGCCTTGTGGCAATGTTATTTTAACCAGTTTTTGTTATATTATTATTTAGAACTTCAACCTAGTTAACTCAAAGTTTGTTAAAGTGCACAACAAAAGTGAGATTTGCTTTGTTATTCTAGAGTTATTATGATTGTATATAAATTTGCCAAATCTCACTAGAATAGCAAAAGAAGAATGCTCAAATGAAGCAAAATTATTTTCTACATTATTATTCTAGCTTTCTACTCCATAAAATGCAAACTTACTCCATTAAAATAGCAACATTTGCACAAAATAAAAAAAATTAAGCTAGAGACTGAAAATTTTAAATACATTCACTTCTATAGCTGTGTATAACATCACCTATTTTTATTTTGCTAGACTTCCCCTTCATCATTCACCTGGAATTAACACCCAGACTCAAAATAGGAGAATTGGCCTCCTCCATCCATGTGGCTGTAATGGGATCCAAAGTGCTGAATTCTGTTTTAAATTTTAAAGTGAGAATTTAACTCAAGCTCAGCCAATAAAATTACCTTATTCTTCAAGCCACAGTTATTGGCACAAGGACTTGATAAAATCTTCAGTTTTTAACACAAAATATTTTGAAAGAGACCATCTTTCTTTCCTCCAGGATGACTACCTGAACTGATGCAAACCTGGATTTGTTGGAGGCCATGGACTCCCAGGGTATAAAGTAAGTCTTTCTGCAGAGGCAGGAGGAATGAAGGCAACTTACAGGGAGAAGTCCAGGAGAGAGACAGATGACTGGGGACTTGAGAACACCATTAAAACTTGGGATTCTTTGATAAAAAGCACTAATAAACCTCTTTTTTCTTGCTTAGGTCAGGTTGATTTGATTTCTCTATTTTGCAACCGAAGAATCCTCAGAAATACAAGGTGCAGGAAAGAAATATCTTGCAGAGGTACAGCAATGGCTGGTGACTCAGTCTGTTGAAAAGTGTATATAGTAAGACTTCAGTGAGTAAAACAGGAAATATGATGTTGTGGGGAAAGAATTAACAAGCCAAACCAATGAACAGATGATATCGTGTGAAAGGATGTGTGTGTGTGTATGTTTGCATGTGTATCAGAGAGAGAGAGAGAAGGCAAAAGTGGAAATCACCATGTACAAATAGAGAATCAGTTAAATATTTAGTTTCCTAAAACTTCTTGTTAAAAACCGATTATTCTAAGAAACCATACCTCTATTGCTGCTATTAATACTATGGCTATTACCACTATTGCTACCACTACCGCTGCTGCTAAGTCGCTTCAGTCGTGTCCGACTCTTGGCGACCCCATGGACTGCAGCCTACCAGGCTCCTCCATCCATGGGATTTTCCAGGCAAGAGTACTAGCTAATATTTATTGAATTTTTTATATTCTAAAACTTTTATGTGCTAGGTCATTGATTTCTTAGGACAATTCTATCAAGGAGGTACAATTGTTATCAAACCCATTTTCCAGATAAGAAAACAGGTATAAATAACTTACTTCATGTGACATACATAGACTAAATGTTGGAGTTATGGTCTGGATGAAACTAGTCATGCTCTTAATGAATAAATAATATGTACCCAAGAAGACACCAGAAGCACCTATGCATTCTAGTGAATTCCAGAGATAGAGGAACATTAAATTTTGATGTTGTCAAACATACCTTATTCATAGTAGGCAACTGTCTGTTTTTACAATACACCTGCATCATACAGCTATTCTTCTGGTAAACGGTCCAGAGCTTCCTTATTATTGCTTCTTGACAAGGTTGAAAAGTATTAAATACAATAATTCCAATGCTAAATGTTTGATGAGCCTTATGCAACCAAAATGTATGCATAAATATATTTCAATTTGGCATATACAAGCACACATATATTCTATTAAATAAATGTGTTTATGGTAAAAGAAAATGTTAAATTCATGGTAATTTCCCATGCAAATAATGTGATTCGGATGTGATAAATTAATAATGAATGCCATTTTCTTCATGAATATTAGTTCTGATGATTCAGGCTTCTGTAGCTAGAGCCGACCGACCATGCCATCTGGTGTACAGAGTGGGTGCTGCCATGAACAGTGAGACAACAGACTCATGAACCACAAATCCAGTCTCAGAATTCAAATAATTTTACTTATTACATTTACTAGATGAGATTTAAATGTTATGAAAGGATAAGTGTATTTCTTTTTCAGATAAGGAATGGAAGGTTTTAGCTGTTTTTAACAATAAAGGCATTGGCAATTACCTGTATTCATGATTTTATAAGTATTAATCCCTGTTTTCCTTCTTCCATTCTCCCCATCTTGCATCACACACATGCTTTTGTGGTATCACCTCAAAACATTGTCCACTGATGAGGCGTTATCTGTTCAAGTGATCATCCAGAAACATACCACATGAAAAGCAAAAACAGTAGGAATAAAGAGAACCAAAAGAACATTTGATCTTCTTAGGAAGAAAACTATAGAGGCAACTAAACATTAAGGAAGCAGATACATTACTGAAAACTTCTTGTAAGCAGATTGAAAAAGCTCAAACAAATGTACAAATATCTAGTGACAATGTCATTAGTATGTGTAACACATAAAATATTACAGAATTTTAAAAACATATTAAATGTAATTACATTAACACTCTCAGCGTAAATTCAAGTCTACTCATTACTGTTATCCTCCTCAAAAATCCAGAACAGTTCGCTGTTAAAATGGAGTTTATGGTAGCACTCATCTCAGAGAATAATAGACTTAAACTGGAAAATAAACATAAAACAAAAGAACAGTTCTTAACACACAGTGAAGACTCAAATATTTGTATTGAAAAAGTATCAGAAAGACTAGAATGACAGCTCGAACAAATTCTCTTTGACTCAATCCTCCACCATCCATAGGTTCTAATTTGTTGGCTAGAATCAGTTCCATAGTCACACCAAGCTTCAAGGAAAGCTGTGAACTGAAATCAAGTTTTTCTGTTACAAAAAGGAAGAGAAGAATATATGTTGGGATATCAAACAACTGGTCACCTTGATAAAAGTACTGTTATTTGAGTCTAATTTTGAATTGCACCTAGTTTTTTCAAAAAATATTTATTTTTAATTGATTGATGATTGGTTTATAATATTGGTTTGATTTCCATCATACATCAACATGAATTAACCGTAGGTGTACATATGTCCCCTCTCTCTTGAATTTCCTTCCCACCTCCAGCCCATTCGCACCCCTCTAGGTTATTACAGGGCCCCGTTTGAGTTCTGTGAGTCATACAGCAAATTTCCATTGGCTCTCTATTCACATATGTTAGTGTGTATGCATCCATGCTATTCTCTCCATTCATCTCACCCTCTCCCTCTTCTCCCACACCCTTGTCCATAAGTCTTGAACTGAACCTAGTTTTCATTCACAATGATATATTTTAATTTGAGGCTAATTACTTTATAATGTTGTAGTGGTTTTTGCCATACATTAACATGAATCAGCCATGGGTGTACATGTGTTCCCATCCTGAACACCCCCTCCCACTTCTCTCCCCATCCCACCTCTCAGCATCATGAAATATTCTCCTAAACTTTTTTCTCTCCAGTCTGGATCATACCTTTAAAACAAATAGTGCAGACACTTGTCTATTCCCTATCCTTTCCCCAATTTTCACCTCAGAATACATAGTCTGCCACAAACTGTGTAGTCACTTATTTTCCTGGAAAATAAAGCAAGGTTTAACAGAGGGAATACCAGTACATTTACTTTTTAAATACAGAAAATCTCTGAGGTTTTTCTATACTTCTCATGTATCATTCTTTCAGAATAGCTGTTTCCTTTCTATTGCAGCTAGTGTGTCATTCTTTAGAAAGTCCTCTATGAAAATACTGGGTTGGGGAAAATTTAAAACTTAATGAAGTACCTAAGTTCTGCTGATAGGATGACAGCAACTGTTGGTAAGAAAGAACAGGGCACAAAATAAGAGTGGGGATAAAGTTCAGGTAGAGGATATAGAAAAGGAAGAAAGGAAGTAATGTTAAAGTGCTGGAACAATTCTCCCATTTCTCAAGTTTGCCTCAGTATAGCTGACAATGTGGCCCCCTAGCTTAAGGCAGCTGCCCCACACTCTGCCTTGTAATAAAGTTGAGCCACACTTAGAGTATTTGCTCTAGGAACTCCTTGGCTTTTGAGTTTCTAAGGCTCTTACTGTGTTTTTTATTTTCCCATGCAAAAACACCTTTCTCTATGTTCTCTAGTGGTAAATTCTTACCAATCCTGTGAATCACAGATCAGGTTTGAGAGTTGTGTCATTCCTATTTCATGCCGTAAAGCATACGCATGTAACTGGTCCCCGTACCAGTTATAGCTGCATCACCTGTGAACTTGTTAGAATATAAATGATCCAGATATACTAAATTAAAATCACATTGGACAAGATTTCCAGATTTATATGTACATTATAGTTTAAGAAACATTTTGTATTATATTTAAAAATTTTATGTACACAGAATCTCTTCAAATTTATTGTGAACAACTTTGAGTAAAATACTGTGATTTAATTTGAATCAACATCTCTCAACATTATACTTGTTCAATAAATATTTTACAAGTAAAACAATATGAATAGCATGTTGCATAGAAAAATTACTCCCAAGAATTGTAAATTTCAAATGCTGATCAAGAATTATTACCAACAGATACTGAATGAGTGTATCTTTTACTTATAATTTTCAAAACAACTAGTAGTAACATCATTTTTCTAACATTGCTAAAATCAACTAAGAATTATATCAAGATCCAACCAGTCCATTCTGAAGGAGATCAGCCCATGGGATTCCTTTGGAAGGAATGATGCTAAAGTTGAAACTCCAGTACTTTGGCCACCTCATGCAAAGAGTTAATTCATTGGAAAAGACTCTGATGCTGGGAGGGATTGGGGGCAGGAGGAGAAGGGGACAACCCAGGATGAGATGGCTGGATGGCATCACTGACTCGATGGATGTGAGTTTGAGTGAACTCCAGGAGTTGATGATAGACAGGGAGGCCTGGCGTGCTGTGATTCATGGGGTCTCAAAGAGTCGGACACAGCTGAGCGACTGAACTGAACTGAACTGATATGTTTAACTGAGAGAATAAAACTATTCCTTTGGCTTTTCCAGGATAGAAATTTTTTAAAATGAAGACTCAGTTAAAACTACAGTTTAGTCATAAGTAGGATGACTTTCTCAAAGTCTTTCTCACTATACTCAGCGGACATCACTAAGAAAAGCTCACTTCCACAATCATCTACTACCTGTTCTCTTGAGTCTGAGAAAGCACAATAAGCTCAGTTCTGAGAAATAAATTACTAACTTTATTGGTAAAGAAACAGAGGGTAAATAATGAAAATCTTGGGAAATCTATTTTTTTCCTTCTCATATATTAAAATTATATTATACCTAAAAAGTAGTATTTGTTTTTCTCTTGGAAAAGATGTATATGCATTTGTGTATTGCATGTGTGTGTTTGGTCCAAAAATTAGGCTCTGGATAGAAAGAATAATAAACAGATGTGCTTACACCTCCCAGTGAAAGGAAAATATTTAAATAAACCTCCTTCGGTCAAGAGATATAAGCCCTTCCTGGGCTTCACGGGGAAACTAACAGCAGCCACATGCCCTACACTTAGGCATTCCATGTTTCTAATATTATTATGCATGTTTTTCTGCAAACCAGCTCTGGTGTTACTTTTAAAGGAATGTCTCAGAAATGAGGAAATGCACTACTGACAAAATGAAGTACAAAAGGATAGGCATAGGGTAAGACAGTCCTTCAGAGAGAAGGGTTTTAAACAACGTGTGGAGAGCAGAATGCTAGGGATTAGGAAAATGAAGTTTACTTTTTTAAAAAAATTGAATGACTAGAAAATTTAGAAGTTGTAGTTTATATCATGTTTTCTAATCACACATCAATTTTTTTTGGCCCATAAAATAAAGATATGGGATATATTTGATCTATTTATAAAATTTACTTCTGAAAGAGAATATAATTTTGTAAAAAAAACTTCATAAAAACAAGGTAGAGTTATCTCTAAATATTGATTCACATATCTTGTGATAATAAATACCAAAAGAATTCCAAGAAATAAGTGGGCCAAGGTCAGTAATTTACTGTATTCCTTGATATAATGTGACTGATGGATTTGATATATTAAATTTTATGGGCTTCCCTGGTGGCTCAGATGGTAAAGAATCCACCTGCAATGCAGTAGATGTGGGTTCAATCCCTGGGTTGGGAAGATACCCTGGAGGAGGGCATGGCAACCCACTCCAGTATTCTTGCCTAGAGAATCCCCACTGTCAGAGAAGCCTGGTGGGCTACAGTCCATGGGGTTGCAAAGAGTCGGCCACAACTGAAGTGACTAAGCACGGAGCACATAACATTTTATATATATAAATAACATTTTAGTTTACTTGTGTGACCTCTGCCCTCATGATATCTAGCATCCTCATCATCACCTTGTAGTTTAAAACTTTTCAGTCTTCCTTCACAGTTGTCAAATCTTCTGAGTGAAACAACATCAATTAATTCCATGCTCCATTACTCTCTGCCCTTTTCACTTTGAAGAAACAAGTGTGCAGGTGTAAAAACAGACTCACAAAATTTCTAGTAACCACTGGCATGTAATTAAACGGATCAAATGTTAATGCCTGAGATTGTTGCTAAGTAAATTCAAATACTATTTCTGTTAAAAACAAATGTGGGAAAAGTAGCATTTTGAGATAAAGCAAATAGAAAAATATTTCAAATACCTGAAATATGGGCTTATTAAGATAATATTTACTCAGCATCACTAACTAGTAGAGAAATACAAATCAAAACAACAATGTGGTATCACCTCACACTGGTCAGAACGGCCATTATATATACACATAGATATATATTTATTTATTTATATTTATATATAAATCTACAAAAATAAATGCTGGTGAGGATGTGGAGAAAAGGGAACCTTCCTGCACACTTGGTGATTTTGTAAACTGCTATAGCCACCATGGACAACAGCATGAAAGTTCCTTAAAAAAAATAAATGCAGAACTATCATATGATCCAGCAATCTCACTCCTGGGTTGGAAAACCACACTTCAAAAAGATACATGCACCTCAATATTCATTCCAGCACTATTTACAGTAGCCAAGACATGGAATTAACTTAATTGTCCATCAATAGATGAATGGATAAAGAAAATATACCACAACTTATCTATCCATTCATCTGTTGATGGACACTTAAGTTACTTCTATGTCTTGGTTATTGCAAATAGTGCTACAATAAATACAAGGGCTTCCCAGGTGGCTCAGTGGTTAAGAATCCACCTGCCAATGCAGGAGGTGCAGGAGATACAGCTTTGATCCCTGGGTCAGGAAGATCCCATAGAGTAAGAAATTTCAACCCACTCCAGTATTATTGCTTGGAAAATTCCATGGACAGAGGAGCCTGGTGGGCTATAGTTTATGGGGTTGCAAAGGGTCCAAGACGACTTAGCAACTGAGCATACAGGCACACACATACACAAAGAAACATTACTCAGCCACAAAAAGAATGAAATATTGCCATTTGCAGCAACATGAATAGATCAAAGATTATCATATTAAAGGAAGTAAGTCAGATAAAAACCCTTCAGAAAGCAGGAATAGAAGGGACATACCTCAACATAATAAAAGCCATATATGACAAACCCACAGCAAACATTACCCTCAATGGTGAACAATTGAAAGCATTTCCCCTAAAGTCAGGAACAAGACAAGGGTGCCCACTCTCACCACTACTATTCAACATAGTTTTGGAAGTTTTGGCCACAGCAATCAAAGAATAAAAAGAAATAAAAGGAATCCAGGTTGGAAAATAAGAAGTAAAACTCTCACTGTTTGCAGATGACATGATCCTCTACATAGAAAACCCTAAAGACTCCACCAGAAAATTACTCGAGCTAATCAATGAATATAGTAAAGTTTCAGGATATAAAATTAACACAGAGAAATCCCTTGCATTCCTATACACTAATAATGAGAAAACAGAAAGAGAAATTAAGGAAACAATTCCATTTACCATTGCAACAAAAAGAATAAAATACTTAGGAATATATCTACCTAAAGAAACTAAAGACCTATATATAGAAAACTATAAAACACTGACGAAAGAAATAAAAGAGGACACAAATAGATGGCAAAAATACCATGTTCATGGATTGGAAGAATCAATATAGTGAAAATGAGTATAATACCCAAAGCAAAGCAATCTATAGATTCAGTGCAATCCCTATCAAGCTACCAGTGGTATTTTTCAGAGAACTAGAACAAATAATTTCACAATTTGTATGGAAATACAAAAAACCTTGAATAGCCAAAGCAATCTTGAGAAAGAAGAATGGAACTGGAGGAATCAACCTGCCTGACTTCAAGCTCCACTACAAAGCCACAGNAAAACTCTCACTGTTTGCAGATGACATGATCCTCTACATAGAAAACCCTAAAGACTCCACCAGAAAATTACTCGAGCTAATCAATGAATATAGTAAAGTTTCAGGATATAAAATTAACACAGAGAAATCCCTTGCATTCCTATACACTAATAATGAGAAAACAGAAAGAGAAATTAAGGAAACAATTCCATTTACCATTGCAACAAAAAGAATAAAATACTTAGGAATATATCTACCTAAAGAAACTAAAGACCTATATATAGAAAACTATAAAACACTGACGAAAGAAATAAAAGAGGACACAAATAGATGGCAAAAATACCATGTTCATGGATTGGAAGAATCAATATAGTGAAAATGAGTATAATACCCAAAGCAAAGCAATCTATAGATTCAGTGCAATCCCTATCAAGCTACCAGTGGTATTTTTCAGAGAACTAGAACAAATAATTTCACAATTTGTATGGAAATACAAAAAACCTTGAATAGCCAAAGCAATCTTGAGAAAGAAGAATGGAACTGGAGGAATCAACCTGCCTGACTTCAAGCTCCACTACAAAGCCACAGTCATCAAGACAGTATGATACTGGCACAAAGACAGAAATATAGATCAATGGAACAAAACAGAAAGCCCAGAGAAAAATCCACACACCTACGGACACCTTATCTTTGACAAAGGAGGCAAGAATATGCAATGGATTAAAGATAATCTCTTTAACAAGTGGTGCTGGGAAACAGGTCAACTACTTGTAAAAGAATGAAACTAGAACACTTTCTAACACCATACACAAAAATAAACTCAAAATGGATTAAAGATCTAAATGTAAGGCCAGAAACTATAAAGCTCCTAGAGGAAAACATAGGCAAAACACTCTCTGACATAATTCACAGCAGGATCCTCTATGACCACCTCCCAGAGTAATGGAAATAAAAGCAAAAATAAGCAAATGGGATCTAATTAAACTTAAAAGCTTTTGCACAATGAAGGAAAATATAAGCAAGGTGAAAAGACAGCCTTCAGGATGGGAGAAAACAGTAGCAAATGAAGCAACTGACAAAGAAATAACCTCAAAAATATACAGGCAGGTCATGCAGCTCAATTCCAGGAAAACAAACAACCCAATCAAAAAAATGGGCCAAAGAACTAAACAGACATTTTTCCAAAGAAGACATACAGATGGCTAACAAACACATGAAAAGATGCTCAACATCACTCATTATCAGAGAAATGCAAACCAAAACCACAATGAGATACCATCTCACGCTGGTCAGAATGGCTGCTGTCCAAAAGTCTACAAGCAATAAATGCTGGAGAGGGTGTGGAGAAAAGGGAACCCTCTTACACTGTTAGTGGGAGTGCAAACTAGTACAGCCGCTATGAAGAACAGTGTGGAGGGTCCTTAAAAAACTGGAAATAGAACTGCCTTATGACCCAGCAATCCCACTGCTGGGCATACACACCGAGGAAACCAGAATTGAAAGAGACACGTGTACCCCAATGTTCATCGTAGCACTGTTTATAATAGCCAGGACATGGAAGCAACCTAGATGTCCATCAGCAGACGAATGGATAAGAAAGCTGTGGTACATATCCACAATGGAATATTACTCAGCCATTAAAAGAATACATTTGAATCAGTTCTAATGAGGTGGATGAAACTGGAGCCTATTATACAGTGAAGTAAGCCAGAAAGAAAAACACCAATACAGTATACTAGTGCATATATATATATATGGAATTTAGAAAGATCGTTCAGTTCAGTTCAGTCACTCAGTCGTGTCCGACTCTTTGCGACCCCATGAATAGCAGCATGCCAGGTCTCCCTGTCCATCACCATCTCCCAGAGTTCAGTCAGAATCACGTCCATCGTGTCCATGATGCCATCCAGCCATCTCATCCTGGGTTGTCCCCTTCTCCTCCTGCCCCCAAACCCTCCCAGCATCAGAATCTTTTCCAATGAATTAACTCTTCGCATGAGGTGGCCAAAGTACTGGAGTTTCAGCTTCAGCATCATTCCTTCCAAAGAAATCCCAGGATTGATCTCCTTCAGAATGGACTGGTTGGATCTCCTTGCAGTCCAAGGGACTCTCAAGAGTCTTCTCCAACACCAACAACCCTATAAACAAGACAGCAAAAGAGACACAGATGTACAGTCTTTTAGACTCTGTGGGAGAAGGTGAGGGTGGGATGATTTGAGAGAATAGCATTTGAAACATGTATATTATCATATGTGTAAAAGACCACCAGTCCAGGTTTGATGCATGAGACAGGGTCCTCAGGGCTGGTGCACTGGGATGATCCTGAGGGATGGGATGGGAGAGAGGTGGGAGGGGGGGTTCAGAATGGGGAACACATACACACCCATGGCTGATTCATGTCAATGTATGGCAAAAACCACTACAATATTGTAAGCTAATTAGCCTCCAATTAAAATAAATAAATTTAAAAAAAAAAGCCAGGCTGGGCTAGGACCGGACAGAATCCAACAACTATCCCTAGTTCTCTTTGGCCCAACACCAAGGGAGATCACCGACTGCATCTTCATGTCGTCAAATCCTGTCTGTATCCCTGGGCTCACACCATATTCCTCCTCTCCCAGGTAGCTTCCCCCCTCTCACCAGTGAGCTGTGCTTCCCTGAACACCCTCCCCTTGTGTGCAGGGAAGGTAGTGCCCAACCCCAGGGAGACAGACAATCACAAAGACCCCAGTGGCACTGACTCTATCTCCTAGACTTTAGGCAGGGTGGGACTACAATATTTGAGATTTCTCAGATATAGCAGTAGATTCATATATTTTTTTATCTGGCAGGAAGAATTGTGAAGTTTACATCATCACAAAATAAATTGAACTGTGACTTCTGTTTCATGGAAAAAAAAAAGAAGTCAGACAGATAAAGACAAAGATCAGAATCATATGATATCACTTACTTGTGGAACCTAAGAAATGATGCAAATGAACTTATTTACAAAACAGAAACAGACTCACAGACTCAGCAAACAAATTTACATTTACCAAAGGGGAAAGGTGGTGGAGAGGGATAAAGCAGGAGATTGGAATTAACATATACACACTGCTAAAAAACAGCAAAAATACTGGAGTGAGTAGCTTTTCCCTTCTCCAGGGGATCTTCCCAACTCAGGGATTGAACCCAGGTCTCCCACAGTGCAGGCAGATTCTGTATTAGTTGAGCCACAGGGAAGCCCAGATATACAACATAACAACTAGGGGAACTCTACTGAATAGTTTATAATAACCTAAATGGGAAGGCTTCCCTGGTGGCTCAGTGGTAAAGAATCTGCTTGCCAATGCAGGAGACACAGACTCAGTCCCTTATCTGGGAAGATTCCATATGCCATGGAGCAATGAAGCTCATGGGTCAGAACTATCAAGCCTGCACTCTAGAGCCCTGGGGCCACAACTACTGAAGCCTGTGCACCATGCTCTGCCACAGCAATGAGAAGACTGGGCACTGCAACTAGAAAGTAGACCTACTCGCTGCAACTACACAAAAAGCCTGTGCAGCAACAAAGACCCAGAACAGCCAATAAATGTATATAATTATAAGGAAATTGATCAAATAACCTATATGGGAAAAGAATGGATATATGTATATGAATAACTAAATCACTTTGCTGTACACCTGAATCTAACACAATATTGTAAATCAACTATACTCCAATATAAAACAAATTTAAAAAATAAAATAATATTTGGATCAATTTTTCCCAGAAGCAATATTGGGGATCAAATCATCTGAGATTTAGGGTGAAAATGTATAATTTTTAATTGAAAATTTTATATTATTTCATTCAACTTTTAACTCACCTCTTCTATATAAATTACATACATAGCATGGTTCAAAAAAATTTTTTATCATATAGAATCAGTGTGATTGTGTGTGTGTGTGCGCACGTGGGCACCAAGGTTAGGCATACAAATGCAATCAGTGTTTATTACAGGCTAACAGGATATTTAAGGGCTACCACTTCATACACATTGAAGGCTGAGTGCCGAAAAATTGATGCTTTTGAACTATGGTGCTGGAGAAGACTTTTGTGAGTCCTGTGAACTTCAAGGAAATCAGCTCTGAATATTCATTGGAACGCTGATACTGAAGGTGAAGTTCTAATACTTTGGCCAGCTAAAGCGAAGAGCTGACTCACTAGAAAAGACCCTGACACTGGGAAAGATTGAGGGCAAGAGGAGAAGGGGTGGCAGAGAATGAGATGTTAGATAGCATCACCGACTCAGTGGGTATGAATTTGAGGAAACTCCAGGAGATAGTGAAGGAAAAGGAAGCCTAGCGTGCTGCAGTCTGTGTGGTCACAAAGAGTCGGATGCAACTTAGCAAGTGAACAACAAAAAACAAAACTCTGTACATTCTACATTCCACACATTCTCTATATTATGGTGTTAAACTGAATTTTTTAAAATGTGCAGTTTTTATACCAACAATGAAAGGTGAAATGTGTTCTTCTGAACTATGATGTTTAAGCTATCCAAATTTAAGAAAAAGACTCATTATTCCTGGTAAAAAATTCAAATGTAGATACGGACAGCTGGATTGTAGAATAATTTGATATATACGGACACTGGATAGAATAATTTGATAAATAAGGACACTGGAGTTTATTTTTTTCTCCCTATTTTACCTGTTTCCTTGTTTTACATTTTATTGGCTTCCCAAGTGTAGTTTTTGGTTTTGGCATCCTGTATAAGAGATGTTCTACCTACTACAAGGCCATGAAGATGTTTTCTTCAAGAAGATATATTCACTTTTTTTAACACATTCTAAACATGGCATGCAGAAAAAGTCAAGTTTGTTTTCTTATTTTTTTAAACAGATAAGAAATTGTTCTAGCATGATATTGAAAAGCTCACCTTTTCCCCTAAATTGAAGAGTGCTGATGTCATAAATCCAGAGCCTATCCTTGCACGAACATTCAGCTGTCTTCATTACTGCAGCTTTCATGTAAGGATGAAATCTGGTTGTATACATTCTCCATTTTTTTTTTTTAAAGCATGTATTGTGCCAATATAAATCCTTTGTTTTTATAAAAGTTTCTCTATTACTGCAAAAAAATGAAGCATTCAGAGATTTGGATTGTTATTTCATTAAAGCTGTAGATCAAACTGGGAGAACAATATTGAGTTTCCAGTCCATGAGCAGGAAAAGCTCATTATTTATTTAGATCTTTTAAAAATCCTCTCAGCAAAGATCTAATACATTTTTTTTTTTGGAAAAGCCATAACATATTTGGTTTTAATGATACTGTAAATGATATTTAAAAATTTCTCCAGTTTGTTTCTAGTGTATAGAAACATATTGATCATGTATTGAATGCTTTCTAAATTTACATATTAATATTTATATTATATAGATTCTTTTCAATTTTCTAAGCATACTTCTGCCATCTGTGAAAAAATAATTTTATCTCTCTTTATCTAATATTTATAAGTTTAATTATCTTCTCTTCTCCTTGGCAAGTACTTTCAGTACAAAATTGAAAAGAAGTAGGGAGACTGAACACCCTTATCCTTTTTCCATTTAAATAAGAAAGCATTATAACCTACCTTTTAGAATGATAGCTATAAATTTCTTGGTAGGTATCCTATATGAGATTAACAAAGGTCCCTTCAATTTCCAGAGGAGAATGTTTATCATTAATAAACACTGAATTTTAAAATGAATTGATTATTTTAAATGCTTATTTAAATGCATTATTGAACGGCTATTGAATACTTTAAATGACATATATTATTAATACAATAAATTTTATCAATTGCTTGGGACATAATTTCAAATTCACAAAATAATTGCTACCTAAAACATATATATGCTGCCCATATATATAGGTATCTATCTATCTATCTATATACCTATATGTATATGAATAGGATTGTAAATATTTCGTGTGTGGTTTTACACATTTACAAATGTTACAATTTTCCATTCTTGCAATGGTCACACCACACATTGGTACAGTGATTATGCTGGTTTCAAAAACTTAACTGGAAGTAGTTCCTCCTTTTCAATTCTCTAGAATAGTTGGTATAAAAATTGTATCACTTATTCCTTTAATGTTCTTAAAAGCTTAGTAGTGAAGACATCTGGGCCTGAAGTTCTCTTTTTTGGAAGGTTTCAAGTTTTTATTTCAATTGCTTTTAAATTATTTTCTAGATTGCAAGTTTTATATTTTATCCTTAAACCCAACAAAAGTTTAGAATGCAAAGGGTATGTGAGAAGTGTATCACTTCATATACAAGTTCAAGTTACTGATGTTAGAAAATATGGAAGTATGATATGAGGATATTTATGTTCTATTTGCAGTGAACATTAATTACATTTATGATTTTCAAAACTGTACATTTAATTAAGACACAGAAAATGTTGTGAAATAACAATGAACTTTAAAAATTTTGAGGAAATTATCAGTAGACTTTGTCAGTTTATTTTTATATTTAAATGTAATGAATTAAATGCACCTGTGTGAAATACTATCCATTATCTATATGCTTTCCTCTCTCTCTCTGCTCACACACATAAACAACCTACATATTTCAGAAAGTGTAATGAATTTCTTTGCAGTTAGCTTTAATTACATCCCCTGATTGCCTCCTCCACGTCTGAAAATTAAGGATTTCCCTTTTGAAATAACTTAAACTATTTGTTTATTATTAAGTACAAATACATAAGTTTGCTTGATTTTCCTTTGCAAAAAACTCATGTCTTTCTAATTTGAACTGGCTTGAGAGAGAGAGAAAGGCATATTTATTCTTTATTTACTGANAGGTTTGTTTTTAATTTAATGTTCTTTGGATAGTATATTTCACAAAGAAATTTTTAATCAAAATAGATTCATTTCAGTTGAGCAGATGACATTTTTCATTTTGCTTAAAACACTTAAACTAATCCTTAAGAAATATTGATAAGTTATTATCAAGTTTTAAAATATCATTTAAAAGTTTAATATCTTTTTCATACTTCAGAATCACTATTTTCCCAATAAAACTGTAAGCTACTTTTACACTGAGAATATAACTTATTTTGCTTTGAAATCCTGGCACCAAGCAAAAGTTAGAGATTTAATACATATTAATTGTATGAGTAAAAAAATGTAATATAATTTCTTTCTAGAAATTAATGACAAAAATATTATTGTTTGTTATATCAGTCAGTGGGCAAGTTTAGTCGCTCAGTTGTGTCCAACTCTGCGACCCCATGAATCGCAGCATGCCAGGCCTCCTTGTCCATCACCAACTCCCAGAGTCCACCCAAACCCATGTCCATTGAGTCAGTGAAGCCATCCAACCATCTCATCCTCTGTCATCCTCTTCTCCTCCTGCCCTCAACCTTTTCCAGCATCCAGGTCTTTTCAAATGAGTCAGCTCTTTGTATCAGGTGGCCAAAGTACTGGAGTTTCAGCTTCCACATCCGTCCTTCCAAAGAACACCCAGGACTGATCTCCTTTAGGATGGACTGGTTAGATGCCCTTGCAGTCCAAGGGACTCTCAAGAGTCCTCCAACACCACAGTTCAAAAGCATCAATTCTTCTGTGCTCATCTTTCTTTATAGTCCAACTCTCACATCCATACATGACTACTGGAAAAACCATAGTCTTGACTAGATAAACCTTTTTTGCAAAGTAATGTCTCTGCTTTTGAATATGTTATCTAGGTTGGTCATAACTTTCCTTCCAAGGAGTAAGCGTCTTTTAATTTCATGGCTGCAATCACCATCAGCAGTAATTTTGGAGCCTCCCCCCCACCCCACCACCCCATAAAATAAGTCAGACACTGTTTCCACTGTTTCCCCATCTATTTCCCATGAAGTGATGGGATCAGATGTCATGGTCTTAGTTTTCTGAATGTTGAGCTTTAAGCCAACTTTTTCACTCTCCTCTTACACTTTCATCAAATGGCTCTTTAGTTCCTCTTCACTTTCTGCCATAAGGGTTGTGTCATCTGTGTCTCTGTGGTTATTGATATTTCTCCCAGAAATCTTGATTACAGCTTGTGCTTCCTCCAGCCAGCTTTTCTCATGATGCATATATTCTGCATATAACTTAAATAACCAGGGTGACAATATAGAGCCTTGACGTACTTCTTTTCCTATTTGGAACCAATCTGTTGTTCTATGTCCAGTTCTAACTGTTGCCTCCTGACCTGCATACAGGTTTCTCAAGAGGCAGGTCAGGTGGTCTGGTATTCCCATCTCTTTCAGAATTTTCCACAGTTTGTTGTGATCCACACAGTCAAAGGCTCTGGCATAGTCAATAAAGCAGAAATAGATGTTTTTCTGGAACTCTCTTGCTTTTTCAATGATCCAGCGGGTGTTGGCAATTTGATCTCTGGTTCCTCTGCTTTTTCTAAAACCAGCTTGAACATCTGGAAGTTCACGGTTCATGTATTGCTGAAGCCTGGCTTGGAGGATGTTAAGCATTACTTTTACTAGGGTGTGAGATGAGTGCAATTGTGCAGTAGTTTGAGCATTCTCTGGCATTGCCTTTCTTTGGGATTGGAATGAAAACTGACCTTTTCCAGCCCTGTGGCCACTGCTGAGTTTTCCAAATTTGTTGGCATATTGAGTGCAGCACTTTCATAGCATCATCTTTCAGGATTGGAAATAGCTCAGTTGGCATTCTATCACCTCCACTAGCTTTGTTTGTAGTGTTGCTTCCTAAGGCCCACTTGACTTCACATCTAGGATGTCTGGCTCGAGGTGAGGGATCACACCATCGTGATTATCTGGGTAGTGAAGATTTTTTTGTACAGTTCTTCTGTGTATTCTTGCCACCTCTTCTTAATATCTTCTGCTTCTGTTAGGTCCCTACCATTTTTGTCCTTTGTTGAGCCTATCTTTGCATGAAATGTTCCCTTGGTATCTGTAATTTCCTTGAAGAGATCTCTAGTCTTTCCCATTCTATTGTTTTCCTCTATTTCTTGAAACTATTTCAATGAAACTAAGCCATGTCGTGTGGGGCCACCCAAGATGGACGGGACATTTTAGAGAAGTCTTACAGAATGTGGTCCACTGGGAAGGGAATGGCAAACCCTTCAGTATTCTTGCCTTGAAACCCCATGAACAGTATGAAAAGGCAAAAAGATAGGATACTGAAAGATGGACTCCCCAGGTCGGTAGGTGCCCAATATACTAGTGGAGATCAGTGGAGAAATAACTCCAGAAAGAATGATGGGATGGCGCCAAAGCAAAAACAACACCCAGTTGTGGATGGGACTGGTGATAGAAACAAGGTCCAATGCTGTAAAGAGCAATATTGCATAGGAACCTGGAATGTTAGGTCCATGAATCAAGGCAAATTGGAAGTGGTCAAACAGGAGATGACAAGAATGAACAGTGACATTCTAGGAATCAGCGAACTAAGACAGATTGGAATGGGTGAATTTAACTCAGATGACCATTATGTCTACTATTGTGGGCAGGAATCCCTTAAAAGAAATGGAGTAGCCATCATAGTCAACAAAAGAGTCTGAAATGAAGTACTTGGATACAATCTCGAAAACAACAGAACAATCTCTGTTCATTTCCAAGGCAAACCATTCAATATCACAGTAATTCAAGTCTATGCCCCAACCAGTAATGCTGAAGAAGCTGAAGTTGAACATTTCTGTGAAGACCTACAAGACCTTCTAGAACTAACACCCCCAAAAGATGTCCTTTTCATTATAGGGGACTGGAATGCAATAGTAGGAAGGCAAGAAACACCTGGAATATCAGGGAAATTTGACCTTGGGAGTACAGAATGAAGCAGGGCAAACATTAATAGAGTTCTGTCAAGGGAACATACTGGTCATAGCAAACACCTTCTTCCAACAACACAAGAGAAGACTACACACGGACATCACCAGATGGTCGACACCATAATCAGATTGATTATATTCTTTTCAACCAAAGATGGAGAAGCTCCATACAGTCAGCAAAAATGAGACCAGGAGCTGACGGTGGCTCAGATCATGAACTCCTTATTGCCAAATTCAGACTGAAATTGAAGAAAGTGGAGAAAACCACTAGACCATTCAGGTTTGTAATATCACCAATCTAAATTTTTTTCAATGATGGAAGTTGAAAACCTTGAATGGGGCATTATTTAAATAAACCAAATAACCTGGATGCATGTATCTAATTTCAGTGTAAGCTTTCCTTATTGTGAATACCAAAAATCTCTCCATTATTTCGTCTTCCAACCTGTGTTTGATTTCTGGGATGCAAAGATCCGCTGGAGAAGTGATAGGCTACCCACTGCAGTATTCTTGGGTTCCCTGGTGGCTCAGCTGGTCAAGAATCTGACTACAATGTGGGAGACCTGGGTTTGATCCCTGGGTTGGGAAGATATCCCGGAGTAGGGAAAGGCTACTCATTCCAGTACTCTGGCCTGGAGAATTCCATGGACTGTACAATCCATGGGGTTGCAAATAGTCAGACACGACTGAGTAACTTTCACTTCATCTTCTGTCCAGTTGTTCTTTTGATTATAAGCTGAGACTCCTTCTAGGTTTTTGGTACTGAGCAAGGGACCTGGTTTAGGGACTATGACATCAGAAAGTTAGCTCCATGGAGTCAAGTGAAGTGAAGTGAAGTGAAGTGAAAGTTGTGCAGTCATGTCCCAATTTTTGTGACCCCCATGGACTGCAGCCCGCCAGGCTCCTCTGACCATGGGGATTCTCTAGGCAAGGATACTGGAGTAGGTTACCATACCCTCCTCCAGGGGATCTTCCTAAACCAGATCTGAACCCAGGTCTCCCTCATTGTAGGCAGATTCTTTACCAACTGAGCCACCAGGGAAGCCCAAGAATACTGGAGTGGGTTGCCTGTCCCTTCTTCAGGGTATCTTCCCAACCGATGAATTGAACCAGTATCTCCAGCATTGCAGGTGGATTCTTTACCAACTGAGCTACTGAGAAAGCAATCTCCCCTAAATCTGTCCATTCATAACAGAATGATTTCCATAAAGCAATATTTTTCCATTTCTTACATCTCTTTACTTAAATATAAATCAAGTTAAACCACCTTCTAATTAGAAAATGGAGACCGGAATGCTACTTTCACTTTTTTCTAGTCAAGGCAATTTAATTTCAAGGATTCATGAGTCACTTAAACAGAGACTGAGTAGGGGGTTAAGACTGAGACTGCATTTCAGAGACATTGAAGATTCAGAGACACTGAAGAATGAATATCTGTAGAGACCAGTCTTACAGAACCTGGAAAGCTGACAGATTGAATTTAACCCATGTCTCTCAGGGTTTTCAGGTCTCCAGTTTCTGTCTCTCCTTGCTTATTTGCTATACCTTCCTGTTTCTGTCGGTAGAATGGCTACCTCTGCATTTTTGTCACCCTTGAATGACTCTAAGATAGCAGATTTAATGACAAAATATATGATTTGACTGGTTCCAAAGTTAGACTATTTAGTTTCTCACTGCAAGCATTATGGTCTTGTACCATACGCTTAAATCATGTAAATTGCCTAATACACATAAGATTGCAAAATATATTAGGCACATAGTACGTGCTTAATGGAGAAGGCAATGGCACCCCACTCCAGTACTCTTGCCTGGAAAATCCCATGGACGGAGGAGCCTGATGGGCTACAGTCCATGGGGCCGCTAAGAGTCAGACACAACTGAGCGACTTCACTTTGACTTTTCATTTTCATGCATTGGAGAAGGAAATGGTAGCCCACTCCAGTGTTCTTGCCTGGAGAATCCTAGGGACAGGGGAGCCTGGTGGGCTGCCGTCAATGGGGTCTCACAGAGTCGGACACGACTGAAGCGACTTAGCAGTAGCAGCAGCAGCAGGTGCTTAATAGGGCTTCCCAGGGGACTCAGTGGTAAAGAATC
The DNA here is from genome assembly GCA_006410935.1 of Redunca redunca. NCBI lineage: Eukaryota > Metazoa > Chordata > Mammalia > Artiodactyla > Bovidae > Redunca > Redunca redunca. Next base: position 155,095 of record SJYQ01001572.1, on the reverse strand, counting down.
CACCTGCCAACACAGGTGACACAGAAGATATGGGTTCGATCCCTGGCTCAGCAAGATCTTCTTGAGGAGGAAATGGCGATCTACTCCAAGTATTCTTGATTGGAGAAGCCCATGGAGAGAAGAATCTGGTGGGCTCCAGTTCATAGGGCCGCAAAGAGTCAGACACAACTGAGCAACTAAACACACACTGGTGCTTAACACATACCAACACATTACTACTACTTTAGTACTATTACTCGTTACTACTGTAACTGTTAATGCAACTACTACTATTTCTAGAAGTAAATTATCTTTAAAGTTTATTAGTTCCTTAGATTTGTCAAATTAAACAAACATATTCAATCACACTTTTGAGACTCTTCTACGAAGAAGAACAAATAAAATTGTAACTAAACTTTGTCAATAACTTTCTGTTAATTTTATCTTTACTGAATACTTGTCCACTGGGAAAATTCTGTTAAACTGAAATGTCCTCAAAAGTTTTTGCTCTGTTCATCACATGAAATTTGTCATTTTGGGGGCTATATCACTGAATTTACCCTCTAAATATTCCCTTCTAGTGCTTCATTCTAATCTTGATTGATATTTTAGAATACATCTAGACTTTTAAGGGAGGAGATTAAATTATCTAGCTTTTTTTTTACAACTTTCATTTTTACTTAAATTATACTTTTTTCAACTATCTTACATAAGAAGCATACAAAGCAATTGAATATATAACATTCAACTTGAGTGAAAATTGTATGCCTTTATTGATTAAATATTTTACTGTAGTATAGGAAATGAAGCTTTTTGGGTGGGTAAACTTTCAACATGAATTCTGCTATCCTAGATCCATGTATATTACAGGTTCTACATTTCTGACCACACTATTTGTATTCTAGTAAAAAGAAAGGACAAATGAAGGGTGGATACTGGACAATGTTTAAAAGAAAGCACACGTCAATTTCTCTTAAAACCTGAGTGGTCTATTTCATTAGAACAGTAGACATGAGAAAAACATGAATCAACCATACACATACATCATAAATGTAATCTTTTCCACTGAGATAATTCATATTGTGGCAACCTTTGATTTGCCCAAATTCTTGGTTTTATTTAAATGTTTATATCACAGATGCAAATCAAGGGAAAGATCTTTTTTTAGATTAGAGTTAAATTTGAGGATACATGACAATTCAATTGCTGCAAAAGAACATTTTTCTGGTGCCTCCAGTCTTACTTCCAGGAATGGCATTCTCTATGCCTATTCACTAGACTTTTTCGAGGAAGGGCTCTTTGAGCAAGGCAGCTGGTGTAGAGCCTTCATGACATTTAAATTCTCTAGCTAGTCATCCTGGGAGGAGGATTATGAAACAGATGTACAGGAAATCCTATATTTATATGTGATGTTAGTAATTCACGTGGAGATGGTAGAGATTATACCTTTGTTTCACCTTTATGAAAGCCTATACATTGCTTGAAATCAGTAAAATAAACTTCACCAGTTAAAAATATTTGGATATTTCAAAATAATTGAAAATGAGTGACTTTTTTCTTTTATTCCAGATAAATCATTTTTATCTCTTGTTTTGCTTCTCTGGTCAATGAAGCTTATATCATGAATTAAGTGTTTTTGACCAAAAAAAAAAA
>SJYQ01001572.1:112738-138924 GCA_006410935.1 Redunca redunca | reverse complement strand
CTGCTGCTTCCTGACCTGCATTCAGATTTCTCAAGAGGCAGGTCAGGGGGTCTGGTATTCCAGTCTCTTTCAGAATTTTCCACAGTTTATTGTGATCCACATGGTCAAAGGCTTTGGCATAGTCAATAAAGCAGAAATAGATGTTTTTCTGGAACTCTCTTGCTTTTTCCATGATCCAGCGGATGTTGGCAATTTGATATCTGGTTCCTCTGCCCTTTCTAAAACCAGCTTGAACATCAGGGAGTTCACGGTTCATGTATTGCTGAAGCCTGGCTTGGAGAATTTTGAGCATTACTTTACTAGCATGTGAGATGAGTGCAATTGTACAGTAGTTTGAGCATTCTTTGGCATTGCCTTTCTTTGGGATTGGAATGAAAACTGACCTTTTCCAGTCCTGTGACCACTGCTGAGTTTTCCAAATGTGCTGGCATATTGAGTGCAGCATTTTCACAGCATCAACTTTCAGGATTTGAAAGAGTTCCACTGGAATTCCATCACCTCCACTAGCTTTGTTCGTAGTGATGCTTTCTAAGTCCCACTTGACTTCACATTCCAGGATGTCTGGCTCTAGGTGAGTGATCACACCATCGTGATTATCTGGGTTGTGAAGATCTTTTTTGTACAGTTCTTCTGTGTATTCTTGCCACCTCTTCTTAATATCTTCTGCTTCTGTTAGGTCCAGACCATTTCTGTCTTTAATCGAGCCCATCTTTACATAAAATGTTCCCTTGGTATCTCTGATTTTCTTGAAGAGATCTCTAGTCTTTCCCATTCTGTTCTTTCCTCTATTTCTTTGCATTGACTGCTGAAGAAGACTTTCTTATCTCTTCTTGCTATTCTCTGGAATTCTGCATTCAGATGCTTATATCTTTTTCACAAATAGCTGTGAAAAGAAATGGCTTAAATAAACAACCCCAAAACAATTATCACTCATAGCTGTAGAGTTTGCATCATGTAATAAATACTAATCATTAACAATTATTGAGTCCTACTGCCTCAAGAGAAAATCCTCTGCATGATTTTTTAAGCCATTTTATCGCCAGAAAACCAGCATGATTGTAACCTACTTTTGAATAATATTCATAGTCTGTTATTTGACAATGTTACTTTTAAGATCTGTAAGCATTCCATAAAAACATCACTAAGTACATAGAAAAAGTGCCATGAACAGCTCCTAACCTTGATGTCATTAAACAAAAAAAGCTATTGCCATGGTACCAAAACTACTGCTTTGGTATTTTTCCACAATTAATTTCCACAAAGTTTTCTCTTTAGTTTATCCTAAACTCATTTGACAACTTGGATTTTTCTCTAAAGAGAAAGTCTGCTACTTATTATAAAGTTATAAATGTATTTTTGAATATTTTAAAGTGAAACCCAAACACAAGTGAATACAAAAAAAAAGTATTTTAAACGTTGGAAAGCTTAAATGATCTATTTTTATTGCAATTTGAAAAATGGTTTGGAATGCTTAATTAAGTCAGAAAGAAATTATAGATTCTTGACTTGGACACATTTGAAGTGGACCTTCTTTCACTTTAAAATATATTTATTAAAACCCAAGAGAAACTTTGAGGAGGACATGGCAACTCACTCAGCATTCTTGCCTAGAAAATCCCGTGGACAGAGGAGCCTGGGAGGCTACAGTCCACAGGGTTTCAGAGTCAGACATGACTGAAACAACTTGACATGCACACACGCAAGAGAAGATTCATACACAAATGAAATAGAAAATAAAATTTTAGAAATGTACAACATCAGCATAAGTCATCTGGTATTTAGAAGTGAACTGTAGCAAAAAATTTTAGGTCAACAGTAAAATCAGTCATTTAAGAGAAAGAGTGTAAATAATGAATAGGGTCTTTGATTATATGATGATCAAGTTATTGAAAAGAAATGAATTGTATGAACACAACTGAAAATACCTTTCACGAAACTAATATAAAACCTATAATACACTACTATGATAATAGACTCCTAAAATATGTGGGAAGATACTTGATACCATTTTCCCCAATTTGACAACAATTCTAAAAACATACATGATATTAAGTGATAACAATTATGAGGCTGAAATATTTCCAGCAAAAGTGTATTTTCTATTATCTTTATAATAAATTATATTAGATATTATTGGAGAAGGACATGGCAACCCACTCCAGTATTCTTGCCTAGAGAATCCTGTGCCTAGAGAATCCTGAGGATTCTGGCGGGATGCTGTCCATAGCGTTGCACAGAGTCGGACACGACTGAAGCAACTTAGCATACATGCATGCATGCATTGGAGAAGGAAATGGCAGCCCATTGCAGTACTCTTGCCTGGAGAATCCCAGGGACAGAGGAGCCTGGTGGGCTGCCATCTGTGGGGTCGCACAGAGTCAGATACAACTGAAGCGACTTAGCAGCAGCAGTAGATATTATTGTTAATTTAAGAGGCAATCAAAATATATGCAACCAAAACTATAAGAAAAAGGTGTTCTTAGATGTATGTCAGACCATTAACACCTGTACAACAAAACTTTCTAGACTTTTTTGCTAAGGTAGATTTCAACAACATCATTGCTTTAGATAACTTCTTGACTGACCAATAAGGAATGTCTCCATAGCATAAATCTTGCTGTACCTGGCTGAAAACTTCTGGTATTGTAGCAAATACAAGAAGTGAACAAACAAAAGGCACTTGGCTAAACAGTTTAATCCCCCTTGCTTTGAATTCTTTGATACTGACTGATTTGGTTTATGGGGGCTTACTTCATCCTCCTAATGATCCTCACTGCAGTCTCCTTGTTGCGCTATGTTTGCTGAAAGGCCTCAAGTGCCTGGTCACAGCCATTGGTAGAAACAGAAATAGCCACCAGTAGTAATCAACAGTACTTCAGACGGTCTCACTGTTCTTAGAGAAAAAGAAGCAAGATGAAATACAGACAGCAAAAATAATGCCTCCAGTAATCTGACCTAATAATCTGAGAGTTCCACACTGAGACAAGAACGACTCAACTCTGATGGTGACTGAGAGTGGGATTGATACCAAATTTGTTGGTTAATCTCTCATGTATGCTCAAAAGGTGAAGAATCTGCCTGCAGTGCAGGTGACCTGGGTTCAGTCCCTGGGTTGGGAAGATCCCCTGAAGAAGGGAATGGATACTCACTCCAGTATTCTTGCCTGGAGAATTTCAGGGATAGAGGAACCAGGCAGGCTACAGTCCATAGGATTATAAAGAATCGGATACGACTGAGAGAATAACTGTCACTTTCACACTTTCTCTCATGTGTGAAAGGGTGAACAAATGGGGGAATTGTTAAATTAACTAAACAAGGAGACTGCTGGACTGAGGTGATGGCTTAATCACCTCAGTGATAGCCCTAATTCTGTGATTACTTATGTCCTCAAACCAAAATCTAAGCCTGTAAATGACCATCATCTTTCTATTTCCTATGCCAAAAATGTCATTTATAAAATATCAATCTATATAACTGCACATATTTTACCAAAGAGCATATACTTTCTTTACCTAGAATAATAGAATTTTTTTACTTCCAAATGTCTCACTACTACTCTTGTAAATATTTGTGGAATATTTATTTTTTATAAATAAAAATATGGGACTACTTATCTCCCCTATTAGTTTCTTATTGTCACTGCAGCAAATTACCAAAAGTTAGTGGCTTAAATAAAACCCATATAATCTCTCTCAATTTCAGTGTGTTGGAAGCCCAGGCTTCTTCTTTATCCGGGGCTTCACAAGGACTACATCAATGTGTCAGCAAGGCTGTTTTCCTTCATGGAGGGTCAAGTAATGAGTCCACATGCAAACTTACTCAGGTTTGCAGATTTAATAATATTTGTGTTGTTTTAGATTTTATCAAATTTCTAACCTGTAGTCTGGAGATACTGATGTTTTAGGCTCTCAAGCTTGTTTAAAAATTTGTTTCTCACAAAATTCATAATAACAGGAGTCAGGTTTTCACATTAATGACTGGTTCAAGCTGCCATCTGTCTTCTATTTTCAAAAAATTTTTCATCAATTTTGTTTTAAAATATTAGGGTCATTTCCTTTTTTATCTGCATGAATAAAGGAACTAGACTGGGTGACTAGACATGATATTTCAGTGAGTGTGTATGTTAAATAATTTTCTTTATGATCACTGACATAATGGTTTCTGCCCTAAGGTCTGTTAATCAGAATCCATTTGTCCAGTTCGAGTATTTAGTTCCTGCGTAGGATTACTCTAAATTCTAAGAGGAAAAATTTGATTTAAAAAACGTGCTTCTCTATACATTTGTACAGAAATATGTTTATTTTATTAAATAAATGAAATATCTCCTGTAAAAAAATGATTCCCGTATGCGTTTTATCCAATGTTTTTGTACTCATATTACTTTGCCATGACTTGNGGCTGTTTTCACAGATCTATTGGAATCTACAGATTAAATTGAAGAACTAACATCCTGTGAATCCTGATTCTTGCCTCGCCAGTTTTTTTTAAGTATGTGTAGGTAGGCATGTTCTTTCTGTTACTTAAAGTGTGTTCTCCGGGCCAGCACCGCTGGCATCAGCTAGGTACTTGTTAGTAGTGCAGAAGCTAACAGTGCACGTCACACTGGAAGTGTGGCTGGGGAGACTGAAACTGTCAGGGAGCACTTCCCGAGCAGCATGCTGGGCCTCACTCTAAACAAACTTTGAAAGAGACCAGGGAGCACCGATAATGAAGGCCGCGGGCTCTCGTAGGATTTCAAGAAGTTCATTTTTCTTTTGCTCAATGCTCATAGAACTGATATAATTATAATGATTTCCTTATTTCTTTATATCAATGAGACTATATACTTGTAGTGAGAAGAAAGTGCTGAATTATATATTTGTGAAGCCCTTTTACAGGAAAGAAAATGGGTTTCCTCATCATTGTTAGTCTGCAAACCAGCTAAAATTGCTACATAACATTTTAGATGTTGTAGATATGAATTAGTAGTTCAGAGGGTCTCTAGACAACCAATTTAGCTCTGGGTTCGCTTTCCAATTTCAGATTCTAGCTTCAAACACTCTTACACCTCAAATATATAAAACAAAGCAAAAACAACAAAGTATTTGACAATAAAGCAAGTTTCCCTTTAGCTTTTCTCTATCTCAAAATCCTATGTGCCCTTTATCATGTTCACTAAATATGCAATTATTTCACTTTGTTTTAAAATTTGTCTTTCTTGCTAGAATGTACATTAGAAGAGGTTTTGTACTCTTTCTACTTTATTCATAATTATATCCTGGGATTAGCTCATAGTAGACCCTTAACTTGGAGAAGGAAATGGCAACCCACTCCAGTATTCTTGCCTAGAGAATCCTGTGGATGGAGGAGCCTGGTGGGCTGCTGTCCGTAGGGTCGCACAGAGTCGGACACAACTGAAGCGACTTAGCAGCAGCAGCAGCAGCAGCAGCAGACTCTTAAGTATGCAATAAACAAGGCACTGAGCTTAATGCTTTAAAGAGAAAGTTTATTAGTATTTACCACTAGAGGGCATTTTCCTTCCATTTTAAAATACTTATTCTAGTCCTTGATTTTTTTTTTTTTTAATACAAGGTACTCAGCATGCTTTATTAATTTGTAAAGATAAAATATTTCAGGTCAATCTATCATCTCAAATTATGAAGTCTTTATGACACATATTAAGATACATTTGAAGCATCCACCATCTACAGTTAAATTAGCTAGAATTTAAAACATTAATCCAATAAACTGTTCAGGATCTTAAATTTAGGTCAATGTTACCAATACACACATATACATACACAATACACATATAGGACTATGTAACATATTTTCATTATATAAAATAGATAAAATGGCCAAAATCCATGCATCTCAAGATTTGATTTGAAAAAAAAATTAAGGTAAAAATAACATCTTTCTCCATGTGACTTGTGTATGTGTGTACTTAGTCATGTCTGACTCTTTGTGACCCTGTGGACTGTAGCCCATCAGGCTCCTCTGCCTGTGGGATTCTCCAAGCAAGAACACTGGAGTGGATTGCCATTTCCTCCTCCAGGGGATCGTCCCCACCCAGGGACCAAACCCACATCTCCTACATCTCCTGTATTGACAGGCATGTTCTTTACCACTGTACCACCTAGAGAGAATTCTCCTGGAAGCAGACACTGAGATGGAGTAAGCCTGCAAAGAAATTGCTCATTAGGGAATGCCACTGGGATGAGCACTTGTGAAAGGAAGGTTAAGGAAGCAGGGCTGGGAAGAGGCTGAATTCTGAATTCATGCTGGAAGTTTGATAGATGTCAACATTACAAGTTGCTCTGGGGCCAAGGTGGTCCATTAGAATGATCCAAAGTTAGGCCAAAATGGCAGGCCTTGATATTCTTGTATTCACCTGTCATTGGATGTTGGCCACCAGGGACCTGGAGCCATCAGAAGAATAAGTAGGTGCAACTGAAGAAGCTCTAAAGAGGCTGGAAGCTAAAATCTGGGATAACAAGCCCTTTTTGAAATGCAGTCTGGGAGGTGCTTGGTTATGTCTAGGGTGCGTGTGATCAGTCATGTCTGACTCTTTATGACCCCATGGACTGTAGCCCAAGAGGCTCCTCTGTCTGTAGGATTTTCCAGGCAAGAATACTGAAGTGGGTTGCCATTTCTTCTCCAGGGGATTTTTCTTGACCTAAGGACTTGAACTGGAATCTCTTGTGTCTTCTGAATTTGCAGGCTAGGTTTTTTGTTTGTTTTTGTTTTTAACCACTGGGACTACCTGGGAATGTCTATCACAGCTTAAATTTAAGGAAAGTTCATGTAAACTGCTAGTTAAGTAAGGACTCTAGAACTGTTAAATGTAGTGAGTAACAAAGTACATTTTACAGACCAAATACTGTTTCAATGTAATGATTCAAACAAAGATTAATATATGGGTGTCCGTAACACATGGTTATAATAGGTCAGAAATTGAGAGAAAGCATTAATTTACCTCACATAAGTGAGTGGGGTTTTAACTGGAACATAACATCTATTGTAATAATTTAACATTAATAAAGTTATTATGCTTTGTTATTATTTGATACATGCTTGTTCTAATTCTAAATATTAATAGTAATGTCTTGAGCAGAGATAATTATGTTTTAACTCTCAGGAATTTCCAAATTATATAATAGCTAATTTACCTGAAGGCATTTATAAGAAAAAAATAAATAACTTCTTAGGGGGAGGAGGGTGACTCTCAACCCTAAACCTAGAACTTGTCTCTTAATGTCCTCTGACAAAAGATAGCCTTTTAATTTTTTCCTCCTTCTTCCCACTTTACTTTTTAGAGTATATTTTTACTTAGTTTTATGCAACTGAGAGTAGAATAAAATCTTGTGGAGGAAATGGTACGTTCAACACTTCTGTAATTCAGCTTCAAAGAAATGAAAATTCTTTGTTTAATAACTTTCTTTCATAACAAGTCACAGAAAAACTTTCCCCGTGTTCTCTATGTCATGTACCAGAAGAGGGCTCTCTTGCTCCTCGGCGACCGAGAGGCTTCCGACTGCTTCAGGAGCCCCAGTCACAGATTTGCCCCAGAAAGCAGTGTAATAAAGCAGGCGCCTCCTGCCTGTTTATCTGAACTGACTGAGAGTCTTTACGCGCAGGTGCAACTAATCCTTTCAAGATGTAATGAAGCTCAATAAATCCCCTTTTGCAATATCTTCCCTAGTCTTTGAGGCCGATTTTGCTTTTTGTGAGGAGGAACGGTGCAGAACGGCTCTGCACAATGCTGTATGTTTAAGCAATAAGGAGACTGCCCTGTTGTCTCACGTCAGGCTGCCTGGGATGCAATTTCCTTTTTCCTGTTCTCAAAATTAGCTGATGAGAGCAAGTTCCCCAGGTGAGCACAAGTTCCCCAGATTTTTTGCTCGTTTTCTTTTTTGTGTGTGTGCTGAAGTAGGTGACCGAAGAACTATGCCATCGCTAGCTGTTATTCTCAACTTTATGTACTGGGAAATTCACTGTGGCACACCATATTATCTGTCTGAATCTCTACCCTGCTTCTTATTAGTAGAATAAAGTACTTACCTGCTATTCATCTCCCTTTTAGTGACTGTATAAATACCAAAACTATACACTGGAAATTTCCAGAATTATTTATAAATATATTAGAATCCCAGGCATACACATGTATTCTAATGAGAGTTACTGAAAAGCAAATGCAGAAGAGGCCTGCTACTCCTGACAATTATTCAGTGTTGTGATCTTTCTCCTTTAATATTCTTCAGCTTTCCTATTGCCATTTTGTTGACACTAAAACATGCACCAGTGACTGGATAAAGAGCTAGATCTAGAAAGGGTATGTTGTCCATATCCCAAGGTATCCCTCACTAGAACCACATGCTTGCTGTTGAACGGTTACTGAACAAAACACATTCTCTCCAAAGCAACCAGAGGATGTTTTAAAACCCTCCATCATATTGAGTCCATTTTCTGCTTATTTTAAGATTTTCCAACATTTTCATATTGCACTTAAGGTTAAAATCTATATAGATCTTTATGTTGCATGCTTTTTGAATTCCTAGTCTCTAACCTGATCTCCTACTTTTCTGCCCTCAGCCCATTCAACTCTAGCTGCACTGGCCTAATTTTGGTTTCTGGAATGTAGCATGCTTTTTACAGCCTTAGAATATTTGTTATAGCCATTTCTTCTACCTTTAGCACTATTACTGCCATTTGTTGGTGGCTTGTTCTTTATTGTCATTTAAATCATAGAATCAGTGTCATTCACTGACTTTCTATCACATGAGGAAGTGCTTTCAATAATTATAGCTGAGACCCTCAAACATTTTAGACATATGGCCAATTCCTTTTCTGAAACCATGCTAAATAAAAGCATTCCTCTGTATGCTTTTCTATCTCATTCACAGCTACTAATATATTTCTTGTAAATTAATAGATTGTCCATTTTCTTTCTGAGTTGTATTTTGTAGTCTGGAGTCAACAGCCCTGAACATACTGGGTCTTGAAACCTGGCAGATCAGGTTTCTGAACATGGAAGGACCAGACATTGGACCTTATTGAATACAAGCAGGTAAGTTCTACTTTATGTGGCCTTTGTTTGGTTAATCTCTAGGAAATCCCTTGGAGATGCCCTATGTCAACGCGGCATCTCTTTATTCAACTCTCTCCCTCCCTCAATAGTAGTCAGTGGTAACAGAGGAAAACAAGCAGAGGTTAAAGATAATATCATAAACCCTAAAAGCATCTTTAAATATAATAGACTTCATAAATGTAATTTCTCCTTTAACTCTAAGAGGGTGCGTATGTGTTTTAAATTCCTGTATTTGATGCCCCATGACAAACGACCTCATCCTTACCTGCACACAGATATCACTTGGGGAACATTTTAAAAACCTAACCCTTAACTAGCACTCTGGATCAAGCACACCACAATATCTGACCATCAGATATTTAGGTCTCAACCCTTTTTAAAGAGATTCCAGTGCAGCAGTGGTTGAAAATCTCTGCTCTGATTCCCTTCCCTCCGGTTTTTCTCCTGATTGTTGTTTCTCTTTCCTGGGGCTGGTTCTTCTAAGGTGTCTTCTGAGCTCTGAAAATGTTCTTATCTGTAGTCCAGTTTCCCTTTCAGATGTTTGACTCTCTTACTTTATGAAGTCTATCTGAGGGTAGAGCACTCAAACTACAGCTGGCTCTTTCACTACTCAGTTTTCAGTGACTCTGGTACAAGGGTAAGATTAGCCTTAGAGGCATTTCTGTCCTTCTGTTTGGTGCTTTTCCCCCCAGTTTTTCTCTAGCATTGCCAGCTACCTAGAGCATTGTCCTTTGTACCCAACCTGCAAGTCTACTTTGAGATAAACACTAATGCCACAGGTTATCTTGGTGGAGAGGAGCATGCTGTGTGCAATGGCAGAGGCAGGAAGTGTGTTAGAGCTGGCAGACAACTTTTCCCTCGGAGCTACCCTAATTTCTCTGCTACAGTTGTTCCAGCTCCCTCCTGCTTCAGGCATCTGCCATGGAATTTCTATGGCTTTGCTCTTATCAAGTTTGAAAAATCATACGTTTTCAAAAGTTTATTGAGCTCACATTCTTGTATCTGTTCAAAATCTGTGTTCTTTCAACCTCTCAGGAATAACTCAGTTTTGATCTTCTGAAACTTTCCTTATTTCTGAGTATAGCTCTGCTGCTGCTGCTGCTAAGTCGCTTCAGTCGTGTCCGACTCTGTGTGACCCCATAGACGGCAGCCCACCAGGCTCCCCTGTCCCTGGGATTCTCCAGGCAAGAACACTGGAGTGGGTTGCCATTGCCTTCTCCAGAGTATAGCTCTACATTGGCGCAATTAAAAAAAAAATTATATATATATACACACATATATTTCAAAGCAGTTCTAAGATGTACTGTGAGATAAAAAGACTATAATGTGTATTCAGGATGCCTTTCTATCCAACTCTATGATATATTGTTACATACACTTGATGCTATATCTATACAAACACATACCAGGTTTCTCATTCAGATTCAAAGATGGCACTGCTTTGTTGTTCAGTCGCTAAGTCATGTCTGACTCTTTGCAACCCCATGGACTATAGCACACCAGACTCCTCTGTCCTCCACTATCTCCCCAAGTTTGCTCAAAGTCATGTCCACTGAGTCGCTGATTCTATCTAACCAATCTCATCTTCTACTGTCCCCTTCTCCTCCTATTTCATTCCATCTTTCCCAGCATCAGGGTCTTTTCCTATAAGTCGGCTCTTTGCATCGGGTGACCAAAGTGTTGGAGCTTCAGCAATAGGCCTTCCAATAAACATTCAGGGTTGATTTCCTTTAGGATTAACTGTCTTGATCTCCTTCTAATAGTACATTGATTACAAATCAATCAATTTAACATCTATTGAGTACTTACCATTATATGTTTGGAACTAGGCTAGAAACTGTGGATATAAAGATACATAGGACATGATTTTTTCCTTTCAAAAAGCTCAACATCTGGCTAAGATGTCATTCAGATAAAAATATAGAGTGTATCTCTATATAGATATATAATATAATGAGTGCTAGAATAAAAGCACATCAGGAAGTTTCTTTGAGGATTAAAGACGATTAAAAATAAGTAATATGACCTATGCCTTTGAAGAATCAAAACTCAGTAGCTGCCTCTGCTTTTTTTTGCCTTTTGTTCACTGTCTGTTCTTCATCTGAGTTCAAGGACTCTTACTGGGAGGACAGTGTTGCTTTGGTTAAGGCTTCACGTCTGAGTCTCTTGGCTTCCTATGGTTATGGTTATATAAGCATACAAGGCCTCTATGCTGTTTTTTCATTCTTTGTACAACTGCTATTGACTTCATCTCTTTGTCTTGTGATCTGTGTGAAGTCTTGCTTAAAAAATATCACTCTGTCTTAGCTCAGTGTCAGACTACCCTGTCTGTTGCCTTTGTTTTGCTGGAGACAAATCTATGTGGCAGGTGCATTTCTGCAACAACTTTATTATATTCTTTTCTGCCTGGGTTCACTATATTTGATTTTAGAAACCATCCTGTTACTGGTATTCTTCACAAACACTTGGCCCAAAATAACCTAAGCAAGAATCCTAATTAGATAGAGCTAAAATGGGTTTTCCTGAGCCAGACCTTATTGAAGACAATTGTTTGTTTTCTCATATATGGCATAGATTTATCATGCTTCTCTTTTTTTTTAAGAGAAGAAAAATAAATTTTTAAAGATTCATACAATTTAAAACAGTAAGCTGAAGTTTCCTTATTTATCATTGGGTAATTTAGGGTATTCATTAGCTAGTAACTTTTAGAAAAATGGAAATTATTCTATATAACATCACTGTAGATTAATGTTTTTTGACATTTTACATCTTTCTAAAAATTTTATTTGCTAATCTATAATACTTCTGAGATTATTTTCTGCATAGTTTTACACAAATATTTTAATATTTCTCCATTTTCCTGTTATTTCATATTTGCATTCAATATGTTACAAATGCGATCAAAGTAATAAAAAATATTAAGTAGAAAGTACTGATAAAACTGAGAGGTGGTTGAAGTACTGTGAATTGAAATTTATCCACAGTTTAATTCCAGGTTCAGCTTTTGCCTAAGTGTTTCAGATAGTCAATATTTTTATTATGTAGCTGACTCCAGATATAAAGCTGGGTAGCTTTCAGAGCTGAATTACTTAGCAATGAATATGAAGTCAACGTCTTTTAAATAAACTAAGTCTGAAACACTTTGGAGAAAAATTTGTTGTATTTAAAACATTATTTTGTTGCATTCAAATGAGAAGGTCTTTTTTAAAAAGTTTAATTTTACTCTTTTAAAGTTACTCCCCAGTTTTAAAATCCTAGGTGCTATAATAACATGTAAGTAAGGTTAAGAGTCTTCTCATTTTAAAAATATAAGAATTAAAAGTTNATAATTTTTTAATGATCTATGGTATATATTATTATAAATATTAATTATTAATAATGATAACTTTTAATTATTAATACTGATAAAAGGGAAGGGACATCATGTAAATAGTACATTATTAAATATTATAATTATCACTTGTTAGTACTTATAATACATTTTATTCTCCCAGTTGGTACATCTGCCATTCTGAGTACTTTTGCCACTTCAGTTTGTATATTAAAGCCATGTAATAATCTATGTTAGTCATTCAGTCTTGTCTGACTCTTTGCAACCTCTTGGACTGTAGCCAACCAGGCTCCTCTGTCCATGGAATTCTTGAGGCAAGAATACTGCAAAGGGCTGCCATGCTCTTCTCCAGGGCATCTTCTTGACCTGGGATTGAACCTGGGTCTCCTGCATTGCTGGCAGATTCTTCACCAATTGAGCCACCAGGGAAGCCCCTAAGTAGATACTCTGTATGGTCACATGGAAAAGACTGATTTTCAGCCACAGCTATGGAACTCCCTGGTTAACAATTATGGTCTTCACATAAATACCAACCGATTTCTCATTTAGCAATGCTATTGCCATCACTGGTCAGGCTGATATAAATTATTAATCGAAATCTCTTCTATTCCTTTATATCTCTTTTTTTCAGTTATAAATTATGAGGTACCATTCTTGAATGGGAAGAAGGAATAGCATGATAGCATGTCTTTATTTCCATTCTTTATGATATATTCACATCCAGCAAACCTCACTTATCTAACTACCTACCAGAATATCACTAACTCCTTGTCTTCAATTTCCATAACATTTCTAATATATTGTGCATAATTTTGTGAACTGATACTTTCCACCATTTGCTATATGCAAGGCACCATGACCCACATATTAAATAATTATAGTATTTAATCTTTACAGAAACCCAGAATATACCTGTTCTCATTTAGCAAGGATAAGTAGATTGCCAGTAAGTAACAAAGCCAGGTTATATCTTTCACTTAGGAAATACTTACTAAATACTTATTTTATACAAAATACTTTGCTTGGTGCTAAAAAAAATTTGTTCGCTACTACATACTAAAGTTCTACTTGTTTAATGTTTTATTGTTTCATAGACTGAAATGTTAAGAACCTTTAATACAGGAATTTTGTCTTTTTTTTTTACCACTAAATATTCAATGCATAGGATCATGCCTTAAGCGAACAATACAAAGTGAACACTGCAAAGAAATAGAGGAAAGCAACAGAAAGGGAAACACTACAGATCTCTTCAGGAAAATTGGATATGTCAAGGGAACATTTCATGCAAGGATGGGCATGATAAAGGACAGAAATGGTAAGGACCTCTCTTAGGTCCCTAAGCAGAAGAGATCAAGAAGAGGTGGGAAGAATATACAGAAGCACTATACAACAAAAGGTCTAATGACATAGATAACCACAATGGTGTGGTCACTCACCTAGAGCCAGACATCCTGGAGCATGAAGTCAGGTAGGCCTTAGGAAGCATTCCTATGAACAAAGCTAATGGAGGTGATGGAATTTCAGCTGAGCTATTTCAAATTCTGAAAGATGATGCTTTAAAGTGCTGTACTCAACTCAGCAGTGGCCACAGGACTGGAAAAGGTCAGTTTTTATTCCAATCCCAAAGAAGGCAATACCAAAGAATGTTCAAACTACCACACAATTGCTCTCATTTCACATGCTTGAAGGTTAAAATACTTCAAGTTAAACTTAGAAGTACATGAACTGAGAACTTCCAGATGTACAAGCTGAATTTAGAAAAGGCAGAGGAACCGGAGATCAAATGGCCAACATCCAATGGATCATAGAGAAAGCAAGGGAATTCCAGAAAAACATCTACTTCTGCTTCATTGACTACTCTGCAGCTTTTGACTGTGTGGATCACAACAAACTGTGGAAAATTCTTAAAGAGAAGGGAATACTAGACTATCTTACCTGTCTCCTAGGAAATCTGTGTGCAGGTCAAGAAGCAACAGTTAGAATAGGATATGGAACAAAGGCTGGTTCATAATTGGGAAAGGAGTGTGACAAGGCTATATATTGTCACACTGCTTATTTAACTTATATGCAGAGTACATCATGAGAAATGCCAGACTAGATGAAGCACAAACTGGAATCAAGACTGCCAGGAGAAATATCAGTAACCTCAGATATGCAGATGATACCACTCCAATGGGAGAAAGTGAAGGGGAACTAAAGAGCCTCTTGATGAGGATGAAAGAGGACAGTGAAAAAGCAGGCTTAAAACAACATTCAAAAAATGAAGATCATGGCATCCAGTCCCATCACTTCAAGGCAAATAGAAGGGGGAAAAGTGGAAGCTTGACAGATTTTATTTTCTTGGGCTCAAAAATCACTGTGGACAGTGACTGCAGCCATATAATTAAAAGATGCTTGCTCCTTGGAAACAAAGCTATGCCAAACATCACTTTGCCAACAAAAATCCAGATATTCAAAGCTATGATTTTCCCAGTAGTCCTGTACAGATGTGAAATTTGGACCATAAAGAAGGCTCAGCGCCTTAATGCTTTTCAACTGTGGTGCTAAAGACTCTTGAGAGTTCCTTGGACAGCAGAGATCAAACCAGTCAATCCTAAAGGACTCTGACTCCTAATCAATCCTGTCAATCCAGTCAATACTAATCAACCCTGGAAGGACTGATGCTACAGCTGAAGCTCCAATACCTTATCACCTGATGTGAAGAGCCAACCCACTGGAAAAGACCCTGATGCTGGGGGAAATTGAGGCAGGATTAGAAGGGGGCAGCAGAGGATGAGATGGTTGGGTAGCATCACCAATTCAATGCACATGAATTTGAGCAAACTCCAGAAAACAGTGATGGACAGGGAAGCCTTGTGTGCTGCAGTCCATGGGGTCTCAAAGAATTGGACATGATTAGTTACTGAACAGCAACAAGAACAATGCCTGGCACTCATTAGCGCTCATCAAATAGTTACAGAATGAATGAATAAAAGCAGAAAAGTGCTCTCTTGGAATGGTTATAAATGAATCAGAGGTAAGAAAGAAACATCATGTGTTGAAGCAATTCTTTACCTGGAATGCCAGCCCAATCCAAAAAGTAGAAATAATAATTACTTTATAATCTCCTCTCCATCTCATTATGTAATTTTATCACTTTGGCTTTCAGAAAGATTAGATTAACTTGAGATTCGTTCAAATTTTTCCAAAATGCTATAGATGGAAGGCAAAAATCATATAACGAGAGGGCTTTACAACTCCACAGCATTTGTGAATTAGTGAAGTGTGATCTGTAAAGAGCTTTTACTTCATGTAAGGAAATCACACAGGACTGGGTCTCCAGGGAAGGTGGCAGGTGCAGGTTGGCTAAAATCATGGAACTTTTGTTAAGTTTCTATACTTATCTGGAAACAGGTCATATTACATTGTTCAGGATAATGACACATTGAAATGTCTTTGAATTGAAAAATAAAATATCAGAAACAAATGTTGCCAAGAGATTTAGACTGAGACACTTTATGATGTGAAAACAGCCTTTGTAAAATCCCTAGATACTAATGTTCTGACTGGTCTTTGCTTGAAAAGCTGACAGCCTGATGGTGCTTTCCCTTAGCATAAACCTATTTTCAAGACTGAATACTTTCAACACATTTTTAAAAGTGAGCACACATAGATATACGTATATATATATATAAATTGTGCATAAATCAGAGTTATGTGAAATGAGTAATCTAAATCCCTATGGTATTTCTTCATTAAAAACAAAACAATTATTAAGGAGAGATTACTAGGTATGAAGTCATAGAGGCTACCTGTAGGCAAATTGATAAAGCAGAAAGTTACCACACTGAAATATTTATTCCTCAAATTTCAAAAGTATTTATACAAAACATTTTATATGCATGAATTTACATAAATATTTCAGTTACCACGTAGAAATGCTTATGTCAACTTTGTATCTCATAGAAGACAGTGATAATCAGTATGAAAGCAATATATAGAGAGACATGAACTTTAGCATCAAAGCCTTCCACTGTTCATCTGTCTCTCTGTTTAATGGGGTTAAGAATGCTGAATCTTCCTGAGAGAGGGAAGTTGTTCCAGAAATACATCTGAGATTCTTTTTTTTATATATAATAATCTATGAATTGCAGTAGTATGTAAATCTCTTATTTTCCTTAATATGTTTGTTGCTTTCTACTATATATTTCAGTGTTAATGCTCAACTTATAGGTTGTAAACTCACAGAGGTCAGATTTATATCTCTTGTGTCTGTCACATAGTAAAGACCTGATACATATTTATAAGAGAATAAGTAAGATATATCAATCTTTTCTGGTCTTTCTGAGCCCAGTGTTGACTCTTTTAAAACATAATTTTAGTATGAATTTTTATGTGTTCTAAGCTTGCAATAGATGTTTGTCATATGCATTTGTTTCTGATTAATAGAACTCAAGGTTAACATAATCAGAGTATGGTCATAGAATAATATATTATAGAAAATGGGATGGCTTTTTTTTTTTTAAGTAGGCTCAGATTATAACCATAATGCAAGAGCCTCAGTATCCACAATTATGAGCAAAACTGAAGAGGTCTCTCATGGAAAGAGAAACTGGAAGTGAATTTAGCAGCCAGGCAGGCAGAAGAGGAATAATCTGGATGAGACTCAGGACAGAGGCTTGTTGACCCCCAAATGCTTCCCTTTCAATATTTGTCACTTAGATTGTTGAACTTCCCTCACTTATAGCAGTTTTATTATGTTCAGTTCAGTTCAGTTCAGTCGCTCAGTCGTGTCTGACTCTTTGCGACCCCATGAATCGCAGCACACCAAGCCTCCCAGTCCATCACCAACTCCCAGAGTTCACTCAGACTCACGTCCATCGAGTCAGTGATGCCATCCAGCCATCTCATCCTCTGTCGTCCCCTTCTCCTCCTGCCCCCAATCCCTCCCAGCATCAGAGTCTTTTCCAAGGAGTCAACTCTTCGCATGAGGTGGCCAAAGTACTGGAGTTTCAGCTTTAGCATCATTCCTTCCAAAGAAATCCCAGGGTTGATGTCCTTCAGAATGGACTGGTTGGATCTCCTTGCAGTCCAAGGGACTCTCAAGAGTCTTCTCCAACACCACAGTTCACAAGCATCAATTCTTCGGCGCTCAGCCTTCTTCACAGTCCAACTCTCACATCCATACATGACCACTGGAAAAACCATAGCCTTGACTAGACGGACCTTAGTCGGCAAAGTAATGTCTCTGCTTTTGAATATACTATGTTACTAAGTACAATCTGGGAGGTTGATAGGGTCATATTTTCAAATCTTTCTGGAACAGTCTTACAATATTTATAGCATATCCTAAGGGACTTAATTGGTTTACCTTCTTTCCACTATATTTCAATGGAGGAAGCTTAAAAGATTTGCCGGCCTCCTTTTACTTTCTCCTTTAAAAACTACACGTCTAGAAGTGAAGAATAGTTACATTTGAGTATTCTCATGTGAGACAGTAGAAAGTCTTAGTCATAAGTCTTCATCTTGCCATCATCTTAACACTCTTTTAAAAGAGATTATTGAGGAAGTTTTAAAAATCTGTGTAGATGTATTTCTTCTATTGCTCAATTCTATAGAATATCACAGGAACCAGTTTATGTCAGGTGTAGCAAGACCGGGGTAGTAGAGGATTTGGGATGGTATCAGTAACCGGCAGCAGGGGCTGCTGTGGTTTCTGAGTGTCTGGTGCTGGATGTGAGAGTATTCACAGAGATGTGCTCAAAGGAGGTCAGATAATAGTGTCACAGTTGGCTTGGGCTGAGTGTAGACGTGAAGACTAGAGGCATCGAGTTGGGGTGGATGTAGAAGAGCAGTGGGCACTGAAGGTGGGTTGCAGCAGGGGCGACAGACAAGAGTTTGTTGGGAAAGTTTTATAGGAGGAACCCACAACTGTGATTTGCTATATCTCATTTTATTTTCCAAATGAGTTGCATGTGAATTTGGAGATAAGGTGGGGTCACTGAATTTCTCCTCACTGAAATGTACATCTCTAGAGAAAGAGAAGCTATAATCCATTCTACTAGCTAATGGTGTTTAGAAAGCACAGATGGGGAAAGTGAATAGGTGCTTCAGATCTAAACACTGTAGATTCCCAACAAGCGATTTTAGCCTTGAAAATAACGGTTCTACAAGTTGCCAGCTTTAAAATTTGTATACAAAGAAGGTTATTAGTTTATATATGCTTGAACTGACACACACACAATCAAACACAAAAACATAAGCACATACATACAGCTCTTTAGAACTTAGATGAAACAACCCAAGACTTGGGTATTTCCAGCTAAATAAGCAACTCCCAGAATCAATCTTTTTAATCATGTCCTTTTACAGATGAACCCAAATTCTAAAATTATCTTCCTTATTTTTCTTTCCTTTTGAAAAGTCATGTTCCCTAAAGGAAGGAAGGTTAAGTTAAGGTTTCCTGTTACCTTTTACTCACTTCATTTTCTACTTCCACTTTCTAGTATCACCTGTGACCTCTCACCCACAGGTACTTCTTTTGCTTTGGCTTCAGAAGATATCCTTTTTCTCTGAAAGTGGTCAGAGTCCTGTACCCTTGTCCTACGTGGTCCTCTATTCAGCCTCAAGAT
Source organism: Redunca redunca (assembly GCA_006410935.1). Lineage (NCBI taxonomy): Eukaryota > Metazoa > Chordata > Mammalia > Artiodactyla > Bovidae > Redunca > Redunca redunca. The sequence goes on along the minus strand of SJYQ01001572.1, from coordinate 119,912 downwards.
GTAAAGGATAACAGGGTTCCTGTAAAGTGGAGTTCTTCTGATTTGCAAACAATCCTGATTGATTAAAACCTTGACCACTCTATATAAAATTTATATATCATACTGGCCACTATCTTATGGTGATCAGCACAGGAACTGACCAGTAAAAAACATGGATTGTTCACTGTACTTCGCCATGGAAACAACTTCTAAATGCTCAAGGAAACTGTCACAATTTGCCAAAGTGACCTAAGACTAGAGTGGGTTTTTGTTATAAATGTAGATTTGGGGTTTTAAATTCTTTAGTATTGGGTTTTGACTAATGACATAGCTGTTGATGCTACATGAGATTTTATCCAAGGTTACCCTTTTATGCTAAAAATATAAAATACAGTCTGCTTTAAGTCATATCTAAAAGCTGATACTCAGTGGTACAACATGAAATGCTTATGTTTCATGACTGTGGTTCAGGAAACCAGACCCTCTTTGGTAGTGACTTCATTTTGTTCTTGAAATGAATTATTAGTTGCTCAGTCATATTCTACTCTTTGCAACTCCATAGACTGTAGCCTGCCAAGCTCCTATGTCCATGGAATTCTCTAGGCAAGAATATTGGAGTGGGTTTCCCTTCCTGACCCAGGGATCGGATCCTGGTCTCCTGCATTGCAGGCAGATTCTTTACCGTCTGAGCCGCCAATGAAACCTCATTTTTTTCTCACAACTATTCAAAAACTGCTTTGAAAATTTCCTGTACCTCAGTTGCCCCCAGGCTCCCATTCCCATTGATCCCAATTTATCCTTTTTCCTCAACAAAAAATCTAGAGGTCTGTGTTACACATTAGCAAATCAGCAGTATTTTAAGATGATTTACAGAGAGATTAAAAGAAAACTGCACTTTTTAAACTCCACGACTGGAAACCCTCTTGAGCTTTAATTTAAAGTCCCCACTTCCTGAAATCTCATTGACATAAAACACCCAATACTTCAGTACTAACTGGTTTTTTTTTGGGAAGTGATTTTAATAGGCTCACATGTTTCTGCTAATCAGAAAACTATTTTCATAGGGAAAAAATAGCATAGAGACTTTCTCTTAAGGACAGATATTCTTTTCTCAAGAAGGTATAGATCTGTGACAATGGGGAGTCCAAGAAGTTAAAGGGCTGCTTTAAACAGACAGTATCTGTTGCTTTGACATGCAACAGTGAGTGTAACATAAATAATGTCATTCCTTTACAGTTCTACTAGAATTTTCCAGGAAAGATTATCAGAGTAAATTCAACCTTACAAAAACATTTGTGATTGTACAACTAATGGCAGACATTGGTAATTTTTGCTGGCAGTGAACTGACAAAGTTGCTGAAACCTTTGTAAATATCATCTGGTACTTAAACAACACACACATGGATTTTATTTATGATGCTTTTCAATAACCCTGAACTTTGGGATCAGTTGGTTGTAGTGTAAAAGGCAGTAGTAGAGACCACCCAGGAAGAAGTGAAAAATAAATCTTAGAAATATATGGCATGTATGCATGCACACACTGTTAAAGCTGCTCATGTTTTCAAGTATTCGCTTTACACATTATTGAGATTTAATGGCACCAAAATATTCTAAAGAAATAGACTTTGATTATTGTTTTGCTAATTGCATATTTAATTTTAAAAAGACTTTCTGGTGGAAATTCAAGTAGGTCTCTTTATAGGAAGGATTTAAATTACTATATTTTCTTCATAGAATTTAAATGTTATAAAATTACTAGAAAAAAAAATGGTTGAGCAATGCAGTCATTCATACTGCTGATAAATTTTAGGAAGCCTAATGTTGAGATCCTCCAGGAAAATCTGTAATTTCATTATCCCAGGAAATCTAAGGAAATGAGATGACAATATTGTTGATAAAATATATTCTCTTATTGTGCTATGCTCCCTCTCATAAGAATATTATTCAAAAACTAGATTAAGCTACTTATACAGCTGAACTTTTCTGTATTTCTTTATACAGAAACACCCCAAAACTAAACACAGGAAACAAAACTTTAAAACACCTGAATAGTAGAATTATCTTCTAAGAGTCTACCACCTTCAATTTAACCTATTATCATTGATGAGCAAACATAAATTGAAACACAACTCTGTCAATTTCCATCACAATCATTCATGAAATATACAACAGTTTCTCTAAACTAATGGGATAAGTAATTTTTACCTGACATCCAAGGGCCCAGACATCTTAGTGACTGGTCTCAGGCTTCTAAGTGGCTGTAGACCCTGGAAGCAGATTAGCCTTCGTAGGACAAACAGGCAAGAGCCTGTATGGAGCCATGGGGGGCAGGCCAGTGAAATCTTGAGAAATCAACCAGGAAGGGTTGGCTGAATGTGTGTGCCTGAAAGAGAATGAAATTCAAATCTATAGGAATGAGTCAGAGAACTGCTGCTCAAACATTATCAGGGGATTGAGCTAAAATGCTTTTTAGTTCTGATTTAGTAGGTCTAGGGAGGGTCTTGGGTAGCTGTCATGTTCAGTTCAGTCTCTCAGTCATGTCCGACTCTTTGCAACCCCATGAATCGCAGCAAGCCAGTCCTCCCTATCCATCACCATCTCCTGGAGTTCATTCAAATTCACATCCATCGAGTCGGTGATGCCATCCAGCCATCTCATCCTCTGTTGTCCCCTTCTCCTCCAGTCCCCAATCCCTCCCAGCATCAGAGTCTTTTCCAATGAGTCAACTCTTTGCATGAGGTGGCCAAAGTCCTGGAGTTTCAGCTTTAGCATCATTCCTTCCAAAGAACACCCAGGACTGATCTCTTTTAGAATGGACTGGTTGGACATCCTTGCAGTCCAAGGGACTCTCAAGAGTCTTCTCCAACACCACAGTTCAAAAGCATCAATTCTTTGGCACTCAGGTTTCTTCACAGTCCAACTCTTAAATCCATACATGACTTCTGGAAAAACCATAGCCTTGACTAGATGGACCTTTGTTGACAAAGTGATGTCTCTGCTTTTTAATATGCTATCTAGGTTGGTCATAACTTTTCTTCCAAGGTGATACCAATACTGATAGTCCACAGTTGGCTACATGTTCTGAGTAACTGGACTTAGTAAATTAAATGGTTGATCAAAGTAGGCAAGTTAAAGATAGATCAATAGTATTGTAAGACAGGGATCTCCATAAGGATAAAGAGGAGGTACGTAGGAACCCAAGCACTTACACTGTTAATAAAAGAGATGCTAGCTGTGTTCCTTTAGGATTTTACTTCCTTTAAAGATCAATGCACTTTCTTCCCTTGCCTTCCCAGTTTCCATTCTTTCATCATGCTCTCACAATGTCTGTTTTTTCCTGCTTCTATGCTCTTAAAATGTCTTCTTTTTGAGCAGTATCTTCCCATCCCTTAATGTTATGTTAAATATGTTATATCATCTGGTCAATAAAAGAAAGCTGAACATAAAAGGTGAGTTGTGTTGTATTCAGTAAAAGACATTTAAACATAGCAAGACTGATCAGAAACACTGAGGAACACAGAGCTTGGAGATGTATCCAGAGAATAGACCTAGACTCAAGGTATGAAAGAAACTCTAGTTCAGTTTTCTCTGAAAATTCTCTTCAGTACCACCATGAATATATATACTGCCCATTGAGTTTTGAACCTAATGCTCTTTTTACTTAGGGACAGTATAGAATACTTTTTGTACAGTCCTTATTCTTTTTCCCCATCTAGCTTGTCTAATATATACAGTAGTCTTTTCTAGACAACAGCTCAAATGGTATCGTGAAGTTCATACGAATAGAATAATTCTACTTCAAGCTTACAATCATTATTTGATCTCTTTATGCTTCATTTTATCAGTTTCCAAGATACAGCTGAACGATGATAAGACTTCAAACAAAAAGCAATTATTTAAAAAAGAATTACCAAGTAATTGAAGCCGATCATTATTCACACTTTTGAAATTTTTATCCCTTCCAACCAGACCTTGATGTCCGTTAGATTTTGCTGAGACCTTCATACTAGTGAACATCTGGATCATGTCATAGTTTGATCTTATTTTCGCCTAACAGTTTCTTTGTGATTTGCCTCCCACAACACATATGGTTTATTTCTTGTGTTTATCCTTATTTTGGCAGGGTTTTGAGCTGTCATGTCTCTTTTCATCTCTACTTTTTAAAGGGAGTGATTTTGCATAAATTATTATCTTTTTAGGTGTGAATTATGGTAGTGGTCTTTTTCATGTGTTCTTTAGAGACTATGAGTAAATGCCTGTTCTTATATTTTATTCCTATAAATTATATCTTACTACAAGAAATATAATTTTTTATATTTTTCAACTCTGATCCTATTTTTGAAAGTTCTTTACCAGAACTTGCAATTGCTCAGACTGTGTCTCAAGATTTCATACCCCAAAGCATAAAATACAATGTGATTTATTTGAGACTGTATAAAAAAAGGATTATTTTGTTTTCTGGAAGATAGAAATAATGTACAGAGAAATGTCTTCTTTCCAGGCTTGAAAATGTTAACTCTGGAAACTCTATACACACGCAAGTGATTACTTAGTACAGAACAACTGGGTAAGTCACTTTTAGACACACATCCTTTGGGATGATGATGGCAGACAGACAGTAGCCCTAAAAACTACAAATTGACCTAGATGGAAATTAAGAAAAATCTGCTGGTATCTTCATCTAGTGAGGCTTTACAAGAGGGTACATGTCAAACACCTAAGTTGTTTATCTTTTATTGGGAATATTTATAATTTCTTTTGAGAATTCTTATGGGAAAAGGCAAGTAGAAAAGTACTCAGATGAATAGTATAAATGAAGGAAATTATTTTTGTTATACTTATTGCTTTAGAATTGTAGAGAGAGGAATTGTAGGTACAAGAGACTGAGAAGACATGGAGGGATGAATGACTAAAGAGGGTGGCAATAGACATAATTAAGAACCTTTTGTTTATTAATTTTTTCAAAAGGAAAAACATTTTTTCACCATTATCAGAAAAAATAGAGAAAAAAGCCCTTTGATTGCTTTGATTGTCTATCTTGCTTTATGAAAAAGGTGTTCTCTGCTTCCTTAGTCGATCCAGATCGTGTCCTCTCCTTCATTTTCTAAAATTTCTTGACATACTTTTTCTTTCTTTTCTGTATAGCATTTTTAAAAATAATATTTACAACAACTACTTATTTTTCTAGAAACATAATCAGGAATTTTATTTAATTAGTTATTTAACCACTGTGTGCCAGTTTCTTTATTGATTAAATAGGTACTAAATAACAAGGTTCGTGGAGCTGTTGTATTAATTAAATAAAGCAATACAAATAANTATTGATTAAATAGGTACTAAATAACAAGGTTCATGGAGCTGTTGTATTAATTAAATAAAGCAATACAAATAAGTACTTCTTTAAAAAAAAAACAGCATGTTAGAAACAGTATTACTACTACCAGTACTACTAACTATGATGATTTAATACTAGTATACCCAATCTATGGTATTTGACATGCTGTCTTCTGGTGTTTGGCATTTAATTTTGTGAGTTTCTCAAAATAAGAGACACATTTTTCCTCTTCCATGATACCCACGTATAGCATACTGTGCCTGTTACTTAGGCTGCACTCAACACACGCAAAATAAATGGTCTGAGGCCTAGCTCTTCCTTTTCTGGAAACTGTGCTCTACTTTCCTTGTTCTAACCACAGCTCATGTCCTTATTCTCATTTTTGTTTTACATTCCACTGAAGTCTTCCTGGTCTCTAGTTGATGACTGAAGGTGGATTGGAGAAATAAGTCAATGAACTGTGCAATAAAGATGTTAGATGGATCATCAGTGAGGGTACTGACTTTTTTTTTTAATTTTCAATTGGGGTATAGTTTACCATGTTGTATTCGTTTCTGCTGTACAGCAAAGGGAAACAGCTGTCTGTGTATATACATCTCTTCTTTTTTTGGATCTCCTTCCCATTTAGGTCGCCACAGAGCATTTAGAGTTCCCTGTGCTACACAGCAGGTTCTCATTAGTTATCTGTTTCACACATATTAGTGTATGTATGTCAATCACAGTCTCACAAATCATCACATCCCCTTCCGCTATTGGTGTGCACATATTTGTTTTCTACATCTGTGTCTCTATTTCTGCCTTGTAAACAGGTTCATCTGTACCAGTTTTCCTGCTTCCAGTTATATGTGGTAATATATTTTTCTCTGACTTACTTCAGTCCGTGGGACAGTCTCTAGGTCCATCCATGTCTCTACATATACCCAGTTTTGTCCCTTTTTATGGCTGAGTAATATTCCATTGTTCACATGTACCACATCTTCTTTAGAGGATACTGAATTTTTTAAGCTGGATTGCTAACTGGTAGGAAAGATGTGCCAGAAACTGCAGAAGATGGAAGAGAATCAGGGAAATTAGTATTTAATTTTTAAAGGGTTAAACAAACAATGAGAAGATGGCAAGAGCTTCAAAACATGAGGTTTTGCTTTGTTTTGAAGTTTGGATTTCAGCATAAATTTTGGAAGTGTGTGAGGCAATAAGAATGCTTTTATTCACAGAAGGATAATTTTTCCTGGGAACACAGGCTCATAATAATATAGAAGTACTGTTTTAAAACATTACTATTTGACCCAGTTTTCAAAACACTCAACTGTGAGATACCATATGGTACAACAGAAGTGACACAACAATGCAAGCGGAGATGAACGACGTCCACATGGAACTGACAAATTTAATCTACATTTAATACTGAATCTTGGGTTTTGAAATAATCTTCAAAATGGTTCAGACAACCTAGTGAATACTAAGAACAAATCTGACATTCTGGGGTACCATATTTAATTGGAAGTTAACGTATCTTGATGCGTATTTCCTAAGGAAGTTGGTGCCTGCTAGAGTTCATTTCCATTGAGACACTCATTTATGGGTGGGACTGGAGAATTTTAAAACCAAGTGACATATTGAAGAATTTAAGATTTCAACAAAATTCATCATTCATACAATTGAGGATTCTTGCAATTTTCTATCATACTTCTTTAATGTTTTAAAGTTATACTATCTAGGCACATATATCAAGTAAAAACATAATTTATTTAAAAAACTATAGATATTTAAGTTGAATGCATATAGATAGAATGTTTATAATTACTATTGTTGAAGAATGGGAATCTGTATAGAATTTTTTGGCATTTATTGACATAAGGC
>SJYQ01001572.1:77652-111135 GCA_006410935.1 Redunca redunca | reverse complement strand
TCAGTATCTAAATTCAAGTATAATTTATTAAATGTTACATGGAGATATGTATTAATTTCTTGATATTTACCAGTGATTTAATTCAAATAAGAATATTTGAGAACTAACAGACTTCATTCTTTATTTTGAAATTCAAAAATGCAAACCCACTAAAAATTGAAGTGTAGTAAATAAATTGTAAAGTGGAAAAGCTATTTGATTTTCAGACACAAAACTTTGCTGAAAAAGTTTAAGCCTCTCTGGACTTAGTTATCAACCAAACAATCGAAACTTTAAGGATTGGGCTACACAAATAACATGGATTTTTTTTTAATGTATTTACTTGAGATCTAATGCTTCAATGAGGTTTACAGAGAAAATGGAAGTTAAAACTTCAAAATCACCCAAACTGTAATGATTTGAACACATTTATGAAACATTTTTCTTAGGTACTGTATAAGTAAATACTGTAGATACAAGTATAATGTTTAGGTTAAGAGAAATAAAATATATTTTTTTGTAATAGGAGAGAAAATTTGACATTATAATGGTGATATGGAGTTGACAGACTCAAGATGTGGCTCTAACTTTTTTAAAAAAAGTTTTTCATTTAAGAACAGAAAATTGGAATCTTTGCCTGTCAACTGTGTGTGCTAACTTCACTTGTGTTATTGTTTAGCTGTGAAGGACTCCATCTAGGGCATCCACTGGAGAAACACATGCTGCTTATTTCAATGCTATCTTCGGTGAAGTCTTGTTTGTGAGTCACCTTGCTAGGCAATGTTGGAACCCATGACATGGCTGTCTAGTACTAGATGGGTGAGATAATGCTGAAGGTACGTAAAATACAAGAGGAGTGGGACTAACCTGAAGAAGCCATCTTCTCTCAGCTATTCATTTGTGGAATTCCAAATTCCAGCTGACCTGTGGTCACTTGAACTAGCAAAGAGATTATGGCATCAAGATTAATTCGAAAGTGATTGTGGGAATACTGCCCAGTGCTGTGATTCCAGCTGAGTAAATATCAAAGAGGTTAACATATAGAGGAAAGACAGGGAGAGCAAATGCAATAAATCAAAATACAGTAAAAACCAAACAAATGCACCATTTTGACTCATAAGAGAGGGGACATTTAACTTTTCATTATGAAGTCCATGCTCTTCTCATTTGGGATGCTTGTTCTCAAAAGTATTTTCATACCTTTCTTCCTTTCTCCTTATTCTGTCTTCCCAAAATGCCTTCTTTTACTTTATTTGGACAAATCTGTCATATTTCATTACATAGTGTATGGGTCACTTCTTTTCTAAAGCTTTCTATGATATCTCCCACCATATTCTTGATTCCTCTTTGATTTCACAGCATTTTTTTAATTGAAGTATAGTTGATTTACAATATTGTCTTAGTTTTCAGATACACAGTAAAGTGATTCAATTTTATATATTTCAGATTCATTTCCATTATACATTATTAACATAGTTTTCAGTGCTATACAGTAAATCCTTATTGCTTTTCTAGTTTTGTATAGTATGTATCTGTTAATCCCATACTCCAAATTTATCTTTCTGTCCCTCTCCCTTTACCCTTTAGTAACTGTAAGTTTGTTTTCTATGTCTATGAATCTGTTTCTGGTTTGTAAATAAATTCATTTGTATTATGAGAATCCACATATAAATGATACAACACTTCTCTTTCTCTGATTTACTTTACTTAGTATGATAATCTCTAGGTCCATCCATGTTACTGTAAATGGTATTATTTTGTCTCTTTTTATGGCTGAGTAATATTGCATTATGTATATATATGCTATATCTTCTTAAACCAATCATCTGTTGATAGGCACTTGGGCTGGTTCCATGTCCTTGCTATTGCATATAGTGCTGTTATGAACACTGAGGTGCATGGATCTTTTAGAATTAGAGTTTTCATCCTTTTTGGATATATGACAAGGAGTTGGATTGCTGCATCATATGGTAATGCTATTTTTAGTTTCTTTAAGGAATTTCCATATGTTTTCCACAGTGGCTGTAGCAATTTTCATTTGCACCAACAGTGTAGGAGGGTTCTCTTTCCCTCACACGCTCTCTAGTATTTATTATTTGTAGACTTTTTGATGACAGCCATTCAGACCAGTATGAGGTGGTATCTCATTGTGGTTTTGATTTGTATTTCTCTAATAATTAATGATGTTGAGCATCTTTTCATGTAACTGTTGGCTATCTGTATTCTTTCAGGAAATGTCTATTTAGAACTTCTGCCTATTGACTGGGTTGTTCTTTAAATATTGAGTTGTATGAGCTATATTCATATTTTGGCTATCAACCCCTTCTTAGTTATACTTTTTGCAAGCATTTTCTTCCATTCTAATTTTTTTTTTCATTTTGCTGATGGTCTTCTTTGCTGTGCAAAAGCTATCAAATTTGATTAGGTCCCATTTGTTTATTTTTGCTTTTAATTCTTTTGCATTGATCTAAGCAAATATTGCCATGAAATATGTTACAAAATGTTCTACCTATGTTCTCTGCAGTTTTTTGGCGTCATGTCTTATATTTAGGCCTTCACATTCTGAGTTTATTTTTGGATATGTTATGAGGGAGTGTTCTAGAAAAACAAATAAAAGGCATCCAAATTGGAAAGGAAGAGGTTCAAGTTTTCATTATATGCAGTTGAATGGCACACTATATAGTAAATCCTAAAGACTATGCAAAAACTTAGAAATAGTAAATGAATTTAGCAAGGTAGTAGGATACAAGATTAATTTACAGAAATCTGCTGCATTTTTTTACACTTACAATTAAATATCAGAAAGAAAAAGTAAAACAATCCCATTTAAAATTCAGGTCAAAAATAAATAAATAAAATACCTAGGTATAAACCTAAACCAAGTAGGTGAAAGACCCATATGTTGAGAACTCTAAAAACACTCATAAAAGAAACTGAAACAAACAAATGGTGATTCAAAAAAATGGAAAAAATATCCCATGTTCTTGGAAGAATTCATATTGTTAAAATGAGCATACTACCCAAGCAATCTACAGATTTAATGCAATCCCTACCAAATTATCCATGATATATTTTAGAGAACTACAACAAATAATCCTAAGACTTATATAGAACCATAAAAGACCTAGAATTGCAAAAGCATTCCTGAGGGGGATTAAAAAAAAAGAAAAGCTGGAGGCAAAACTGTCCCAGACTTCAGACAATACTACAAAGCTACAGTAATCAAAATAGCATGATATTGGCACAAAAACTGATATATATATATCAATAGAACAGAATAGAAAATCCAGTAATAAACCTATACACTTATGGTCAAGTAATCTTTGACAAAGGAGGTGAGAATATACAAAGGAGAAAAAAATCCTCTTCAGCAAGTGGTGCTGGGAAAACTGGACAGCCTGGAAATCCCCACAGCACTTTGAGTTTGCTCTTGGCACTCATCATAGTGTAGCCTGGTTCTTTCCTGCAACAATTTAAAGAGCTCCTTTCTTGTGCCAGTCATCATGCTAGGCACTGGGGACAGAAATAAATTAGATACAAACCTTGCCCTCAAGGAGCTCACTCACAGTCTAGAAGAGGAGACTGGGCTGTAAACAAAGAAATTACACTTTTGTGATAACTGTGATAGTGAAATTATATACCAGGCACAGATTTAGGGCAGAGAAGATGGTTAGTTCAATCTAGGGATGGGAGGATCAGGAAAAATTGGCCAGATAAGATGATGTCAAGTCATATTACAATCTATTTTCTTTATTTCATTGTGAGCTCTTGAGTCAATGCCTCATTCATGTTAGTATCCTCATTATCTACCAGTGCCTAGCACATTGCAGGTATTAAGACTTATAAGTAGAACTTAATACAATGGGTAGGGATCTGGTTCTGAAGAACAAAATATCTAAAAGCCTGATTTGTTTATATTCAAAATTATTATTATTATTGGTTTAATTTGATTTGGTACCTCTGCCTCTGTCTGTGTGTGCTTGCCTGTTTGAAATGAAAACCAAGCTGTCTTCTTTGGTCAGGTTGACTGTGAAAATGACCATATTATATGAGGCAACATTTCCATGGGTTCATTCTCTCTTTCATGTATAGGTCCTCTTACTATTTTAATTTTTAAAAGTATGTTTCTTTGATTAATTAGTATATCAACTGTTAGAAGTAAAACTTAGAGGTTCTGCAGAGATTTGAAAAATGATTTCTTATTGATGGAAATATGTATTTTGCAAACATTAACATTGACTTCATAATTATTACAAAGTTAAAATACAAAGCATGGATGTCTTTGGCATTAGGCTCATTTGTCTCTAATACACTGTTACATTAATGTTGAATCCTATTTGTTAAGTGTATATTTGAAGCCATGAAACTGGACAGATTTCCATTAAAGTGAAAGAAAATTGTGTTTAAAAATGAATTCTTAAAAGAAAGATTTCAAAATGTTGTACTAATCACTCCATATTAATAAATTAATAAAATGCTTACTTATGACCTTTGGATAGGCAATTTCAATAACAATTTTCAGGCATCTTTGTAGATCCTGAATGAAATTGACTATGATAATGACACACTATAGAATTTCCTCCCCATATTTGCTTTGTAAGTATGGCATAAAATAACAATATTTAATTTAAAGGTATAACATTCACATTTATCACCAGAAGTATAGATCTCAGCTTACAGATGACTACAATGAAGAAATATGCTTGCAACTTGAGTCTGGTTCTCAACCTTTTCTACTCTTATGTTCCTTCACACTATATGCTACATGGAATAGTAAAGACATCTGAATTCAAATATTTTAAAGAAATGTGTATTTAGCAACTGAATACATGCTAACAGGAGTAATTTACAGCAGCAGTTTCATTACATTTTTCTCTCCAGTTTTCTAGTTCCCATCTGAAATCCAATGATAAATACAGATATGGAACATATTTACTACCTGGCAAAAAACATGCTTATTGAATGGGCACACAGCTTCTTCCCTTAAATAGCACATGAGCCACTTTGTCACCTATGTGGGAAAATCTTGCATTTTAGGATGATGTTGAACACACTGAAATGGGGTACCTACAAAAAGTTGCATTTTACACTGTCCTTCCTCTTCTTTTCAAAATTATTTACATCTCTTTTCCCTAATGTGTAGGTAGCAAAAATATTAAACACATACGATTGAAAATCACTAAATAATACATAAAAAGTAGCATTAAGTGTGCATTTACATGCATTTACATTTTACATTTGATTTCAAGTGGGTCATGATTTCTTCTCTGTTATGTACTTTTTCCTGTTTTAAGATTTGTTGTCATAATCTGTTCAAGGTCACATGAGTTTCTTAAAAACTTTCAACTCTGATGATACAAGCATGAGCCAAAGTCTATTAAAACTGAATAAATGGGATATTAATTATTTTTGTGCAAATTGCCCNCCGTTCACACTGACAGATTAAGAAGATTAAGACTGGAATAAGAGTTATTTATCTGTAAGTTACATCTATAATTTTCTTCAAAAATATAGACCTCATGATTTATTAAGACATACTGGTGGATTTGTTTGTTTTGTTTAACTGAAATCTAGACTTTCTTTCCATGGGTATTTCATAGTGCTGAACAAAATGCATTCAGATATTAGAAGGCATCCCTAAAGTTACATAATCTCTATCCTTTCAAATCCTTTATTTTTGAGGACTAATAAGAAATAAGATAATTTTGTTATTGCAAATAAATGTGTTTCAGCTGCAAATTTAGAATAAATGCAATACTGAATTGCAGTACAGTTAAGACACTCTATAAAAAATTTTAAAATGACCTATTTTTGAAGCACTTTATGTTCTTTGATTTATATCTCAAATACTTTTTTTTTCTCTATAGGAGTCTGTTCTTCAAATAATTTAAAATTCAGCTACCATTTGAGGATGTACTTCTAAGAGTAACACTGTATCAATCAATGGAGCCTAAAATTGAATATAGGGTACTTCTAGGCTCCCATTTGAAACAAACGTCAAAAAGTATTTATTCAATGTAATCATTAAAATTGAAACATGAGCTTTCATCTGTGAAATATTTCAGCTGATAAGAGGATTTGTTTGAAAATTCACTGTAGTCTGAGAAATTAATTCTGAGTTATTTAGAATCCCAAGACAGCTATAGTCAGAATTTCAATGCTGCTTTCATTAATTAGCAATAACATGTTTCCTTTGCATTTTTGTGGATGATGAAGGACCCAGAGAGGAATTCTTGGAAAGATGAGTACAGCACTAAAGAAACTGCATCTCAATGCTGAAGGTTTTCTACATCTTGAAGTCAATTATTCTTAAGGAATCATCTTAGGACAATGAAGCAGACAAGCCCTTAATTAATAATTATCTTACTTTATAAGTTGTTGCAGAAGACAACGAGCTTTACATGTTTTAAGGCTGGGTTGTGTCCTGGAAAATAGTTTGTATAAAAGTCACTCCCACTGACTTGAAAGGAATCATGAGTTCTTTAGACAGATAATTGTCTTAAGGTGAGATAAGAAATAGTGATAAAAATGTGAACAGAGCTGGGAAATTTGCTTTTAGGATGCTCTTCTGAATATCCTTGATCTCCCTCTTCTCAAAAAAATTAAGTGACACAGATAAAATTCCTAATGGAGTCAAGAGAGAGTTTTTATATCTCAAATATCAGACAGGGATTCAAGTAAANACAATAACTGTAAGACAAAAACTTACTCTAGCTTAGAAAAGAGCTAATTTTTTTCTGCATATTTGTCATGGTACATTTAACTTATAGTTTTAATAAAATACATCTTTAGATCAAAGCTGGAAGAAAGACATCAGTAGTAGATCAGTGTATTCCATTTTTCTTCTGGATGATGAATGGTTTATGTTTGTTTGTTTGTTTTTTATTTCCACAGACCATTTCATTCAGTATCATTTTACTCCTCCAGTACACATAAACATGAGTGTTGGTAGCCAAAAGATATCCTTGAATCCAACAATGTTTTGGAATATTCATCAGCTTAGTAAATCCATGCAGTTTATCTTAAACTTCTAGTTCAAGAAAATGGCTTTGCTGATGCCATTTTTATTCTTTAGATGGCACTATGGCAAATGACAATTTTATTTCTCAGGCAAAGAAGAAAGTGAAACTTGTATAGTGAAATCTCATAGGAAACATTAAGTCACTAGTGTGAACATCTGTGTTCATCTGACCTCTATTAATAGGTGTTGGTATTCAGAAGAATGCCTGTTAGTAATATTACTCATGGACTTAATTTATAATTGGTGGAACTCAGTTGCATTTCCCACCATTGTAAACATCCACATAATGCCATGAAAAAGTTCATGTATATTGCATTTTTTCCAGTTATTCTCTAGGCAAGTTTCTACTTGTTTGAGGTTTCTAGAGGTAATGCAGCTCAGACACTCCTGGGTGCCCTCTCAAATTCGTGGGTCCTCCTGTTTCTGCCTTTCTTATTTTCCTGTAAGTGCTTCCATTTGTTACTGTTCCCTTGGGTATGTCCTGGCCTTTGCCTACGCTGTTTTCGGTCCCTTTTCCAAACTTGTTCACAGAACTCATCCATTGTGTTCAGGTTGGGATGGTTGATAAGCTGCATGAAGTCTCTGTACCAGACCTTCTGGCTAGGTGTCATGCTGTTGGACGTTTCTCTGGTCTTAGGCCCATCTCCATCATCATCTTTATGAAGAAGTTCTTCCAAATGCTCTGTGTCGATGACTTCTAGGGTCACTTTAAGAAGAGTTTGCATGAATCCGTGTTCCACCGCATGACAGAGGTAATTGCCTGAATCCTTGCGCTGCAGACTACGCAGTAGAAGGCCTTGTTCTGTTCTGATGATATGATCATCCACTCTGATCTAGCAAAAGAAAATAAGCAGTGAAATCATATATATTTACAAGAAATGTAAGCTCCAAAACTGTGTCTCAGTAAAAATTTGTATTGTATACTGAGGCACATTTTAACAGTAAAATTTCTAGTTTAAGAGAAATGATATAATTTCCCCATTAGAAAAAAGAGTTATAAATTTCTCCTGTCTTTAGGACGTATTGCAAAATACTGGTAGTCTATTGTCTTAATAAAATCTCTCATAATAATTTAAAATAATTAAGATAAGAGGATGAAAGGACAAAGATATATTCTATTTTAAAACTTTGAAATAAAGTGTTTATAGGAGAAAGTGAGTATTGGAACTAGAAATATAGAAACATAATACTAGAAAACAGTGCAGCATTAGAATGAATTTATAATAAGGTTTGAAAAAATGAAATAAATTCAGTAGTTGAACAAGCAGAAAAATTATGGGATTACATGCTTACTTATTTATTCAGTTTCCTGTCTTAGATGTGACATGAAGACATGTTATTTAATATGTCTAACTGCACTTTTACTCTGAATGAAGTTTACAAAAGAGATCTCTGAAAGCCTAAGCTGGTTAACATGTAAAATCAACCTTAACATGTATATGACATGATTATATGTTTAAAGACTGCTTCAACGGTCAAAAGAGATAATGGGGTACTTTCACTTCTACATTCAGATTATGTAAAATTGTCTGCAAAATGTACATTCATAAATCACATACATTGTATGGTTACCCTTATTTAAAGCTTTAAAAAAAAGTTTAAAAGTCTCAGAGTATTCACCGAGATTTTCTGTGTATAATTTTTTAATTTTACAGAGGAATTAATGGATTCATTGAGGAGGAATATTTGCACGAAACTACGTGCATAATTCACATCAGAGTTCAGTACTGGGACCTAAGATCTTTCCTCCTGAATCTACTACTCCTTTCTCTTAACTGCCTCTTCCCATTTGAGGAAGAAGTTAATGAAAGGGAAACATGTTTGGATAGCAGAATCAATTGAACAAAAGTTAAAATTAGTTAGAGGGATTTTTCTTTTTCTTGTATACAAATGAATATAACATAATAGATAATTCCAGGCAGGAAAAAAAAAAATCTCTAAAATGTACTGCCAATCCCGCTCCCCCAACCCCTCAGCACAAACAGCTTCTAGGACAAAATCATTACAGTTCAACTTTGTTCCTTTAATTCCTAGCACAAAGCCTGCCATAAAATCATCTTCAGTTAATACTTATTTAATGAATAGGTACTGGTAGATTAAAAAAAGAATAACTATTCACAGTACTTCTTTTTCCCCCTCTTAAGCCAACCACACTGGGGTCACTTAACTATGTGTTAGATAGAGTGAATCCAGTTTCTTTCCTATACCTCTTCTTTTCGCTCTTCATTTCGCCTCTGGAATTGCCAATAGACCAGAGCTCGCTGTGATTTCGGACTGCATTCCAGGAACGTGCTACTATTTTCTACTCCATAGATAATTCTTTCTTCAAAGCTGTGGCCATGGTGATTATCTGGCCGGTGATGAGGAAATGAAATGAGAAAATGTTAGAGAAAAGCTCAACTTTCCAGAGTATTTATTTGGAAGTTCAGGAGATGGACTTGTTGCTGAGTTGGAAATCTTTTCCAGTTTTATTGAGGATGGCAGAAATGTCAATGTTTCAGAACTCAAGTGTCTACCTAAACAGACTAGTTATTTTGTTATGGGTTATATGAGGCATATACAGAGATTTGTCTGCCAGAAAATAGCTTTACATTAACAAAATCAGTCATACGTGCAGTATAACTATACATCTTTATATGCCATGATAATACTTTCCAAGAAATTTTTTTCATTGTAAAAACTATGCTCTAATTGTGCCAGTTTATACTGCACTATTTTCCAGCAGAAAAAGTAATTCGATTGTGTTTTTTAAAACACAAGTTTTTCTTTGAGAACTTTGTTTTTCATCTTTAAAATTAAATTCACCAACCAATAATATTTGTCTAGTATTTTACAGAAGTTACGAGTACAGGAAGTTTATATTCCCTACCAATAACCCTTCAATAATCCACAAGTTTGTTCTGAAGATCAATTGATGTGAAATGTTTGGGATGGCTCAGAAGAAAGATGCACAATTATAATGCAATGTGGTTTCAATTGTCTTTATTTTAAAATGACACATCTTTTATTATTTTCAAGAATTAGGCTAAAGAATATGGCAAGAGTATATAATAAAATACAGCAATAAGAAAGCCTGTTTCCTGATTAAGTTTCTATTATTTTACCCTTTATGTAACCTCCTTCAATGTGGTAAATGAAACACAGTTAAGATCAAAACTACGACAAGGGAGTCTAGGTAAAACTCATTTAGAGAAAAAAACTCCTTATTATCTTGTATAATCCTGTTTCCATTATGACATCCTGTACAATCTGGAACTTATTACATTCATTTAGAAAATAATAAATATATTTTCACATGCACAGAGGACTGACAGTGTAGACATGAAAAATTTTTGCTTGCTCTTTCAAACTCAGCTAGATTTTTAATTAAAAAAACGTTTGCCTCTTTTTTGCATTACCTTGACAGTTTTACTCTCATTATAACTATCTGAGTACTTTTGTCTGTCAGAGACAGTACGAACCGCTCTAAGTTTAAAGCTTTCCCAAATCCTGCTTCCGCCCAGTCCCTGTACACAGCCTATGGCCATCATCTCCTGTTCTCACCCTGCCTATGGTTGACCTTCTGTCTGCATTTGCTGTCTCCACGGATGTCTATCCCAGTGTCCTTTCATTTATTGTTTTAGGTATGAAACAAAACTCTTCTAATATTGGGAAGTATCTGTCCCTTCTTATTTAAAAGATCAAGTCCCTGGAAATAATAATTAAAAAAAAAAACATGAAATGACTGAAATGTAAAGAAATAATATTTAACTGATTTCAAGTCACATTTATTTCATGTTGGAGATATGTGTATCTATCAATGTATACTTTGACTATGGCAGTGTTATTCTTTGCCCCCTGAAATTATTAGTATATTTTTATTGAAAAAATGTGATACGTGTTGCTGTGCTAGTTTGCAAGACACCTACTTCTTTGGGTAGAGATAAATGAATCTATTGTCCAACATGAGCTGGATGATCTGTGTTCAGGAGCTACCATGAATAATTAGAATGCCTTGTCACAGAGGTGATGAGAGTTTACACAAAATGCATTTTTTCCTGCTAACTGTTGTACAGTTTAAACTTTTTTGATATTTAAATTATTTCCCTTATATTATGCTTATTTATAAATTACTTATTATAAGAAAGGTAGATATCTGCAACATGCAACAACATGGATGAAACATGAGAACAGGCTAAATGAAATGTCAGTCACAGAAAAACATAAACTGCAAGATCTCACTTAGATGAGGTACCTAAAGTAGTAAAAAATCCTAGAAGCAGATAGAAGAATGATGGTTGCCAGGGGTTGGAGGGAAGGAAATGAGGAATTGCTAGACAATGTGTATAAAATGTTAGTTATGCCAAATAAATGAGATCTGCTATATAACAGTATGCCTATACTGAACAATATTGTATTGTACACTTTAAATTTGTTAAGACAGTGGATCTCATGTTAGTGTTCTTACTCCAGTAAAACTAAAAAATAAATAAATAAAAAAGAATTTTTTTAATTAAAAAAAGAAATCCTTTTACTTTTAGGAAGACATTTTTCATTCAATCTCTAAACATTAATGAATCATAAGATATACAACAGCATGATAAAACAGAAAAAAAAAATCAGCTGGATTTAAAAACAAACAACATGGTGATCTACCAGTATCTTCTCTCTTACCAGCCATGCTTACCTGGTCTTTTTCTTGAAGAAATTTATAATACTTGACTTGTCTCTAATCTGTCTAAATTAATGTAGATAACTATAGAAATCTAAAGTATAAATTAATTCTTGCTCTCAAACATAGAAGTCTGTTTAAATCCTTCAGCACATTAGTGGGCATTCAGCTAAGAAAATCAATGTAACTTGTACAATAAGAAATAATAGAGCTTAATATAAATGAAACATCTATTAGGCACATTTTCAAAAAGTCAGTTTGTCTTCTGAATTAATTTAATCATTCTTACTGATCCATAAAGTGAAGTGAAATGAAGTCGCTCAGTCATGTCTGATTCTTTGCGACCCCATGGACTGTAGCCTACCAGGCTTCTCAGTCCATAGGATTTCCCAGGTAAGAGTACTGGAGTGGGTTGCCATTCCTTTCTCCAGGGGATCTTCCCAACCCAGGGACTGAACCCGGGTCTCCCACACTGGAGGCAGACGCTTTACCCTCTAAGCAACCAGGGAAGCCCACATTCTGTTAACTTTACTTAGTCCTAGCAAACCTACTTAGTCTTTATGTTCTCTCCAAAATCTCTTCTGGTGACAGCAAATATTTCCCAATGTACAGTAAAGAAAAGAATTCTCTTAAAAGTTTCCTGATATATATATATTTTTTAATTCACCTGTTACTTGTCTATGAAAAGAAAGTGAAAGTGGCATCACTCAGTCCTGTCCGACTCTGTAACCCCGTGAACTGTAGCCCACCAGGCTCCTTTGTCGGTGGAACTCTCTAGGCGAGAGTACTGGAGTAGATTGCCAATCTGTTCTCCAGGGGATCTTCCTGACTCAGGGATCAAACCTGGGTCTCCCTCATGGTAGGCAGGTTCTTTACCATCTGAGCCACATGGGAAGTCTGTTATTTGTCAATAGTAGAATCTAATATGTTATTTGATTTAGCCAAGGGTTTATACAAAGTGATTTACGGTTTAATATAGGAATAAACCACGGGTTTCTTCAAAAAATATAATGACCTTCAGGCACTTTCCCACCTGAATAAGCTAAGAACCACAACTGGTGAAACTGGTTCATTGGCTTGAGGCCTTTAATAACTACTCTTGCCAATACCTTAAGGTTTCATTTCCCTGTAAGTTGGCTCTTTCTTTCTCTCCTCTGTCAAAATTAAAAGCAAAAGAAAATCTAGTTAGTAAGCAGTAAAGCTAAAAGCCTGTCATACTAACCATCAGTCACAGTCATATTCAAAGGCACTACTGAGTGTGCAGATGACAGCAGTACCTCCTATTTTATGTTTTTAAAGTTCTGTTGCCAATCGCCAAACACTAAACAGACAAAATTTCCACTGAATACATTTGTTTCTGTTAATTCCTCTGCAGTAGAATGTTTCTCTCACCAGCAACTTTTAATTGTGGATCACAACTTTCGTTTAAAGTGGCCTCAGATAAGTATTCTTTTATTGGGGTACTTACATGTCACAACCCATAAACATTTTTTTCTGTTAATCTTGCCACACCTGACACCTTACAAATAGATACTCAATAAATCTGTTTTTTTTAAGTTTTAATTTATTTTTTTATAATTTTACAAGTTACACTCCATTAACAATTATTACCAAACATTGGCTATATTCCCCGTGTTGTTCAATGTATCCTTATAGCCGAACTTATACCAAATAGACTACCGAAAGGCACTCAGTAAATACCCACTCCCTTTTCTGACCCTTCTACCCCAACTACTTGAGTAAATTTTGTACAACACAGGAAACATCAGGGGTCTAATCATCTAATAACTATACGATTTTTTTCTCTCTCATTTTCCCCTCCTTTCTTCCCCATGCCCCTTTACCCTTATTGCTGTCTCTCTTTCCCTCTCCTTCTTTCCAAGAGTAATTACAAACAGGGACAACATTTTGATTCTTGACTTCTAAACTTACTAAGTGCTCAATATTTTAGATGCCAGAACTCAAAATACTTTATTGAGAATCTATAATAAGACAAATTAAGAACTCCTTCCCAACATCAATCCCACTCTCTCATCCCCATTAAAGAAGGTATTTCCTCTTTTATGCTTTCAAAAATCCTCTTTTTACATGTACTTTTAGAACACATGTAGTCTTAATTGCTACAATTATTTATCAGTCTAGTTATCTCCTTCCATTTTTTTGTTTTCCACAATTCTGGCACAAGGGTGTCATAAACCCTTAAATGATGTTTCTTAAAAGGCAAAATGAGGTAATGATTTACTCTGCATTTAAAAGCTGAAATCTCATGTAACTTTGACATCCTCAGGACACAGAATTATCATAATTACATAAATCATTAAGAGTTCAATCAATTAAAATGGGATAGGGTGTATACCCTCAATATGACAGAATGATTGAACTGTAAACATTTCAAGTCTTCTAAATTTGTTAAGTTTTATAATGTTACATGAGTTGGTTTGAGACGTGGTAGAGAAGATGATGATTAGTCAAGTGTATTCCAAAATCAAAAATCCAAATATGGGATAATAACAGAGATTTCACAAATTATATGCATAAATCCTCACATCTCTAGGGTTACCTCTATCTCTAAAGGATGTCCATGCCAATAGTAATCTTTTCAGAAAGAAAGCAGTCTCATTTTAATCCATTAAAAAAAATTTTCACACTGAGCAACTGTTTTGAATACAAACTTTTGTCATGAATATTAGCAGTAGATAAGAAGGGTGTAGTTGTTAAATTGGCACAAAAATTCTTGTGGGTTGAACTTAATAGAGCAAAATATTGAGAGCAACAAACATTAAATTTATTTTAAATGCATCAGTGTGTTTGAATAGCACATATTACAATATGCTGCAGCTGTTAATGACAAGAAATAATGTTTTTAAGGAAGCAATCTTCAATTAATCATTTCCTCTTTTAGTTGGATAATTTATGAAAATGAAATGAGGCTAATAAACCAGAAAGAATGGGAGGAAAGAAAGAAGTTAAATAAATTGCTTCCTTTTGTAACAACAAAAAGTCATGATATCCATCATTTGTCCAGAAACATGATGTTGCTAAAGGCCTTATTTAGTATTTGATTCTCTTCCAATATTGCAGAAACAGAAGGTATCACATTTCAGCTTTCCATTTATTTCACTTTCCATTTTAACCCCATAAATGTCTCGACTGAAATGTTAATAATATAAGAATCTTAGGAAATTTTATTTCATGTAGAAAAGACAGATATAGGTTAGGTAGTGAACTATATATGTATTCAACAATTTGCTCTCTGTGGTCATATTTTTATAGTCTCTCTTTTAGGTTATTAAAAAGTTGAATTTCATAAATAAGGAGTATAAAAATAAAATAATTTGCCAGAGGGAAACGGGTTGTAAGCTATTTTAGTTGCCAAACTATGCAAAGAGAAATATAATTCTACTTGTATTTATCACATTATAATTTTAATATTTTACACTGTCATTTTTTTTCCACAATATTATTCAATGTAAGGGCTTTCCTGCTAGCTTTTCCAGATGGTAAAGAAGTCACCTGAAATGCAGGAGACCTGGGTTCGATCCCTGGGTTGGGAAGATCCCCTAGAGGAGGGCATGGTGACCCACGTTAGTATACTTGCCTGGAGAAAACCCACTGAAAGAGGAGCCTGATGGCCTGCAGCCCATGGGGTTGCAGAGTCAGGCGCAGTGAGCAACTAAGCATATCCAATGCAAAGGCCAAGCAAAGCAGAAAAGGAAAGGTTGTCCACCAATTCCTGGTGACACAGATATGCACTTCTTACGTAAAAACAACATTACTTAGATTTTTCTTACTGGATTCTAGATTATTTTCTCCAGAAAATACAACCAGCACTTTATCAACAGAAAAGACTATTAATTTGACTCCAAGTGGATGAAAAATATTTTCTAAAGTAGCAGTAGCAGAAAAGGCATTTCATGGATGAATCAGTAACTCTTGGAAAGCCATTAAATATTTAAAAATAAAAGACAAAAATGTATTCATCCTTAACATTTGTGTATATTTTGGACCTGATGATATTAAGATGGCTAACAATTGATTCAATAGTCTCATATACTGCAGTGCTCTTAACACAAATTTATAGTATATATAAGCTATGTAACAAGGGTACTATTCATTTGTTTATAAAGATAATGCTTATTATAACGTTTCTCCACTCTTTTGCATGATGAGAAACTAGTTTCTTAGTAAATGTTTCTTGCATGTTAGTAGCATGCAGACTTGCACCTAGAAGTGTGTGCATACGTGTTAAAGTTCATGTGCTTAATACATGTATTTCTTATGTACAAAAAAGGTTTAATTAATGGAACCCTAGAGAAAATTTAAACATAATTTATCAAATTGCTAAAATAAATTTAAATGATAAATTGTTTTATGCCCTAATTACTATCTGTCCCTGATGCTGGAAAATAATTATCTACCAGAATACAAGACTTAAAACTTTACAGTTCAAGGAGTTCTACAGTTTTCTTTGAATTCACAGATACCTGTGGATTTGTGTTTGAATACTTGTGTGAGTGTATAGATAGGTAGATAGATAAACAGAGACATGTCTAGGGTATTTTAGTTTTATGATTCATAGAAAATTATTGTATTAAAGAGTTGCCAGTGTCTCATTTTTAAGATATTTATTACTTCAAAATATAAAAGTGAAATTGAAATGCTCTGAAGTTACCTATGAAAGCATTTTAATAATGTGCTTAATAATCTTGTGACATCAGAGGATTCAATGCTTCTTAGTATAAGGAGGGCTGAAACTCATTTTTTTATAAAGCGTCACCAATATGAAGCTATCTACTGGAATATTTAGTCTATATTGAATTTCTGATGTTTTATTTTTCATGATTATATAGCAAATTCTTTACCAAGAAAGCACATGTAATTTATATGCCATAAAATTATGATAGGAATTTATATATTTAGAAATCCAGAGACCTGAATTTTAAATATTTAATTTACAGTTTTCAAAGAGATATGATAGAAGATGATGAAAAGTCCATCTGCTGAAGCAGAAACCTTCCACAAATAATAATGAGAATACTACTTTGTATTTTATTTAATATTTTTTGCTTATAACTTTTGNATAACTTTTGGAATTTAAAAAATACTGCATGTTTAACAACTTTTTGTTTACAATCTAAATGCAGAGTTCCAAAGAATAGCAAGGAGAGATAAGAAAGCCTTTTTAAGTGAACAATGCAAAGAAATAGAGGAAAACAATAGAATGGAAAGACTAGAGCTCTCCTCTAGAAAATTAGAGCTACCAAGGGAATATTTCATGCAAAGATGGGCACAATAAAGGACAGAAGCAGTATGTACCTAACAGAAGCAGAATATATTAAGAAGAGGTAGCAAGAATATAGAGAGCTGTACAAAAAATGTCTTTAATGATCTGCCAGACATCCTGGAAGGTGAAATCAAGTGGGCCTTAGGAAGCATTACTATGAAAAAAGCTAGTGGAGGTGCTGGAATTCCAGCTGAGCTATTTCAAATCTTAAAGGACAATACTATTAAAGTGCTACACTCAATAGGCCAGCAAATATGGAAAATTCAGCAGTGGCTACAGGACTGGAAAATATCCTTTTTCATTCCAATCCCAAAGAAGGGCAATGGCAAAGAATGTCCAATTGCTCTCAATTCACATGCTAGCAAGGTAATGCTAAAAATCCTTAAAGTGAGACTTCAACAGTTCGTGAACCAAGAATTTCCAAATGTACAGCTGGATTTAGAAAAGGCAGAAGAACAAGAAATCAAACTGCTAACATCTGCTGGATCAGAGATAAAGCAAGGGAATTACAGCAAAACATCTACTTCTACCTCATTGACTATGCTAAAGCCTTTGACTGTGGATCACAACAAATTGTGGAAAATTCTTCAAGAGATGGGAATACCAGGCCACCATACCTGCCTCCTGAGAAACATGTTTTCAGTTTGAGAAGCAACAGTTAGAACCAGACATGGAACAACAGACTGGCTCAAAATTTGGAAAGGAGTATGACAAGGCTATGTATACTGTCACCCTAATTAATTATCTAATATGCAGAATACATCATGCAAAATGCCAGGCTGGATGAAGCACAAGCTAAATTCAATTTTGCTGGTAGAAATATCAGTAACCTCAGATATGCAGATGATACAACCCTAATGGGAGAAAGTGAAGAGGAACTACAGAGCCTCTTGATGACGGTGAAAGAGGAGACTGAAAAAGCTGGCTTAAAATTCAACATTCAAAAAACTAAGATCACGGCATACAAGTCCATCAGCTCATGGCAAATAGATGGGGAAACAATGTAAAGTGACTGACAGACTATTTCTTGGGCACCAAAATCACTGACAGTGACTGCAGCCATGAATTAAAAGATGCTTGCTCCTTGGAAGAAAAGCTATGACAAACCTAGACAGTGTACTAAAAAGCAGAGATGTCACATTGCCAGAAAAGGTCTGTCTAGTGAAAGTTATGGTTTTTCCAGTAGTCATGTATGGGTGTGAGAGCTGGACCATAAAGAAGGCCAAGGAATTGATGCTTTTGAACTGTGGTGCTGGAGAAGCTCTTGAGAGTTCCTTGGACAGCAAAGAGATCAAACCAGTCAATCCTATGGGAAATCAACCCTGAATATTCATTGAAAGGACTGATGCTTAAGCTGCAAAACTTTGGCGACCTGATGTGAAATAACAACTCACTGGAAAAGACCCTGATGCTGGGAAAGATTGAGCACAGGAGAAGACAAGGATGAGATGGTCGGGTAGCATCATTAACTCAATGGACTTGAGTCTGAGCAAACTCCAGGAGATGGTGAAGGATAGGGAAGCCTGGCTTGCCGCAGTTCATTCAGTCATGACTGAGCAACTGAGCAACAACAACAAATTTAAATTATAGGTGTATAAACAATCCCTAGTAAAATAATACTCAACTTGGAGGCTTCAATAATATGTGAACCGTGAACTTCCAGATGTTCAAGCTGGATTTAGAAAGGGAAGAAGAACCAGAGATCAAACTGCCAATATCTACTGGATCATTGAAAAAGTGAGAAAGTTCCATAAAAACATCTATTTCTGCTTTATTGACTATGCCAAAGCATTTGACTGTGTGGATCACAATAAACTGTGGAAAATTCTGAAAGAGATGGGAATACCAGGCCACCTGACGTGCCTCTTGAGAAATCTGTATACAGGTCAGGAAGCAACAGTTAGAACTGGACATGGAACAACAGACTGGTTCCAAATAGGAAAAGGAGTACATCAAGGCTGTATATTGTCACCCTGCTTATTTAACTTCTATGCAGAGTACATCATGAGAAACACTGGGCTGGAAGAAGCACAAGCTGGAATCAAGATTGGATGGAGAAATATCAATAACCTCAGATATGCAGATGATACCACCCTTATGGCAGAAAGTGAAGAAGAACTGAAGAACCTCTTGATGAAAGTGAAAGAGGAGAGTGAAAAAGTTGGTTTAAAGCTCAACATTCAGAAAACGAAGATCATGGCATCCGGTCCCATCACTTCATGGGAAATAGATGGGGAAACAGTGGAAACAGTGTCAGACTTTATTTTGGGGGGCTCCAAAATCACTGCAGATGGTGACTGCAGCCATGAAATTAAAAGACGCTTACTCCTTGGAAGGAAAGTTATGACCAATCTAGACATCATATTAAAAAGCAGAGACATTACTTTGCCAACAAAGGTCCATCTAGTCAAAGCTATGGTTTTTCTAGTATTCATGTATGGATGTGAGAGCTGGACCATAAAGCCCAGTGCCAAACACTTGATGCTTTTGAATTGTGGTGTTGGAGAAGACTCTTGAGAGTCCCTTGGACTGCAAGGAGATCCAACCAGTCCATCCTAAAGGAGATCAGTCTTGAGTGTTCATTGGAAGGACTGATATTGAAGCTGAAACTCCAATACTTTTGCCATCTGATGCAAAGAGCTGACTCATTTGAAAAGACCTTGATGCTGGGAAAGATTGAAGGTGGGAGAAGGGGACGACAGAGGATGAGATGGTTGGATGGCCTCACTGACTCAATGAACATGAGTTTGAGTAAACTCCGGGAGTTGGTGAAGGACAGGGAGGCCTGGCATGCTGCGGTTCATGGAGCTGCAAAGAGTTGGACGTGACTTAACTGAACTGAAACAGTTGGGTGATCTGATGACATATTTAAACACTTTAATAAGGAATATTTTTAGCACAAAATATTTCAAACCTCTTCTTATTCAGCTTGTGTATGTAGGCCTTCCATACATATACTATGAATAGTTGGATTATTTGCCTAATGTAATATCAGAAGATGGCTGTGTTGATGGTTTTTTCCAGTGAAAAGTTTCAAAAAGGGTTAACAAAATTATAGAAGGTGACACTATAATAATTTTATTCTAGGATACATACTTCTTTATATTTTAATGTGTATGACATCAGAATGTTTTACGCTTGCTCTCTGAGTTGAAGTTGCTTTCTTTTGGAAAGAATTTGTTCTTAACTTCTGCCAGACACATGAGTCCCTACTAAGCTGATACCTCCTTAAAGTTTTCTCTGAAGTTTTAGTCCATCTTGTTGCTGTGAATTCAGGAAGTAAACCTTCAGGAGGATCAACTTTGTGGTTCAAGGAGTAAAACAGGGAAGTTTCTTTGCTATTTTCTGGTTTGGAATTAATTTCTCCTTTGTGTCCACACTGAAAAGTTCTGGTTTGATGCTGGGACCCTATATTATTGTTCATTTTGGGCAGTTTTTCTAAGCAGTACATAACAAAATGGTGCCTTCTATATTCTGTGACATCTTAGACTTGATACAATTTGATAATTTATCAAAGTTAGGGATTTTCTTTTTTTAGGACTGATATCAGCTCATTTATCAAATCTTAAGGCTTCTTTTTGGGCCAAATGTTCAGATTCATAGTTGGATTTTCTATATGTTTAAAAGAAGCTAAAGCATAGACCAGATTAGCAGTGCTACAAAATACTAAATTTACAGCTTTAAAGACCATAAAGATGACACTGCCAAAGATATTTTATGAAATTTTAGAACCATTTTGAATCCAACTAAGACCTAAATTGATATGAAGTAGCTGTAGAAATAATGATTGGACTCAAACAACATTCTACTGTGGGTTATTGGAATGGAAATGCATGTATGTAGAACAGTCAAGAGAACTAATTCAATGATGGCATTACATAGAAGTTAGAACATAAAATATTTTGAAGATTCAAAAATTTAAGATGATTGTTAATTTTTAAAATTGTTACTGCTGGTATAACTTTTTACTTTCTGGACATGTAGATCAGCTTGTTTAATAAAGAAGGAAGAATGAGAAGTACCTTAAAAGTAAATTGACTCAACCACTCATGTTCTTGAATGCAAAATCAAACTCCAATTTTGTGCACAATAGTTATTTTAGGGAAGGGAACATATTGGAGGTTTCTCGTTAGCATTGTGTATGAGGTGTGAGTGGGAAGACAAGAAGATCTGCCAGCACAGCTATATTTCGGGTTTTGTACTGAAATTTCCCTAGGCGAAAGGCCACCGCTGATGGGGGAGAGTGTGCTGGACCAAAGGGAAGTGGAGCTGGATTATTCTGTCATCCAGGCCAGCTCATCATTAGTGCTTCTTTACAAGAGAGGGAACAAAGCACTGAGTGAGTGTCAAAGGTTTCATCAAGAGTGAAATTTCTTCCACCTTAATTCTGAGCTGTTTTATATAGTCTCTCTATGAAAATCTCCAGGATATGTAAAACATAGAGTGTTACAGAATATGTTTACCATTACAGCTGGAACTAATCGTCCTGAAGTGAATAATTTGGCTTCAGGTCATTTAGCAGTTTTCTTGAAAAGATATATCATATCTTTATATGTTTCCACATGACCACATATATTTTCCTCAATGTGAGAGGTGACATTAGCAAGACAACATACATGATTTAACAGGGCTGAGCTCTGGATTTCTGCCCATTTTACTTTCAAAGATTGACATCACCTATTCTAAGATAATTCACTGATTCCTAATGGTAAGACCCAATCTGACCATATGGGAATGTCTGACTTAAGTTTCCAAACATCTGAAATTCACTGTAATCTATGGTGTATATTTTTTAGGTTTTGTCAATTAGTAAGACAAGCAGACAAGGAATAAAGAAGCCTTCAAAAAAGGAATGTTTTTACTGCTGTAGAGCTTCTTAAACTATTTTGCCATTTCCTCCCATATATCACAAGCATCTACTTGGGGTTGTTTTTATACAAATACACACAACCCCTAGGTAACATTGAAACTCAGCAATTATTTTTCTCTCCCTATAGTATGCATTCCAACTGAAGAATCAGGAGAAAAAATTATTCACATTCATTTTAACTTTCTATAGCTAAGCAATTTCATATTCCCAAAGTTTATAGGCTGCCACTCTAATTTCATGAAAATGTAACCTTAAAATCTGAAGCACTTTCCAAAGTCCATACACTCAACAGTCAACAATATTTATCTATTGCCTCACTTAAATAAATATGACTTTGGTCAGCTTTTCCTTGTATATATGTACATTCATAATTCCAGAATACATATCATTTTGAAAAAACACTTAANTCTACTGATTAACAAAAATAATGCTATTTTATAGCTTGAAATGTTTAGATCATTCATTCAACAAATATTTGTTCAATGAATATCTACAATAGTCACAATATTGCATCTGTTATAACTAGAGATAAAAAACTGAGCAAAATAGCAAGTTTATATTGCCATGGAGACTAAATTTCACAGGAAATGAGCTCTAGTTATATCATCTTGTTTTGTTTACTTCTAGTTAGTATCATTAGTCTTTCCATATTTAAGAAAAGTGAAAAAGTGAAAGCGTTAGTCCCTTCGTCATTCAGTAGTGTCCAACTCTTTGCAGCCCCCTGGGACTGTGAAACACAAGGCTCCTTTGCCCATGGAATTCTCCAGGCAAGAATACTGGAGTGGGTTGCCATTCCCTTTCTCCAGGGGATCTTCCCAACCCAGGGATCGAACCAGGGTCTCCTACATTGCTGGCAGGTTCTTTACTGTGTGAATAATGAGGGAAGCCCACATCTAAGCAAATAAACTCTGTAATATAAGCAATTAATATTTCATAATACTGCATTGCAGAAAAGCTGATTATCATGATTCAATATTTCTATGTGAAATAGATAAATGGAAGATGAGGGAATATTTTGTTGTCCAACTGAAACATGCCATCTGAAAAATTTAATGAGAGTGTGCCAACAATGTACTAAATCCATATAAAGACAAAAACTTGTTATGTAGGATGAGCAACAAGGGGAGGCCTGTCTGAAAACTGACCTCTAAACTCTATCCCAGACACACCCAGGAGAGCTCACAGCCTACAAGATAATTACAGAGACTTTTCAGTTCCTGCACAGGTGCCTTAGGCACACAGTGGATACAAAATAATCAAAGGAGCTTAAGTAACCTTAGAGAAGGCAGTTTGGAACCCATAATGGGCTTATGAATATTTTACATCTAATTATAACAGACTGAATTATGTGAAGACATATGGGAAGACATAAACAACACAGCCTGCTGTGTTGTAACTTGGAATTATCAATTGGCCTTGGGCATATGCCCTCTGCATTCCTTTTCATTGACTGGTGGTGAGTATAAGCCCTACTTTGCACTGGGCATAACCAAAAGGAGTGGACTGGAAGTACAAAAGGCGGAAGCCAAGAGGAATGGAAAGGAAGGAGGAAGAGAGCTCATTTGGGGGTAAGCCTGCTCACACGTCTTAGGGGTGTCTGTCTAATAAAGTGTCTGTCTGCTTGAACTGACTGAACTCTAACTTGTCAGTTGTTTTTAACCCTTTAGTCCAATGCTCAAAATTTTTGTTGTGATGAAACACAACAAAGAACCGAGAAGAGACGAACTGAGGAAGAGAAATAAACCAACCTGACATTCTGAAAAGTTTAATGAGAGTGTGCATCAACAATGCACTAAATCTGTATAAACACAAAAATTCTTGCTCTTATCTAGTGGCATTTTTTTCTTCATAATAAGAACAGTAACAGATAGGAAAGCAAATAAACAGAGAAGAAAATTTTATAAGCAAAATGGATTCAAAATATAGGTTCAATATGAGGCAACCTATCTCCTAGTATTGGCATCTCCAAACGACCTTGTAGGCATTCACAAATCACACAGCAACATATGTAGGATACACAACAAGGACCTTCAGAAAGACAACCAGGTTTTTGAATGTTGTACAACATGTTTTCTTTCTTAACAATTATGACCCATGAAAGGACCCAGAGACCCCACAGAGACTGTGACAGAACTGTGTCTGAGCATCTCCTGTGGAGGAAGGGTCAGCAGTGGACTGCCGCAGGGGCAGGGCCTCTGGGTGCAGCAGATGTGGGTATGGCATAAGCCCTTCTGGAGGAGGTCGCCACTAACCCCACCACAGAGCTGCCAGAACTTACACAGGACTGGGAATTGGACTCTTAGAGGGCACAAGAGAACCCTGTGTGCACCAGGACCCAGGAAAAAGGAGCAGTGACCCCACAAGAGACTGACCCAGACTTGCCCAGGAGTGTCCAGAAGTCTCCAGTGGAAGCATGGGTTGGTGGTGGCCTGCTGCAGGGCTGGGGACTCTGAGTGTAGTAGTACATACATGGGACCTTTTGAAGGAGGTCTCCATTATCTTCATTACCTCCACCATAGTTTGGCCCCAGGTAAATAACAGGAAAGGAACACAGCTCCACCCATCAACAGAAAATCGGATTAAAGATTTACTATAAGCCTCTTACCCTTCTCCATCAGAGGGCAGACAGACTGAAAACCACAATCACAGAAAACTAACCAATCTGATCACATGGACCACAGCCTTGTCTAACTCAGTGAAACTAAGAGCCATGCCGTGTAGGGCCACCCAAGATGAACGGGTCATGGTGGAGAGTTCTGAAAAAACAGGTCCACTGGGGAAGGGAATGGCAAAGCACTTCAGAATTCCTGCCTTGAGAACCCCATGAAAAGGCAAAAAGATAGGACACTGAAAGATGAACTCCCCAGGTTGGTAGGTGCCCAATATGCTACTGGATATCCTTGAAGAAATAACTCCAGAAAGAATGAAGAGATCGAGTCATATCAAAAACAACACCCAGTTGTGGATGTGACTGGTGATAGAAGCAAAGTCCGATTCTGTAAAGAGCAATATTGCATAGGAACCTGGAATGTTAGGTCCATGAATCAAGGCAAACTGGAAGTGGTCAAACAAGAGATGACAAGAATGAATGTCAACATTTTAGGAATCAGAGAACTAAAATGGACTGGAATGGATGAATTTAACTGAGATAACCATTATATCTACTACTGTGGGCAAGAATCCCTAAGAAGAAATGGAGTAGCCATCATAGTCAACAAAAGAGTCCAAAATGCAGTACTTAGATGCAGTCTCAAAAACAACAGAAAGATATCTGTTTGTTTCCAAGGCAAACCATTCAATATCACAGTTATTCCAAGTCTATGCCTCGACGAGTAATGCTGAAGAAGCTGAGGTTGAAAGGTTTCATGAAGACCTACAAGAATTTCTAGAACTAACACCTAAAAAAGATGTCCTTTTCATCATAGGGGACTGGAATGCAAAAGAAGGAAGTCAAGAAACATCTGGAGTAACAGGCAAATTTGGCCTTGGAGTAAAGAATGAAGCAGGGCAAAGGCTAACAGAGTCATAGCAAACACCCTCTTCCAATAACACAACAGAATACTCTACACATGGACATCCTAGATGGTCAATATCGAAATCAGATTAATTATATTCCCTGCAGGCAAAGATGGAGAAGCTCTATACATTCAGAAAAAACAGGACTGGGAGCCAACTGTGGATCAAATCAGTTCAGTTCAGTTCAGTTCAGTTCAGTCGCTCAGTCGTGTCTGACTCTTTGCGACCCCATGAATCACAGCACTCCAGGCCTCCCTGTCCATCACCATCTCCCGGAGTTCACTCAGACTCACATCCATCGAGTCGGTGATGCCATCCAGCCATCTCATCCTCTGTCGTCCCCTTCTCCTGCCCCCAATCCCTTCCAGCATCAGAGTCTTTTCCAATGAGTCAACTCTTCGCATCAGGTGGCCAAAGTACTGGAGCTTCAGCTTCAGCATCATTTCTTCCAAAGAAATCCCAGGGCTGATCTCCTCCAGAATGGACTGGGTGGATCTCCTTGCAGTCCAAGGGACTCTCAGGAGTCTTCTCCAATGCCACAGTTCAAAAGCATCAATTCTTCGGCACTCAGCCTTCTTCACAGTCCAACTCTCACATCCATACATGACCACTGGAAAAACCATAGCCTTGACTAGACGGACCTTAGTCAGCAAAGTAATGCCTCTGCTTTTGAATATACTATCTAGGTTGGTCATAACTTTTCTTCCAAGGAGTAAGCGTCTTTTAATTTCATGGCTACAGTCACCATCTGCAGTGATTTTGGAGCCCAAAAAATAAAGTCTGACACTGTTTCCACTGTTTCCTCATCTATCTCCCATGAAGTGATGGGACTGGATGCCATGATCTTCGTTTTCTGAATGTTGAGCTTTAAGCCAACTTTTTCACTCTCTTTCACTTTCATCAAGAGCCTTTTTAGCTCCTCTTCACTTTCTGCCATAAGGGTGGTATTATCTGCATTAACTCTTATTGCCAAATTCAGACTTAAATTGAAGAAAGTAAGGACAACCACTAGACCATTCAGGTACGATCTAAATCAAATCCCTTATGATTATACAGTGGAAGTGAGAAACAGATTCAAAGGATTAGATCTGATAGAGTGCCTGAAGAACTATGGATGGAGGTTCATGACATTGTGCAGCAGACAGGGATCAAGACCATTCCCAAGAAAAAGAAATGGAAAAAGCAAAATGGCTGTCTGAGGAGGCCTTACAAATAGCTGTGAAAAGAAGAGCAGCAAAAAGCAAAGAAGAAACGGAAAGATTTGAATCCTGAGTTCCAAAGAATAGCAAGTAGAGATAAGAAAGCCTTCCTCAGTGATCAGTGCAAAGAAATAGAGGAAAACAATAGAATGGGAAAGACTAGAGATCTCTTCAAGAAAATTAGAGATACCAAGGGAACATGTCATGCAAAGATGGGCTCAAAAAAGGATAGAAATGGTAGGGACCTAACAGAAGCAGAAGATATTAAGAAGAGGTGATATAAATACACAGAAGATTATACAAAAAAGATCTTCACAACCCAGATAATCATGAAGATTTGATCACTCACCTAGAGCTAGATATCCTGGAATGTGAAGTCAAGTGGGTCTTAGAAACAATCACTACTTAGGAAACTAGTGGAAGTGATGCAATTCCAGTTGAGCTATTTCAAATCCTAAAGGATGATGCTGTGAAAGTGCTGCACTCAACATGCCTGTAAATTTGGAAAACTCAGCAGTGGCCACAGGACTGGAAAAGCCAGTTTTCATTCCAATCCCAAAGAAAGGCAATACCAAAGAATGCTCAAACTACCACACAAGTGTACTCATTTCCATGCTAGCAAACAATGCTCAAAATTCTCCAAGCCAGGCTTCAGCAATACGTGAACCATGAACTTCCAGATGTTCAAGCTGGATTTAGAAAAGGCAGAGGAACCAGAGATCAAATTGCCAATATCCGCAGGATCAGTGAAAAAGTAAGAGAGTTCCAGAAAAACATCTATTTCTGCTTTATTGACTATGCCAAAGCCTTTGACTGTGTGGATCACAATAAACTGTGGAAAATTCTTAAAGAGATGGGAATACTAGACCACCTGACCTACCTCTTGAGAAATCTGTATACAGGTCAGGAAGGAACAGTTAGAATAGGACATGGAAAAATAGACTGGTTCCAAAAATGTCAAGGCTGGTTATTGTCACCGTGCTTATTTAACTTATATGCAGAGTCTGTGGGGTCACACAGAGTCGGACACGACTGAAGTGACTTAGCAGCAGCAGCAGCAGCAGAGTATATGTGACAGTATATACAAGAAATGCTGAGCTGGTTGAAGCAGAAGCTGGAATCAAGATTGCTGGAAGAAATATCAATAACCTCAGATATGCAGATGACACCACTCTTATGGCAGAAAGCAAAACAGAACTAAAGAACCTCTTGATCAAAAAGAAAGAGGAGTGTGAAAAAGTTGGCTTAAAACTCAACCTGGTCCCATCACTTCATGGCAAATAGATGGGGTATCTGTGGAAACAGTGACAGACTATTTTTCAGGCTCTAAAATCACTGCAGATGGTGACTGCAGCCATGAAATTAAAAGACGCTTGCTCCTTGGAAGAAAGGTTATGACCAACCTAGACAGCATATTAAAAAGCAGAGGCACTACTCTGCCAACTAGGTCTTTCTAGTCAAGGTTATGGTTTTTCCAGTAGTCATACACTGATGTGAGAGTTGGACTATAAAGAAAGCTGAGGGGTGAAGAATTGATGGTTTTGAACTTGGTGTTGGAGAAGAAAGGAGATCCAACCAATCTATCCTAAAGAAAATCAGTCCTGAATATTCATTGGAAGGACTGATATTGAAGCTGAAACTCCAATACTTTTGCCACCCTATATGAAGAACTGATTCATTTGAAAAGACCCTGTTGCTGGGAAAGATTGAAAGCGTAAGAGAATGGGACAACAGAGGATGAGATGGTTGGATAGCATCATCGACCCAATGGACATGAATTTGAGTAAACTCTAGGAGTTAGTGATGGACAAGGAGGCCTGGCGTGCTGCAGTCCATGGGGTCACAATGAGTCGGACATGACTGAGCGACTGAACTGAACTGAACTGAATTACCCATGAATATTCTTTACACAGAATTAGTAGATCAAGTTCAAGTAATAGATAAAAACAGTATACCTTCTTTTAAGATTAATGTAAAAGGCACCAAAAAAGTTAATAGGATAATTATGGATAATAGGATATTAATAGGATAATTAGTTAAGTTAGTAGGATAATTATGTCAAATTATACATAATATGTTTACAGTTGTTATTTTAGCCATTTTTAATTGAGCTGTTCATAAGCAGTGATGTCATTGCTGAGTTTTCCCAGCAGAGGGAAGCATAGCCTAATTAATTTTGTTTTCTGTAACGGGTTAAAGTGGGAGGAATGGGATATACTACAATTTTACTTCATTTTAAATAAAGACTGGTTGACATTTCATCATTAAATAAGCAACTTGATATCTTTTAGAAAGCACAAAATGAACTTGATCTAAAATCCCCCGATTCAGGGGAATATCCTACTGTTAAATCAGTGTGAAGACATCCAAACTAACTTTTACTTGAGTGGGATACTCAGTAATAATATACTGGGTCTATACTATCAGCATATAAATGAAAAATCTGCATGGCTGAGTTTAAGACTACACTTTCTTCTTGGATATATTTAAATGAATATATTTGCTGCCTACTACTCAGGTTGCAACTATATATAAAAGCATATACTTAAACCTGACTTCTTTTGGTTAACATTTGAAAATTGAGCATGAAGTCTCATAAGGGTCTAATATCTTGAACTTATCATACCTACAATAATAAAACATAATTCAGTGCTTTGTGTTCAATATCATTTTCTTCCACAAGATGTTTTCTCTCTGCAGTTGTGCTTCTCTGAGTGTTCTGGCAGAGGCGGGTCACTTGTAAGCATAAGTACTGCTGCTTCTGGTTTTATCCTAGTGCTAGCAGGTTGAAGGATTAAAAATGTAACTTACCATGGTGTTGTAAGTCTGAACAGTGGGTCAGTGGATCTCCATTTCTTATATCTTGTCGTCTCGTGCGTCTAAAACAATTATATTTAAAAGGTATTACTGTACCTCTGTTCTTTCTTGGGGGTTTGTTGTAAGAATCAAGAAGAACCGAATTCAAAGATCCCAGGAGTTTATTAGAAGAGATGAATCTATATATGACTAAAAGAGTTTTTAAAGCAGTTCATTATACCTCTAAGAGAAGTCTCCAAGATGATCAAATGGAAAATTGTATATAAATGCACTAAATAAATAACAGTGCATTAAAAGTCTTTTAAGGTATTGATAACAGGAAATTCATAGGTTCTTTTGTTACTGAATGTCAATGAATAAGAACCTAACATCTAAAAAATTCAAAATTCTTAATACCTTAAATTCTGAGGAAAAACACAAAATATAGAATAGCAACCCATTTATTCAATGAATAGAATTAAACACTTTTCCCCCTAATTACTAATGAAGGAGTAAGATTGAAAATTTAAAATCATAGGAATTTTTGTCTTAATATTTATACATAATTGCTTAAATTAATTTTTGTTAAACTATAGTATTAAGGCAGAGAATTATATTGAAATTTAGTCTGTAAATTTTCTTTTTGGTTGCTATATCAACCTTTTTTAATAAAACATTTCTTTTATGATTACATAGTTATGATTGCAAACCAATTTACTTATGAGGTAAATAAAAGGACAAAACAACAACAAATATTAAGGAGCAAGTCTCCTTTTATAAGAGGAAGGTGAGAGAGAAGACGAACTTACCTCTAAAAGAAAAGCAAATTTGCTATAAAACTGAAATTAAATTCTCCTGCATTCTACTGCTCATATATGTTTGTTATAGTACATTCTGGACACCTTCTCTCTACAATTTACTAATGGTTAACTGGGAATAAGGAGGTTGTCTCCAGCCATAATGGTGCAAACAAGGTGTGTAGTTCAAGTAAAAGGCTAAAAATGGAGACTGCTTATGTATAACTGGGGAAAAGACTGGGGACACTAGCCCAACTGTATATTGCACCTATTTTAACGGGTATTGTGTTGCTGCAAAGTTAGTTACCAACACTGAAAAAAGTTCTCACAAACGCCACTGAGAACTGAAACATGGAATTTGTTACTGTATTCATGAATTTAGAAGTCCCAAGTATTTATAAATTTCTATTTGTAGTATTGGTGACACTATCAAACAGATGGTGCACATTTCAAAATTGAGCCAACAAAAGAACTTGTGAAACACGAACCACAAAGCATTTGGGATGGAATTTTTTTTACTGCCATTTAAGCTTTTGAAAAATGCCATCACAAAGAATATATAAATTGTAAGGCCTCTAAACATCCTTTTCAAAGACACATGAAATTGGATTAGGTAAAATCTGCAAGGCACAACAAAAATGTGTTAATTGTAATTCCTTTAATCTTGGATTCTAGGTATGCAGTAAACATTCCAAATATATACTAATATCTAGGTTTTTAACTTATTACAGATTTAGTTATGATGTTATTTTTATATTATTTTTCATTAAGAAAAGCTTAAAATTCAAATGAATTATTACTAAATTAGGCAACGTTATACATGTCACATGGAATGAAATTAATACACATTTTTAGCTCAAACTGGGCTTCCCTGGTGGCTCAGAGGTTAAAGCGTCTGCCTAGAATGTGGGAGAGCCGGGTTCAATCCCTGGGTTGGGAAGATCCCCTGGAGAAGGAAAGGCAACCCACTCCAGTACTCTTGCCTGGAGAATCCCATGGAGGGGTTCAATCCCTGGGTTGGGAAGATCCCCTGGAGAAGGAAAGGCAACCCACTCCAGTACTCTTGCCTGGAGAATCCCATGGAGGGAGGAGCCTGGTAGGCTACAGTCCATGGGGTCGCAAAGAGTCGGTCACGACTGAAGCAACTTAGCAGCAGTAGAACTAAATGATTTAAGAAGCATAAATCCTTTATCTTAATTAATTTAATTTTACTGCTGTAACAAGATCATATTGCTATTTATTAGTATATTCAGGGTTTCTTTGATCAGTAACACATTAACTCCACACTAAGTTTTAGTTTTAAATTTAAACTTCCAAGGAAGTGGATAGATACATGAAAGTAATACAAATACATTGTTTCAATTCTGAATACTGAAGGCTTAAGGAAATCGAGTATTTAGTAAATGCAATAGGTTAATACATTTATATCTAATATTATTATTAACAAGGTAACTGTGTTTTAACCTATATGGACTGAATATATGAAAGTTTTAAGTTGTAGATGATGTAATACTACAGTCAATGTTATCTAATGTGTAATCAAAATATTTAGATTATATGTTTCGGATATTTCTTTTCCCTAATATTTTCTAAAACATGTAAAATGATCCAAATGTTGTAGAACACATCTCATTAGCAATGAAAAATGTCATGTTCACAGCTTCTTGTAAAACATTTTTATTGTAAAGCAATAAAAAACAAAGCAAATTTACTGCCCCGTAATGCATCAGTGTAATAATACTAATTTCTATTAAATGTTTCAATAGGTTTTGTGCATACCATTAATCTTCAGGTTCATATTAGTTTTGTATATTACTTTTTTCTATCATTGCTTGTTTCTTAAATACTGGTGAACAGGTAGCCTTGAGTGAGTAGTAAACAATACAATAAAATGATTATTTTGCCAAATTAAGATGGGGTTTTTGTTTTCTAAAACAAAAGTAAACCAAGTTTGTGTAGAAGTTTAGGATATATCTAAGAGTTCCCTGAATTGTAACACCTTGCTTTATATACAGAAATAAAGAGATGATGTACTTATATGAAGAAACTGTTCCAAAAATGAAATCAGATAAGATAAATGTCAAACAGTGTATTTATTTCTAATAGTCCTCCTACCTCTTTGCAGTAGGAAAATAGCGAGAGCATGAGGAGCCATCCCAGGCACAGTAAGGGTCTCGGGCAAGGCAGCACTCTGCACAGGCTTTCCCGTAAACATCACATCTGTGTAAAGGGAGTTGTGCGACCCCCGTGGTAGAGCCAATATATAGTTGTTGCTGT
Source organism: Redunca redunca (assembly GCA_006410935.1). Lineage (NCBI taxonomy): Eukaryota > Metazoa > Chordata > Mammalia > Artiodactyla > Bovidae > Redunca > Redunca redunca. The sequence goes on along the minus strand of SJYQ01001572.1, from coordinate 78,745 downwards.
GGAAAGAGTTTACTGTTATGACAAAAATTACCTTGTTTTTTAAATATCTTTTTCCTTAAAAAAATAAATAAAATGTTATACTTTAGCGAGCATACATTTATCTTTGTGGGTTTAAAATATTTCATTTCTGGTAATTTTTTCAAAGGCCTGACAGAAAATGTGACCATCTAAAATACAGCAAGGTCGAAATCCATATATTTGACTAAAACAGGTATATTTTATAAGGGAAGATGAAGGAAGACAGTGGTAGTTACATGTCAATTAAATCTCATGAAAATAAAAAAAAATTAAATGACATTACTGAGCAATGAAAAGTTCAAACCTTCAGTTTGCTCTTAGCTTGCTTTTTAAAATTCTGCTGTTTATAATTTTGATTAACCAGATTACCTACCCTGCCATGTATTCTGATTGGTTTTGAGGCAGGGATCTTTTGCTTTTGACTCTTGGGGACTTTCACTTTAGGTTTGCCCTCCTATAAGAAGGGAAAGGGTAAAGTTTTGGTGCTTATATTGGTAAGAAGCTTTGCTCAATTTTAATCATCTTGCCTTTGTACTACCTCCAGAAGACTACTTTAAACAAAAGTACTCAATTAAATTCTCACTCAAAGATCATTGTATAGGGGAATCAAGGACACACTAGCTGGTGCCATGGACTTGAACACAAAGCTCAAATGTCAAAAAGGTGGGATACTGGGCATCAACATATTTGGATTCTATGTCTTGCCTGACATTAACTCTCTGTTGATCTTGGGCTGCTCACATAATTTTCCTAAGACTTAACTTCCTTATTCATAAAATAAGCATGCTTAACTAGAGCTTCAAAGTATGCATCCAAATAAAACATCTATGCTGGCGTTATTCTCAATGAATTTGAAGTTATCAAAGGAGCCAGAATTGGAGGGAGAAAAGCTTTCTAGCAGAGATCAATTTAGGTTTTCAATACAAGTTAAAAAATACCTTTAACAAAGTTGCCCAATGTAGCATATCAGTTGCAACTTTATGTAAACACAAAAATTAAATACAAATAAAACTGTTTTGTGATTGTTTTATATTTTACTACCAATATATAGTAAAACTATATACTATATTAGCTC
>SJYQ01001572.1:60495-76612 GCA_006410935.1 Redunca redunca | reverse complement strand
TAGGGGGGCGGGGGAGCCTGGTGGGCTGCCGTTTATGGGGTCGCACAGAATCGGACACGACTGAAGCGACTTAGCAGCAGCAGCAGCAGTATCTAGAAGCATGTCTGGCACTGGTGAATATAAGATATGCCAAACCATATACTGTGGACATAACTATTTAAAAAGTGATTGAACAAGTTGTTCATACATACGAAAAAGATTTCCATGTTTGACCAATAACTTTTAAGAAACATATAGATTTCTATGAAGATGGCATTGAGTAATAAAGGAGTTGTTATCCAAATAACACATTCTACATCTGTTAGATCACTTTGGCTGAATATCAGAGAAATAATACCTGAGAAAAATATGAAATGAAAAATATGGCAACTGAAATCATTGTAATGATAACCTAAAGTGTGATAAAATGGCAAAAATTTAATACAATCAATGTAGTTTTCACTTTACAATTATTCTGCTGTACTATTAATGATTTACAAATAAATTATGCCATCTAAATGAAATGAAGGGGAGGCTTGCAGGCACCATTGAGCATAATCCAGTAACCAGCAAATAACCTGATGTGCTTTTTCTGCCCAATTTAACGTCACCACAGGCTTTCTCACTATCCTTCCTAATAAGTTGCAGGTCATAAGCAGGTTATGAGTCCATTTATCCAGAAAATTAGTTGCAATATGTTTGTCCCTTTTGATACTACTGCCTCACTTTTAAAATTTCCATGAGCATAAATGAAATTGACTCACATCTGAATGAAGTCAAACTTGAGTAATGGAAAATGAAGGCTAGAGTTACTTTCTTCTAACCTAGTATTTTAGGTTGACAAATTGTTTTTGTGTTTTGGTAAAATGTGCTGCATTTAATGGGCCATTCTTAAGGTAGGTTTAAAAATGTTAAAACAGAAAGAGATAGTTTACAAAACTGAATGCAATGTAATTAAGACTGACAAAGTCCAGCAGAGAATAAATAAATAGTTTTAAAAATCATTATAGGAAAGAATATCCCAGTCTAGCTACCATCCTGGAACTCCCCGGATTTCTTTGCCAACATTTGACAATTTTTAGATTACAAGAACAGGTGAACACATACTTATGAGGTATAAGATGACAGTATCAGGTCAATAATATCTGCACTCTGGATTTCTCTAAATATCTTGGAGATTATCAATGTATTTTGATACAAATGTGTTGAAAAGATATCTACTAAGTTTTACTAGTACAGTGTTTTAGCATCTTGTATGACAAAAAATGGCATGGTTAGTGATAAAACATGTAAGTAAGATCTGCCATCAGAAATAAGATCTGCCAAATCAGTCTCATATTAAACAATTTTGTATGTAAGTTTTCACTTCAGAGAGTGAGAAGCTCCCAACTACTTTTTGACTATTTCTTCTAGGTTATTTAATAATTAATTTCAACTCAGGAGCCAAGTCATTTTTTTAAAGTTAACTTTAATATACTCACAGAAAGGCTAGGTAACATTTTTGCAGAAAAGATAATTCATTAGAAGTTAAAATCATATTTGCTTTGCCATTATCATTGAGCATTTAGAATCCATTTGCATTTCTTAAGAGTCCTGCCAAAGCATTCATTCAACAGGAATGAGAAGACTATTAACATGCTGTCCTCAAGCTTTGAATTCAAAGAGTTTAATAATTTATTATTTGCAGGGACTGTTTTGTTGTTTCCCTTTTTATTTAGCCAAACTAAATGTTTTGTCAAGCACATGATACTACTGAAAACGTAAAATTAACTAAGTCAAAATTCTCCAAAAATATACTGCCCAGTGCATGATTTTATTAGCCTGTATAATACAGTTTGTTTACACATGTAAATTAAATTATACATTTATTTGTATTCCAAAACATTCACCCATGTTATTTTAGAGGATATACAGATGAAAATATGAGTTATTACTGAGGAAATTATGTTACAATGGCCAATAAGGAAATACTATAAATGAAAATCTACAACAAATAGTGATCTAAGAGGGTTTCCCTGGTGGCTCAGCGCTAAAGATTCCGTCTGCAATGCAAGAGCCTCAGGAGATTTAGGTTCAATCCCTGGGTTGGGAATATTCCCTGGAGAAGGAAATGACAACCCACCCTAGTATTCTTGCCTGGAAAACCCCATGGACAGAGGAGTCTGGTGGGCTCTAGTACATAGGGTCACAAAGAGTCAGAGAGGACTGAAGTGACATTGCATGTGTATGATCTAATAAATATATTTATAGGACATATATATGTGCAAGGGTGCTAAATTGCTTCAGTCGTGCCCTACTTTCTGCAACCCTATGGACCACAGCCTGCCAATCTACTCAGTCCATGAATTCTCCAAGCAAGAATGTTGGAGTGGGTTGCCATGCCCTCCTCCAGGGGATCTTCCTGACCTAAGGATCCACCCTGCCTCTCTTATGGCTCCTGCATTGGCAGGCGGGTTCTTTACCACTAGCACCACCTGGGAAGCCCATAGGACACACATGAGACTGGTCAAAAGCATGAGGGAAATGAAATTATCTTTAGTTTTCATTCTGCTATTTATAGTAAGAATATTTTTTTTCCTCTTGCGTTTTGAACAACTGTTAATAAACCTATAAAATTTGATGGATCATAAATATATTTATCTATTTGAAACAAAGTTAACAAAATATAGATTACCAATTGTAATGTATAATGTTATTACCTGCTTAGTGGAAAGCTCCATTGCTGAAATAGTAGTTGGTTCCTAAAGAAGAAAAAGAAAATGTGAAATGTTCAGTCAATTAGAAAAGTTACAGAATGCCAACATAAACTTTCAGAAAAATAACTTCAGTGCCTACAAGAAGCAATATAATTGGGGGGAAAAAAAAAACGTGAAAGAAATTGCAAAGACAAGTGTGGAGCACTTGTATGTGTGGAGCAGACAAAAGTGCACCTTCCAATTAAAGACCATCAAGAACATACCTGTGGATCAAGTTGGGTGGACTGCTCACTATGATAAAGGAGACTGTGGGGAGACTCAGTAAGAGAGAGATGGAAAGGACTTAATACGTTTTGGACTTGTGTTTAGGTGATTTGAGGGAGTTCCAGGAAGCAGGATTTTGCTTTATACTGGATGCTGTCACAAAGCAAAGGTAATTCTATGATTAGGTATCTTCATAAGTTTTATTTAGAAGGAGGAAAAAACAGAGTGAAATAGAGCAGTTATTGGGAAAGTAGCAATCACTCACTAGGGCAGATAGGGAGATTGTTCATTTTTATGGTTTGGACAATGTTTATGTTCTTTTCTGTGTTCAGACATGATTACAGAATGGACTTGTTACTGTTTTGGTTTATCATGGTCTGAGAATAGCCCCGTCTGATCTTGGGGCTCTGTGAAAATTTGTATGTTCAACTGGAGAACACCGTGGCTGAGGTGAGAATGTCAGACCAGCTCCTAACAGCACCAAGGATGAGCTGAGGGTATAGAGCTGGTGTCCAGCTGGCAAAAACTGTAAGAGCTTGGTTGAGATGATATTACTTCATAATTATTAAAATGACTATTTAAGGTGCAAAGGTCTACATTCAGGTCTCTGCTGAAGAACATAATCTCTTTAATTTCTATCAACAGACTAATGTAGAGAAGTCATGACTAGAGAAGAAATAATCACCAGCACACTTATTAAAGTATTCTGTTAAAGCCTATTATAAGCATATGTAGGCTGCATGAATAAACACTGTTCTCTGATGAACTCAGACCACCAAAATACTATTTACCTAAACACATTTGAGTATGTTCTCTTAGATTCACTTTACTGAACTCCGATCCATCCTGTTTCATCAGTGACAAACACAACACTAACAAGAGATAGCTTGGGGGACTGGGGGTTATAGAAAGGTAATGAGAAGGAGGCTTAGATGGGATGAACAAAATCCTAAAAGTTCTCTCTCTGTTAAGTGCCTGAAGTCATGCCCTGAAGAAAGTGTAAAGAGTTGGACTCAGGGGTCAAACTGTATGAATTCAAATGGTAGTAACACAAATCTTGTCAGAAGGTTGATATTAGGTGTGGTAAAGCAATGGCACCCCACTCCAGTACTCTTCCCTGGAAAATCCCATGGATGGGGAAGCCTGGTAGGCTGCAGTCCATGGGGTCGTGAACAGTCGGACACAATTGAGCGACTTCACTTTCACTTTTCACTTTCATGCACTGGAGAAGGAAGTGGCAACCCACTCCAGTGTTCTTGCCTGGAGAATCCCCGGGACAGGGGAGCCTGGTGGGCTGCCGTCTATGGGGTCAACAGAGTCAGACACGACTGAAGTGACTCAGCAGCAGCAGCATAGAAACTATTTCTAATTTAACTTTCTCATCTGAAAAATGAATACAATGGTATCTTCTGCACAGGACGGCTATAATGATCAAATTAATGAATAAATGTAAAATACTTTACAAACATGCCCGTCACATAGTGTTTATTCAGATCTCTCCTCTCTCTCACATGCACGTGCATACACTCACACACACACACACACAGTCCCATATCCTTCCTTTGCTTCAGGTTTTCTCTTCAGGGCTTATCACTATCTAGAAATACATATATATGACATTTTTTGTATATATATGATTTATAGGTGATATTTATCTTGTGTCTTATGCGTTTCTTCCTATACCTCAGAGTTCTTATCTGAGGGTAGAGAGGAGGACTGAGAGAAAGGAGGAAAAGTCAATAAAAAGGCAGGTTATGTAAGTCAACACTGAGAGAAAATCCAAGGATAGTAGACAATGACTCTCTCAAAGCTATCCACTGAGGTTAGTACCAAGAAAAGTTACTCATTGCATGCCCACAGGGCTGTTAAATCCCCCAGATCCCTAGCTGTCACTCCTGCTTGCCCTTTTGCCTGTCAGAGAAGTATGGAGGAAAAAAGTGAAAGACACACGGTGGGAATTAGAGGCTAGGCTGATAGGATGTGAGGACAGCAGAAGAGGCATGTCATGTTTTCTTAACTGTCTATCTTCCTTGCCCCAAGCCTTCCCCAATCGCCTACCACCCAACGCTAATTTAGCACAGGGATTTTGGCTGTTTAGTTCACTGCCATATACCTGGGATTGCTTATCCTACAGTTGTCCCTTGAACAAAAGGGGTTTGAACTTTGTGGGTCCACAAAGACATGGATTTTTTTCAATAGTTAACACTGCAGTATTACACCATCAACAGTTAGATGAATCCATGCATGCAAAGCCCGAGATATGGAGGGCCAACTGCAAAATTAAACTCAGATATTCCCCTGCACAGAAGGTTGGTGCCTCTAACCCCCAAAGTTGTTCACAGGTCAACTATATTTACAAGTTTTTGATAATTATTTATTAAAAATGGAATGAGCAAATGAATTCCCTACAAATATCCCCCTTTCTCTCATATCTCTTTTACTCTCTCCATTATACTCTGTTCCTTCCACTGAATTTGTATGAGACACAGGGAGCCATCTTTTAAAAAAAGTTTTTCCTCAACCCTTCAAGCTTATCTGTATTTTATTTGAAAATAATGTGATTATTCTATACTCTCCATCTTTACTTGTTCATGTCTCATTCGGTGCCATTCATCCCTCAGCCCACTGAGTCTAGGCCTTACTCTAGAGAGAAGGCCTACGATTTTCAGAAGGAGGAATCACTGATAACCTGTAGTGCTGAGTGGAAGCTTTCAGTCTATTATCATTACTGGACTTCCTGTTTGATATAGCACTAGTGACCACTCAATTCTTGACTGCTTCCTCTATTTAGATTTCATTATGCCTTGGAACTCTTTATTAACTATTCTTAATTTTTTCAGAGTTTTTTCTATCTCTAGTCATTGTTCACGTGTTTGCCTTTCCTTACTGACTCCTAGCCATTCCTCCTTGGATGCTATGTTCTTCTCCTGATGGGCTTATTCACACTTGTGGTTTTAATTACCTCCTGTGAGCTACAGAACTGCAGATTTCCATTTCAAACCCTGATATCTAAGNNNNGCTGAGCATAGAATTTTCTTAACAGATTTAAGACTACCTGCCTGAGACATAAATGAGACAAATGATTTAGGATGTAAATTAATTTGATAGGATAATAGAATTGCCCCACAGTTACCCATTTTCATAGCTTAATAACATTAAAGATAACAATTTTCTATAGGAACTATCAATCATAAAGACAACTATGATGAAAGGAATATCTATCAATTTTCTCTATATAGAAATAAGATTTTTGAAATTTATTCCATCAAATCACAAAAATCAAGGGACCAAGTCATCATAGATTTTTAGCTTTAAAAGGCAAAACTGATTGTTATATTTAGGTTTACGTAATATTGGAATCAGTGAATCCAAACAAAGAATTTAAAGCAGAAAAATATTCCACAGCAGCTTCTTCCATTCCAACAGTTTCACAGGGAAAATGGTTATGTTGTTATGTATGTAAGCAATTAACTTCATGGAGGCTTTCGTGAAATAAATTTTATAGCCAAGGTGCAAGGAAAGTACTTCTTAGAGAATTAACAGGCAGTATAACTAAAATGAAAGTTAGCTATGTCTAGGCTCTTTTCAAACAGCTTCAGTGAAACTATCTATGAATGAAGCTGGTGAATTTTCGCACATTTCACATACATCGACAATGCACAATTAAAATGTCTGTAAGGTAGACTGAAATGGTCACTTTATACATAAATTGTAAAACAAAACAAACCTCAATATACAAGAAACTCCACTGTGCCATATAATGATTTCAAAGTTCTTAAATTAAGATCCTAGAATCTCTTTATTGAAAGCAGCTTACTTATATTTTAGATCATGAAACAGTTTGGAATAGGATGTGCTATATGCTGCCTGTGGTTGAATTTTAACAGACAATATATTAAGATGACATCCATTTAAATAAGCTATGTTTTTTTCTGAGCTTAGTTGGTAGTGAATATGACTTCCATTTAAAACAGATGTAGCTTTATAAGCATTTTTTCATGAAACTGGTTTTAATTGCAAATTTAACTGGAGTTCAAGTAAAAATGAAATTAAAAACTTAGCATCTTTTCAAGATTTTCTATGACTCTAATTTGCTATATATATTTTTTTCAGATAATTTAAATCTAGTCCTTATTAAACTTTCACACTTGCAGAGCTCCTCAACCTGCTGATCCCAGGAGAATCAGACAGCACTCCCTGGATGCTAAGCATGCTGAAGCTCCTTTAGAACGAGTTAACCGACTAGGTTTTGGAAAGCATCAATTATGTTTTACATTTGAATGAAAATTAAACTCTTTCATTTGTTTGCTCAGCTGTTCATGGAATACTGCATAAATTGGGTTTAAAATGAATGCATTATCTATGTAAATGCCTTGCAATCCTTTGCAGTCAATAGCAGTATAAATAAAATCCTCTGTACTAAATGCATTGCAACTTGATGTAACCAGCCACTATATCAAAAGTAAAACCCTCCCTGGACTGGAAAAAAAAAAATCTCAAGTGCATAAACTAAAAACCAGCATACTTCTAGTTTTCATAGCTTTTGAATATTATTAACAAGGTCTAGATTTAGAATTTTCAAGCAATTATTTTAAATGAGATTGTCATTTATTTAACTAGTTAATAACAGCTACAATTGACTAGTAACCTTAATTAGAAAAACAAAAAAAAAACTGATAAGAAGTTGAGGCTCAACTGACTTTAACCAATTTGTTTGGAATATCACAGTAATTGAGATTCAAACACAAGTTTATGTTACAAGTAATATTTGAAATAAGTTTGTATCTTAGTACTTTAATACCATTTTAAATATATGATAGCTATTTAAAGTAATTTCTAGAGTCCTATGAAAATGAAAGTGTTAACTGCTCAATTGTGTCTGACTCTTTGTCTGTGAAATTCTCCAGGCAAGAATACTGAAGTGGGTAGCCACTCTCTCCTCCAGGGGATCTTCCCAACCCAGGGATCAAACCTGCAACTCCTGCTTTGCAGGCAGATTCCTTACTGTCTAAGCCACCTGAGAAGCCAACTTATTTCATCTCTTATTTCCCAATAAAATTTTACTCTATAATGGAAATTTTATCACTGAGAATATTCTTCTTACTATACTCTGATTGGGATTTGATTTCACCCAGAATAGAAGTATCTTAATGTAACCAGAACCACTGGAATGTCCTGTGATTAGCCAGGGTGTTTCCTAAAACCAACCTCAAAATGGCAATGGACACAGTACTGGCTTTAATTAGAATTTTATATGAGGTTGGTCATTCAGACTAGCAAAGATACATAATGAATATGGTCTCCTGGAGATAGTATTATGGTAAAATTAACTGTTTGGTTGACATTAATGTCTTTTTTTTTAAAATCCAAGAGTATCAGATACCACCAGGACCCTAAATCTGTTCCTTGTCTATTCACCTTGTCAAATCAACATAGTGCTTCAGTTAACCCTTTTAAATTTTATGTTAAATGGAGTAACTTGCAATGCTCAAATAAAAATAAGGAAACTATAACATTTCTCTGCTAGTATCAGTGTATATAGAAATTGCTTTAATGTGTTGTTTTTTGCCCTCCTTCTGCAAAATTAAACAAAGTTTGACAGTGAAATATTCCAATTGCTAGACCACAATATATGTATGAACTTTGCCTGATAGAATAGAATGTTGAAAGTAAATATTTCTTTAAACTCTGCCCAAATACATTTTGTCTACTTGAGTGCCAAAGAAATAATAATGACAACAATGCATGGCAGAGAATATGGGAGAGAAATGGAATATTCATCTGAGGAAGATGCATCTCTATGTTGCAAACGATCTTCTCATAAAATCATAAACTCATAAACAATCATTTCCATGAAAGCATATTATTACTTATTTATACCTAATTGTTATAAATTGATAAAGAACCTCTCTCATGACATCTTAAACCACACAGAAATCATTCAGTAATTATTACAGGTATGATTAGATTGTGTAATCCTTTGGAAATTGCAAAACACTAATAAAATCTAGTAGACATTAAATATTTGTGCTTGCAAGATTGTTGGCTTCCCATCTCTGAAGATTTTGTTGAAAGTCATTTAATAGTTTGAAGTAGCATTTTTAAACTAAAACTTGTTTTGATTTACTAAAACAAATCTAGATAAAATGTGAAATATAAACTTAAAATCCCAGAGATACAAGGAATGAAAATTAGCTAGAATATAGCATTACTACAAAATTATATGTATTCCAATTAAATGATAGAAAAAAGAACCTTATTTAATGGCATGGCAGAGCAATACAATTCTACAAGATAAAACTTAATTGTACTAATAATAAATCAAGTACTTGAAACTATGAGGGATAACATGTTAGAAAGAGTTTCTAAGCTAGGTAAGGTCAGAGACCCTGTTTATAGTGTTCATCCCTGATTCATTAGAACTTAGCACTGTGCCAGAACAATGGTGGACATGTTTGTTTAGAGTTGAATTAGTAAATGAAACTTGTTATAATAATATACAGTAACTGAAGGGAATATGCAGAGGAACCATGACAAATACAAAAGTAAAAGATTCTGGAAATAATTAAGAAATTCTAAAGTTAACATTTTAGTATCTCCTATAACTTCATTTGCATGGTGGTGGCAATATAGATTTCCAAAAAAACCAAATCGGTAAAACTTTTTTCTACTAGAAAATAAAATGGGATATAATCAAGCAGGATAACTTGTTGCTGTTCTTGGTTTATCTTCCTCATACTCTGGCACCTCACTTTAAGGAACGTCTCCCTAAAGAAGACTTTAAACTGCTTAATTTTTCATATTTCATTTTTTGCATAAATACTTTATGCAAAATACTAAATGATTTCTTTCGGAGAAGGCAATGGCACCCCACTCCAGTACTCTTGCCTGGAAAATCCCATGGGCGGAAGAGCCTGGTAGGCTGCAGCCCATGGGGTCGCGAAGAGTCGGGCATGACTGAGCGACTTCACTTTCACTTTTCACTTTCATGCATTGGAGAAGGAAATGGCAACCCACTCCAGTGTTCTTGCCTGGAGAATCCCAGGGACGGGGGAGCCTGGTGGGCTGCCGTCTATGGGGTTGCACAGAGTCGGACACGACTGAAGCGACTTAGCAGCAGCAGCAGCAGCAGCAGCAGCAGCAGCAAATGATTTCTTTATTCATTTAACAAACGCTGGTTGAAAACATATTTTAGGCTCTGGAGACCCAATAATGGATATAAGAAAATTTATATATCTGCCTCTTAGTGCCTATAATTTGTTTGCCTAATCTAAATGGACTCTATACGACTGACACATTCCATTTGGATAAATGTATTTTTGAATTTGTAGGCTAAAGTATCAATGTGTAAATTCTGAAATGGGAGGCAGTGAAAAATAGGAATTAGTCATCATTCTATAACAGACAAAATGAGGTCCAAGTACTTAATTTTTAAAAATCATAGTAGAATTATAATGATTGTATGATTTTAAGACTTAAACCAAGGATTAGCAGAGAAAGCTACTGTAAATGCAGCTTATATTCACTGTAGACAAACTAAAACAAATAAAATTATATTGATGATAAGATTCTGAGCACAGTAACTTGCACTGTCCTGGATATCCCACAGATAGTGTCTCTAATTCTTCTAGCTTCCTTGTAAGATAGGTTTTATTTTCCCTGTCTATACTGATGGGAAAGCTCAGATGTACTGTTTGTGATCCAAACAGAACTATTATGTAGGTATGATTCAGGAACCTAAGACCTTCCCAGCAGAACATTTCTTAGTTACTACTAGGTGTCTGTGTCATGATTTATCAGTTACATGTTTCAAAGCCAATTACAATTTTACCTGAATCAATATCAATTAGGAACTTGTCATATTTTACTTTATTTTTCTCTTCAAACAATTACTGAAATAGGGAGGAAAAGCCCTATTGAGTTAATAAGTACAGGGTTAAAAGAAGTCTTGGGAAGATTTTGCTTACAATCAAAATATTTAATCAACTGAAAATTTCAATACAGGCACTTTACTTCACAGATAAAGTGTCTGAGATTCCTGGAGACTAAATAAGGTAATTTTAAGTTGTGAGACTAGATCCGACATTTCTCATTTTCTGTCCACTAAATAATTCAATTCATTTTTAGTTATAAACGTCTTGATTATTTTTATCTTCTATCAAAAACTGAAATAACACCTTTGATAGGCATCATTTCTCTGTTATATTTCATAAATAATTCATATCAAGGTGTGCTTCAATTCAAACTTCCTCCTAGCTGATTTTCTAAAAGGAAAAAAGGTCTGTGGTATATGTTAAATTACTTTAGTTTTCTTCTCTCACTGCAACACATAAACTGCTGCCTCTATTCCCAATCTTGTATAAGCTTAGCTGAGCCATAAGTGATTCATGACACAGGGACAACTACCAGTACCTTTCTTACTTGTAAAGACTAGGAATTTGTAACAAATTTTCCACCAGTGATGTAAAAACCGTGAACATTTTCTTTTGCTAACAAATGATTTCTTTAGAAAAATGTGATAAAACAACTCACAAGTAAGATTTTTTAAATTACTGAAATGTCTTCATTCCTTCATTCTGAATGTATTTCTTTAGTACATTGATGGAAGTCATCTGTCACCCCAGTTATACCATAAAGTGTGAAAGAAGGGATTTGGGAGGCAGGAGGCACACAGAGTTTGTTCAGTGAGGTAACTTACATTAATAGTATAAAATGTAAATCATATAATTTATCACTGAGAAAACAAAATATGAGCCAAGGATATAATTCTTTACATTTTTAGATTTAACTAGCATTGAAAGTTTCAAGGTTTATTTTGACTAGTCTGGCTTTTTAATTGACAGGCTAATTAGAAGTGTATGCTAGACTACTTGTCCATACCAAGATCAGTGTGCAGCTGTCCTAGGGGAAGGACATACAAGCGAACTTGTTGACACTTGAAATTAAGCAGCACTCACCCGAAAAACTGTCATTTCTTCAAGCAGAACTTCTTCTAAATCATGCCAGGTCTCCTTAGGAATTGAAACTACTTTAAGAACAGTTCCAACATCTTTGAAAGAAAGTAGAGAACACCACAATTTAAACAGATCTAAAGAGAGTTTAGTGTTAATAAATTATATCAGTAATTGAATAGAAAGAATGGCATTTTGATGTCAGCATTTTAAAATTTATTTTATTGTTATAGCATTAGTAATATATATTCAAATATATTTCATGAAACTAGATANGGTATCTCAAAAAAAACTATATTAAAAATAGTATCAATTTGACAGTATAGGGACTTATTAAAAAACTAAAATCAGAACAACCATACTGCTGGGTACATATCAGAAAAGAACCAAGAACACTAGCTTAAAAAGATACATGCACTCCCATATTCACAGCAGTATTATTTACAACTACCAAGGTATGCACATAACCTAGGTGTCTGTCAACAGATGAATGGATAAAGAAGATATGGTATGTGTATATATAATGGATTACTACTCAGCCATAAAAAGATAGAAATTTTGCATTTATAGCAATATTGATGGACTCGGAGGGCATTATGCTAAGTAAAATGAGTTAGACAAACACTATCTATCTTATATATGGAATCGAAAAAATACAACAAACTAGAATATAACAAAATAATAAATAGACTCACAGATATAGAGAACAAAATGAGTGGTTAACAGTGGGAAGAGAGAATCGGGGAGGGACAGCAGAGGGGTAGGAGCAAAGAAGGATTATTATGGGGTTATATGGAATCACCTGTGTGAAACTTTTGAAAATTTAAAGCACTATAGAAACTGAAGAATCTTTTATCCAATAAGAAATAAAAAAGAAGAAAAATTACACTTTGACATGACAAGTTTTTCTCGTTCCTGTCATGAAATCAGGAACTACTATCAATATTTAATATTCAAGCAAAATGGAAGCAGTGTTGCCAAGCAACAAAAGTAGTTGAACTTCAGAGTCTAACTGCTCATCATCTTCCCATGAGGAAGGCTTTAGTACTTAGAGGTCCCTAAAAAAACAGCTCAATGACCATTTAGTGATAAATGACAATAATCTGACTTCTCATAATAAATACCAGATTACTTATTAGAGTAGTTTTTCAATAATTGGACTAATCAATTTTGGCTTTGGTTTAACTAACATATTAACATATTAGAATGCTAAAAAAATTTAAATTCCTCATTATAAATAATAAAATAACTGTTAAAGTGAATCCATTTTAATAGAGATTTTAAGTATTATTTATTCATTGCTAAAAGATACAAAGTGTTTTAATGATAAGAGTTGCCATTTTTACTCTAAATTGGGTTAAGAAGCTACTTGTGTACATGCTCATGCTTTGTGTCTGACTCTTGCAACCCCCACCAACATTTCTGTCCATGGAAGTTTCCAGGCACAAATACTGGAGTGGGTTACCATTTCCGACTCCAGGGTCTCTTCCCAACCCAGGGATCTAACCCACATCTCTTGGATCTCATGCATTGGCACGCATATTCTTTACCAACCTTACCAACTACACCACCTGGGAATCCTACTAATTTTCCAGTATTTAGAGATGCGTTCCTATTCTTGATAGAAGAAAGAACAGGGATTTATGAAATTCAAAAATTTGACTCTTTGACATTCCATTTCATCAGTTATGAAGTGGAATTATTTTTAGCTATGGATGGCTCATTTTAATCAAATTTAACAGACAAATTATTTGAGAAGAAAAATCTTGTCTGTAAAAAATGTTACACCATAAAAATAATTCAAAGTATTCATACCACAGATAACCATTTTCAGGGGATCAAGATGATGTGGTATGTGAGCTCAAGAAAGGCAGCTAGTGTATCCCTTGTAAAGTTTTTTTTAAAGCCGTCTTTTAAGAGGGTCTTTCTATGTTTACAGGACCTTAGACTACTCATAACACCAAAGATTAAAGGTAAATTAGGTTAATCTACTCTGTGCCTCTGATCGGTCTCCAGTATCCAAACATAACCTTATCTGTGTTCCAGATCAAGTTTTACTGAGTAGTATTTCAAACAATTTCACACAAATTGAATCAGATTACTCAACCAGGATCAATGTGCAACTTAGTTAAAAGGTAAAATTACTGTAATCAATTTACTTTGCTGACAGATGACCCTGTTCTGTGCTGACCAATAGCCATCCACAACATCAGATGTTCAACATGCTCATAAAATTGGTTTCTTTAAAGACAGCTCGTGTCCCAAGAAGAACTGAAAACTCAAGCTTGGATTTCTTTGGTCAAATTGCCAGAAGCAAGTTTTTGTTGCAGTGACAGTGAGTGGGGGACTTTTCAACATTAAAGGCCAGAGGTGAAGAAGAAGGCAAGCGTCACTTTATCCAACAAGCTTGACTACTCTGTAGAGAGATCTAATTATAATTTGACATTAAATGACAAACTAATATTTATTGACGAGAAATCCTATCATCTTATAATTTCTCAAGATATTTATAACCAGAAGTTGATACTTGCAATTCATTGACTTTTACTGAACTCTAAGTCTCACTGGGATTCTTTAATTTGATAGAGAAACTTTCTCCCTCATAAAAGGAAACTATGATGTATTGCTCAGAACCTGACACTGTTACACCTGATAACATTAAGTATTTCACAATTTTGTTATAAAACTTTAAGTCTTCAAAGCACTTATTGCACAGGTGCCGTTCCCCTATAGTTAATGCAATTTTTTTCTCTGTTTCTCACCAAGGGAAAATAAATGTTATTACACAAGGTTTCAGTGGAGCATTCACTCTGTTTCCCACTGATTTATGTCAGTTAACGTTAATGGAGACCAGGAATTTATTACCTTGGAATCTGACCCTAAGTAGCAAGCTTCAGATTTGTAACTGGTGCTTTCAAAATAGTATTATTAAAGAGAGTAAGGGGGAAATAGAGTAATATGTTATAATAGTAATGGAATTCATTCTGAAAATATACCTACCTACAAAATACTTGTTTCTAGTCACATAATTGGTAAGATATACTGTTAAGTTTATGCAGCAATGAATCTAAAATGTATATGCTGATTCCTTAGGTCCACTTCGTTGCTTTTCTGATGAAGTTTGGTTTGCTTTGTTTTGTTTCTCATTGTATGGTAAACACACTAAACAAATGGTGTTGCCAAAATTTATTTTCTGGAAGTTTTTTATACTCTATGATAATTTTAAAGTTCAGATAGTTTTGCATAAATATATTATAGAACATTTATTGACTGTCTTGGGAATTTTATGCATGGTTTGAGTAATATCTTTGTCCTGAAAAACCACTGGTCAAAAAAGAGTTAATGACTCAATTATAGACACTGATTGTTCACCTAATCATTATCTTTACCTGATTAAATTTATCAACTTTTGATTGAAAAGGAGATTTAAGTTAATGTCAACTTGTCTAAAAACATGACACATTAGAATGGGACAATGTTCAGGGTTTTTTTTAGCCATTTATCAGAGATTAACTACACCTTGAGCCCCAGTTCGATTCCTGGGTTGGGACGATCCCCTGGAGAAAGGATAGTCTACCCAGTCTAGTATTCTGGGCTTCCCTGGTGGCTCAGATGGTAAAGAATCGGCCTGCAACGTGGGAGACCTGGGTTGGACCCCTGTTTGGCAAGATCCCATGGAAGAGGGCATGACAACCCACTGCAGTATTCTTGCTGAGAGAATCCCCATGAACAGAGGAGCTTGATGGGCTACAGTCCATGAGGTCACAAAGAGTCAGACATGAGTGAGTGACTAAGCACAGCATAGCATAGCTTGACAGCGACTATAAAGCATTCCCTCAGTTTTTAGTATACTTAATTAGTTAAATGCAATGTTCTGGAAGAACACTTAGAGCTGAAGTTAAAACATTTACCTGTTCCAATAAACATGACATCATACTGGCCATCTTCTGCATCCACTCGATCTACCACAATTTGTGTAAACTGATAATTTACATCTGTTTTGATCATTATTGGTCGGTTATTGATAGGAAATACTGGATTGTACATGGCTGGATGACTTCTTGCAAATGTTATAACGTCATCAGGAAGGTCTTTTGTAGAGTCAAATCCACCAAAAGTTTTACTGGGACACTATTAAAATAAAGAGAATAATGTCTTTTGATTATAATATAACAAATAGGATTATAATTTATATATTATATGGCCTCAATTGTCTAGAATTTAAAT
>SJYQ01001572.1:40379-60330 GCA_006410935.1 Redunca redunca | reverse complement strand
GAATTATTTCTGTTTTAGTAAATTAAAAAAATATTTATTTAATGAAATATCAAGTAGCTGTATAGCTGTATAAACTCCTAAAAGAAACAATAAAACGTATTTTATGACATTAATTTTTTTTGCTTTTCTACCACCATTTAGAAATAACCTGCAAAAATTTAGAAATGTAAGATTGCATATTAAGAGATTTATTTATTTTAGATTTTTATCTTATAATTTGTCTCATTCTCTTGCCTAGCTTTTATCATTGTGTTTTGTACTACTTAAGCTGTAGGTTTTTGTTTAAAAATAAAGAAAATGCCATTCTATTGACACACTGAAGGCCACTTACTGTGTTTTTCTCCAGTAGTATTATGGAATGGCATATTCTCAGAAGCCCACTTTTGAAATTAATGGATTCATCTAAGTGAATTTTATTCATAGGGCAAGGTGCTATCTCCTCTTGGAAGCCCTTCTCTAACTCCTGGCTTAGAGAAGGAATTAAAGCCTTCTGCCTTCTACCTCCAGCACTTGGTACAAATTGCTGCCATAATTTTCCATATTATAACAACTATCTGTGAATAATGGGTGAGAATTCACACTCTAGAACCAAACTGCCTGAATTAGTGCTGGCTCCTTTCTTTGCCTCAGAGTCTTGGTCTATAAGATGGGGACAATAATTGGGCTACTGAATATAATATACATATACATATAAATAGGTGAGGTGAGGTGAAGTCGCTCAGTCGTGTCCGACTCTTTGCGACCCCATAGATTGTAGCCTACCAGGCTCCTCCATCCATGGGATTTTCCAGGCAAGAATACTGGAGTGGGTTGCCATTTCCTTCTCCAGAGGATCTTCCCAACCCAGGGATCAAACCTGGGTCTCCTACATTGTACGCAGACGCTTTACCATCTGAGCCACCAGGGAAGCCTACATATAAATAGGCCCGACACAAAATAAAATTTTAATTACTATTAATTCTAAATACACTGTAGACATCTTCAGATCAAATACTCTATAGCTCCAAATAACAGCACAGTATCTAATCAAAGACTTTCACCAAGTTTGTTGAAGTAAGCCCAGAGTAAGTTTATAATTAGAATACACTGACATTAATTAGTCATAGAAATTAAAAACAGCCATAAGTTATAAAACTGTCCATCAACAAAGTAAAACAGTTGATCATTAAGAAATGGAATAAATATCATATGCATTTTTATAAAACCATTTGGCTTCTTATAATCAATGGATATTCTATCTTGTTCATTTATTCTTCTGAAAGCCTATTTAAATTTTTATTTACAAAATCCATCAACTAGAAGTAACCTTTATGAAATGCTAATAAGTAAGTTTAGTAATACAGAAACCAAATAAGATTAAAAAGCATTCTATGTTCAACAAAATCATATAAAAGCAGCATTTACTTGAATTAAACAATAAAACTCATGTGAAATTAAACAAACAAATTTTAAGAACAAGTTTTTTCTTCATTTGAAATTATTTCCTTAAAGACTTTTAGGGTTAGAAAATGTTGCACTGGATGAATTCATCCACATATTTTAGAACTTATGACATCATATTGGTGACTTTGCTTACTTTTGACCATATTGATTTTTTTTCTTTTTTTTCTCCCTACTTTAAACTGTAGGCTTAAATCTGGTTTTATTATGAGCTCTGTCCAATTTTTTTCAGCTGGAGTGTGCCTAGGATTGCTGGAGGAGAGGGGCCAGTGAGAGTAGACAGCATCTGTTAAAATATGGGGGCCCTGTTCCATGAGGTTTTTTTTATTTCTTGTATATCTTCTTTACCTATTTGAGGGATTTTCACAGGAAGAAAATACTGGTTAAAAACGTTTTCCTCCTATTTAATGGCAATTCTTGAGCCTTCACCACGATCAAAGAGAACAAGTCCAGGTGTATCTTAACTGTCTCAGCTCTCCATGAAAGCCATTTTTACTATATCTCTTTCAGAAAAGCAAATAAATAAAGCTATCTGTTCAGTTTTTATTTTTCAGAAATCATGGGTAATAACTACTGGTAGGCACTGAACTTAAACACTGATGCCTCTGAAGAACATATCGTTAAATGTGGAATTTCAAGGTATCAGACAAAATCCTCATCTTGCTTTCATTTATAGTCTTGGAATCATTCTTTTATATAATCTGCATTAAATATGTGCATAGCTGCTTTTTTGTTAAGTCTTCAGCATAAATGTACTCATTTCCTGTCTTGAACACCTAGGTCACTTACAGTTCCTGGTCGTGGGTAGGGGACTCTTCCTTGATAAGGCACCCACTGGTAGTTGGGACCATCCCTGTGAGCATATGGTCCAAGGAACACCCTTCTCACATCACTCATGCTATACATGCACACGGCTGACCCCTTGAAGATGTTACTAAAAAAGAGAGAACAAATACAGAATTTCATTTTTATACAGTGACAGAGCTATTTATGCTGATGTCTTAAATTTCAGATAGCAATTATCAATATTTGAACATAAGTTCTCAAATAGTGTTTAGTATTTTTAAAGCTGCATGTATATATATTTTAATAAGACATAAGAGAACAAATTATCATTGCTCAAAATTAGAAGGCATGGATGAAACCATCTTTAGTACTAATGTGTGCATGCTAGGTTGCTTCAGTCATGTCTGAGTCATGTCTGACTCTGTGTGACACTATGGACTGTAGTCTTCCAGGCTCCTCTGTCCATGGGATTCTCCAGGCCAGAATACTGGAGTGGGTTGTCATGTCTTCCTCCAGGGGAACTTCCCGACACAGGGATCCGACTTGCATCTCTTACATCTCCTGCATTGGCAGGCAGGTTCTTTACTACCAGCGCCACCTGGGAAGCCCCTAAGTACTCACAGAATATATGTATTCATGTCATAAATAGACAATATATGATACAAATATATACATTCATATCATGTTACTTTAAAAAATTAAGTGAATATGTCCAATCAAATTTTAATGGCTTTAATACTTACAGAATAAATCAATGTTGGACATTGTAGTTTAATCTTTCTTTATGCTATCACAGTCCTTTGCAGCACTTTTCCTGACTTTTGATTTTAAATTATTTCCCTTTTAAACGTTTATACATATCCAAATCATAACACTATTTATATGCATGTAAATATATATTTAATTCAGCAATTCCAGGTAATGTAAACTTTAAGCTGAATAGAACAGTCAGAAAATAAGCTGTTTGACTGACAGCAAGAGCTTTGAGGGAGATGAAAATGAGGAAAGGAGGAGGGGAAGAGAGAGGGAGGTGGAGAAGAAGGAGGGAGATGGAGGAGGGGAGGGAGAAGTTGGGTAAGGACAAGAGAGAAGAGAAAGGAGAAAAGAGGAAAAAAAGATTTTTCACCCTTAGTTTATATTACTATAAACTGTTAACAAAATGCAGATTTCTATGTTTATAATATTTTATATTTCATTCAAAATTTTCAAGTCAAACCTATACATAGGGCATGGCATGCATTTCATTGTTAAATTTATAGTAATGAACTTCTTTGCTAAAATTTATGTATAAAATGATTTACATCATGACTTATTTCAAGCACCCAAGAATGCACAAGAGCTAAAGGTTAAGCCAACATTGTTCTTTCAAAAACATATTTTCACAAATATGGACACTTAAAACAGTGTCTAAAGGACATGAATTTTCTATGAAAATAAGAGAGTAAAATGCTCTTTACCTGGAAGTTGTAAACACTCCATATACAACTGGATTTTTAGGATCTTTAGAATTCATCAGGAATACATCCTCTGTTTAAAAATAAAATTAGGGAAATTTGCATTTCTGAAGGTTATGGCAAAGCCTGAACAAGTATACTCTATGCAACATCAACATCATTAGCTACTTACGCAATTCATCAAAATGAGTATCGATGCCATTTGGGCCTGGCACTGAGCAAATGAGACGAGCTTTGAGGAATGTTGTCCATTTATTCACCAGACTTCTGTGGCCCCCAAAGTCGTTCTGAATAGAGGGAATAATGGTTTTAAAAACTGTGCATGCAAATGATAATTTAAAATATTAGTTTTATCATCTCGTATCTTTTGTATGTGAAACATACACAAAATGCAATTCCTCATTTTTCAAATTGATAAATGAATTTTAAATGACTAGATATAAGTAACTGCATTATTATCCTACTGTTGGTACAATCTATTCATTTAAACCTGATTCACGGAGTGACTTATAATAAATATCCCTTAGCATTAAACAGTCTGTACTTTTTCCATTCTGTTACCACTTTGCAATGGACAATATTACTCTTGTGTCTGTTTTGTCTGCTTTAAGTCTCTCTCTCTTATTTTGTTTATATGATTTTATTTAGTATAAAGTTTTTTTTAACCCTTGTAAGTAGTGCTTTTAATGATGCTCTATATTTTGTGGAGAAAAGATTCTCATATATTCATATATCATTTGTATGTTTCCAGATCATTAAAACTTATAATTTTCCAGTAATTTAACATACTAGATAAATAATTAAATCATGATTGTGGAACAAAAGAGGTAATGCCCCTCTTCTAAAATAGGGATTTGTAAAATTTCATTATTTTTTAAAAAATAATTTCATTTGAAGACAGTAATTGACTTTGTCCTTATGATTTTCTTGAGATTAAAGGTGTTTTAATAATACAATAATAGTTGGCTTTAATCATATTGCATATATACTATATTTTACAGTATAGAGGATAAGAACAGTTCAGTTCAGTTCAGTCGCTCAGTTGTGTCCAACTCTTTGCGACCCCATGAATCACAACATGCTAGGCCTCCCTGTCCATCACCAACTCCCGGAGTTCACTCAGACTCGCATTCATCGAGTCAGTGATGCCATCCAGCCAACTCATCCTTGGTCGTCCCCTTCTCTGGCTGCCTCGAATCCCTCCCAGCATCAGAGTCTTTTCCAATGAGTCAACTCTTCACATGAGGTGGCCAAAGTACTGGAGCTTCAGCTTCAGCATCATTTCTTCCAAAGAAATCCCAGGATTGATCTCCTTCAGAATGGACTGGTTGGATCTCCTTGCAGTCCAAGGGACTCTCAAGAGTCTTCTCCAACACCACAGTTCAAAAGCATCAATTCTCCAGTGCTCAGCCTTCTTCACAGTCCAACTCTCACATCCATACATGACCACAGGAAAAACCATAGCCTTGACTAGATGGACCTTAGTTGGCACAGTAATGTCTCTGCTTTTGAATATGCTATCTAGGTTGGTCATAACGTTCCTTCCAAGGAGTAAGCGTCTTTTAATTTCATGGCTGCAATCACCATCTGCAGTGATTTTGGAGCCCCAAAAAATAAAGTCTGACACTGTTTCCACTGTTTCCTCATCTATTTCTCATGGAGTGATAGGACCGAATGCCATTATCTTCATTTTCTGAATATTGAGCTTTAAGCCAACTTTTTCACTCTCCTCTTTTACTTTCATCAAGAGGCTTTTGAGTTCCTCTTCACTTTCTGCCATAAGGGTGGTGTTGTCTGCATATCTGAGGTTATTGATATTTCTCCCGGCAATCTTGATTCCAGCTTGTGTTTCTTCCAGTCCAGCGTTTCTCATGATGTACTCTGCGTATAAGTTAAATAAGCAGGGTGACAATATACAGCTTGGACGTACTCCTTTTCCTATTTGGAACCAGTCTGTTGTTCCATGTCCACTTCTAACTGTTGCTTCCTGACCTGCATACACATTTCTCAAGAGGCAGGCTAGGTGGTCTGGTATTCCCATCTCTTTCAGAATTTTCCACAGTTTATTGTGATCCACACAGTCAAAGGCTTTGGCATAGTCAATAAAGCAGAAACAGATGTTTTTCTGGAACTCTCTTGCTTTTTCCATGATCCAGCGGATGTTGGCAATTTGATCTCTGGTTCCTCTGCCTTTTCTAAAACCAGCTTGAACATCAGGGATTTCACGGTTCACGTATTGCTGAAGCCTGGCTTGGAGAATTTTGAGCATTACTTTACTAGCGTGTGAGATGAGTGCAACTGTGCCATAGTTTGAGCATTCTTTGGCATTGCCTTTCTTTGGGATTGGAGTGAAAACTGACCTTTTCCAGTCCTGTGGCCACTTAAGGTCACACTATTTAACCTTAAGTAATTACTGATAAATCTTTTATTCTATCTAACATTATAATGCATCTCACATCCAGTTTTGTGCCATACAGTATATGAAAGCTCACAGCTTCAAAATTATGTATGTGTGCTTTGTATGTGGACACTGAATGCAATAAATTTACAAAAATAAGCTATATTGTTTTTTCTTTTATATTCATACTTTAGTTATTTTCAACAAAATATATTCATTGAAAACCTACACATTGTAGGAAACTTTACTAGGTCTGAGAATACAAAAACTATTTTCCAAGATAATATAAAAAATTATTTCTCTAGAATTTCAAACTAGCATTATTTAATGTACTTGTAAAATAGTATGTGACAATCTCCACCTGCATGTTTGACTATAAGGTTATAAATAAGCAACTATAATATGTTTTTGCCATTTAAATATTTATAATGATCAGACAGGCTTTTTAGCCATATTTTTATTATATTTGTACAAAGATGGGAAAGGAGAAAAACTGTGAATAGATAATGATATTCTCATTTTTTCTTTACCTCACCTTGCATATCTGACCTATTCTAGCATGAGTGGCTTTTCCAGTGTGTTCTCCATCTATTGCATTTTCACGGAAGAAAAAGTACACTTTGTCATCTTCAGGGTTGTCACTCTCTGGGATGAGGTGGGCACTAATGAACCTTGGATCTGAGAGACAAATTATAGCATATATATTAATTCACAATTGGTAAATAAGATCATTCATTATAGTCTATTTTCAATTTTCTTTTAACTCCTATTTGACATATTTCAAGAGCTAATTTTCCTTGTTTCACTCCTTTTCAGCAGATGCAAACTGTTCTTTATGCATTTTAAAGTATGTTACAAATCACTAATGTTTCAAAAAATTATTTTTTCGAATAAAAATCAGGAATAGATACAGAAACCCTCAGTGTGACCAGATAATGCAGATGCATTGTTGGATATTAAAATATTTTGTAAACTGTAAAAGTTATCAAGCATTACTTATTGCCATCATCATTGTTATTCTTTTTTTCAAGCATAAAATAGTTTAAATCACACTACCAATTGGTCTATTCCACTTTCCAGTAAAAACTGGGTGGGAAGGGAGAGGTGAGATTCCTATAAACAAAGCAAAACAAGTTCTGTCAAGTTGTACCCCATCTCATTAAATGGGGATGCCATTTACTAAATATTCAAGCTCCAAACCCTGGCATCACCCTTGAGTTTGCTGTGTCTCCACCGAATAGGTCAGTGTGTACCTCTGATATATCACTACTTCTCTAAACCCTCCTATATCTTTTTGAATCGCTGGCAGAAAAACACAAACTCCTTACAGTAACGAAGCCATCTATGACTGGTCCCTGCTACTCTTCATGCCTTCTCTTCTACCTATCCTTCTTTCCATACCTTACTCCTAGCCAAGTATACCAATCCCTTCCTGGTTCTCAAATAGGTTCAGTTCAGTTCAGTTGCTCAGTCATGTCCAACTCTTTGCAACCCCATGGACTTCAGTAAGCCAGGCTTCCCTGTCCATCACCAACTCCTGAAGCTTACTCAAACTCATGTCCATCAAGTTGGTGATGCTATCCCACTATCTCACCCTCTGTCGTCTGCTTCTCCTCCTGCCTTCAAACTTTCCCAGCATCAGGGTCTTTTCCAATGAGTCAGTTCTTTGCATCAGGTGGCCAAAGTATTGGAGCTTCAGTTTCAGCATCAGTCCTTCCAGTGAATATTCAGGACTGATTTCCTTTAGGATTGACTGGTTTGATCTCCTTGCAGTCCACTAAGGGACTCTCAAGAGTCTTCAACACCACAGTTCAAAAGCATCAGTTCTTTGGTGCTCAGCTTTCTTTAATGTCAAAATCTCACATCCATACATGACTACTGGAAAAACCACAGCTTTGACTACATGGACCTTTGTCAGCAAAGTAATGTTTCTGCTTTTTAATTTGCTGTCTAGGTTGGTCATAGATTTCTTCCAGAAGGTTATAATCAAGCAAAAGTGATGATAGAAGAATAAATAAAACAAAGCAAACAGTATTTTATACTTATAGATATTCTCTAAGTTGGTATTTGGGCATGAAAGAAGGCATTATCAAGCATCTCAGAGCACTCATCCTGGTGCTCTGTGACAACCTGGAAGGGTGGGATGGGATGGGGGCTGGGAAGGAGGCTCCATGTTGAATCATGTTGATATATGGCAGAAACCAATATAATGGTATAAAGCAATCATCCTCCAGCTCAAAATAAAGAAGAGTAAAAAAAGAAGACTTTATCAAGCATCATGGTCTGTCTCTAAAATATGTGAGGATAATTATCATCTTACACAAGTGGATTCTAGTGGGAAATCAAGCAAGTTATCATGTATAACATTGTTAAAAGGCCTTCAATCCGATTATCTCTTTAGTACCTGACACTATATGCATAGAGGATTTGGTAGCCAAATTAAATCTGACATAACTTCAGATATGACCAAAAGTACCATTATGCACAGAAAATAATAAACATATTAAAATAGAAAAAGAGAATATCGAAGAAAAACAAAGTAAATTTAATGTGACTTGGCTATAAGAAATTTAGGTCATTATCTTGAACAAAATATTCACTCTAATTTCAAAATAAATCAGGACTTTAGTTGATGTTTTCCAAAAATTTAAAAGGAGCCATTCTTTTAATATATTGAATTCAGAAAATCTTATATATATTTATTTTTTGGCTCAAACCTTTGCTAACTATTCATTTTCTATTTCTCAGGAGCCCAAAATTTGCCTTTCTCTTCCTTGCCCCTCTCTGTCATTCTCAGTCTATTTCTCTCCTCTCTGGTGAATCCTCCTCTTTATCTAATCCAGTCATTCTAACTGTCTTCCTTATCATCCTAGAACTTCTTAGCCTCCTAAACCTCCAGTTACCTACCTATACAACCCCAGAACTTTCCTCTCTCTGTCTTCATACCCAAACAAGGATGAAGAAAATCATATAGTCTTAGTAAATGGATGTACATACATTCAAACTATTTATCCTAAATGCTAATGTTGCTAAGGAATTATTTTATTTACTTTTAGTGACTCACTTTAGACTTACTATCCACTGCTGTTTAAAATCATTCTCACTGTCTTCAAAATAACTAATGGATCATCTCTCAATTTATCCTCCAAAGATGGATTATTTATCTGCTATACCACTGAGACCAAAGCCATTTAGTAAGAACTCCCTTCTTTTGCTTCCTTCCCCACCCAATCTTTCTTTACTTCCATTCTGTGGAAGAATGATTGCTCTTCCTTTATATGTCTAAGGCCTCTTTCTATTTGCTCTCAGTCCAGTAATCTACAGACTGTTCGTTGCTCCAATAAACAATCTCCCTTCTTCATACAATCTCTCACCATTTGTATTTTCATTTATCAAATATTTCCTAAGTACTTGCTCTGTGCTCCTAATTGTGGAGGATCAGGGGAAATGTTTTCTGCCTACATGGTGCTTACTGTCTGTGAGAGAATACCAACAATTAAACACAGAAATTATTCAACTGCACATAATTTGCAAAAATAGAGAGTTTGAAATGACTGTAATGAAAAATGAAGAGAAAACTGATCTTGCTTTGATGGAATTAGGGAAAGTTTTTCTCAGAAGAAATGACATACAATTCAAGACCTGAAGAATATCTAGGAGTTTCCCAGGTAGAAGGAACACAAGTGCGAAGTTACAGAAACCATAGAGAATTTTATGCAACAGAGGAGGGATGTCGGAGAAGGCAATGGTATCCCACTCCAGTACTCCTGCCTGGGAAATCCCATGGGGTAGGAGCCTGGTAGGCTGCAGTCCATGGGGTTGCGAACAGTCGGACAGGACTGAGCGACTTCACTTTCACTTTTCACTTTCATGGATTGGAGAAGGAAATGGCAACCCACTCCAGTGTTCTTGCCTGGAGAATCCCCGGGACGGGGGAGCCTGGTGGGCTGCCATCTATGAGGTCACACAGAGTCGGATACAACTGAAGTGACTTAGGAGAGGAGGGAGGTGGTCAGAGATGATGACAGAAAGTTAAGCCAAGGCCACAGTAAGAAGGAAGTTTATTGTTCAGTAGTTTATTTTCCTAATGGCTAAAAGGGAAACCAGTAAAGTATTTTAAACCTAGTAATGACATTATCAGGTTTCTATTTTTAGAAGATCACTGGCTTCTGTAGGGAAAAAAAAAAACATATATACTGAGGCAAGAATGAAGGCAAGAAGATTATTTTGAAGGCTGGTGAGAAATTATGGTGATGTGGACTTGTATCACAGAGGAGACAAATGCAGAGACTTTGTGAAAGTAGAAAAAATGGATTATGTTCACTGATAAGACATTGGATATGAGAAGTAGTAAGAAAAATCATGGACAAATTAAACAGTTGATTTAAACATCTGGTTGGATAAGGACCATTTACTGAGTAGGAACAACTGAGGAAGAATAGATTTGAGAGTGGAGAAGGAAGACTGGACCAGTTTAGTGCATCTTTGGTGGGAGATGCTTTTGAAGTTATCCCTTAGACCAGGAGATACAAGAGTTATTTCCCCATTGGTAGTGTTCTTAGTGTTAATCAACAGGAACCACCTCATCATCCAATTGATTACTCATCCTCCTTTGGTTGTCATCAGCCATTGGCACAATAAAGCAGTCACATCTTTCCAAAAATTTTTTTTTGTTTCTCTGGCTTGTGCCTTTTTTTTTTGGACTCTGAACCTCAATTGTTAATAATCTAATCTTCACCATTTCCTTTGGGACTATTTTTCCTAAAACCCTAAATATATATGTTCCTTAAATTTATTTTCAGACACCTCTTATTTCCTTCTATTGCTATAAATAAAGCCATCTCCTAGTATTTTTTCTACTATTTTAATATTCTTAATATAATTATATTTTTAAAGTTTTTTTCCTTTGGGAATTTATTCACTTTTGTAGCTTGAAGGATCACCAGACTACATCAGCCTTTTTTTTTTCTTCCTATATTCAATTCTGCATTTCAAAATTTTGGCTACAATATTCTACTTAGATATCTTATTGCAACTTAAATTCATTATGCCCAGCAAAGAACTCGTCAACTTTTCTTTAAAAACTGTTTCTGCTCATACTTTTCCATTTTGGTTAATGTGAAGATCAGTACCTAGATATAAATGCTAGTTTACCTTAAATTGCCTCCATCTCCTGCAGGACTTCTGTTTTGTACTCTAAATTTATTTTCAAACGTATTCTTGCTATAATTTTCATTTCTTTTTCCTGTTTTATAGCATTAACTTTGCCAGCAAAACTCAGTCTTTTCACTTTACAGTTATATTTTTGGAATAATCTAACTTATACATGTATTATCTATTTCTTCTAAGGCATCTATCCATACAGTGCTACAGAAATAAGTACAAATGCATTTATACCATGTATTTTTCCATAGCAGATTTCAAATGTCAGACCATCATAAATCAAGATGTGGCAACCAGAAAGGGCTATAGGGCTGATACTATTCCAGGTCAGTAACAGGGCTAAAAGTAGATACTACATTTATCAATACATATGCTCAAGATGGGCCATGATTTTGGCTCAGAGCTTTCTAGCAACAAGAGGAAGTGGGAAACCTTGTCAGCTGCATTATTCACAGCCTCTAATATAGACAGTAAACTAAAGGCAGGCCACATCATTCATGGACTAAAACCTTTGACTTATCTTTCAGTAGAACCAACCACAGTTTCCCTTTATTAACTCCTTAGCAAACCCACATATCATTCCAGAAAACACCACATCTACCATCTTCACAGTCATTTAGTTCACATAACATGGAGGAAAATTTGCTTCTATCTCTTCTAAATCATTTAATTCTTTTTTTTATGATGCTCACCTTCATTTTTTTATGACAGGCATTTGTCCATTATTTCTCCCTCTCTTACCTTCAGCTTCTAATAGACCAAAAATTCCCCTAAGCATATTGTGAATCTATCTCACTGCAGTTGCCTAAATGCATGCTCTTAGCTCTTCTGCCCTGGCACCCACATTCATGTTTTCCCTGTCTGTGGCCTTACCCTCTTCAATCCACCGGTACATTCTACCTCCTTTTAACATATAAACTCTTTCCTGGCACCTGGTGCATATTCCTCAATTAGAATCCATAAAACTCTATTTAATGATGTATTTTCTTTCCTCTTTATTCTTGTAAAGTGATCTCCCTATTTTTCCCCTATTTCTTCCAGTCTAAGCATAATTTCTCAAACAATTGCTCCTGAATGAAAAAATGAAGAAATAGATGAATGAATTTGCTGAACTAAGATGTGCAGTTTTTTTTTTTTTAATTTAAGATATATCACATTTTATTGCTTTTGGACTTAGTTTGTTAAAGCTTGGGAATGAACAGAACTCATCATAGCTTTGACAATGTTTAAGTTCCTGGTTAAAAAAATGTTTAGATGTGTTTATTTAAACTGCAACTATTTATAAGAGTTATTATACCATAGTGGTTTTTCAAAAGGTTCTTCTGAAATTTTATAAATGTTCTTTTAATTGAGAAGAAGCTTTTTGTTTTTGATTGCATCCCTTTGTGTTAGGTAACTAATGTAGTAAAATAGATTACCTGTTTGCAATTGTTCAAATTTAGATTTCATCAGTAGGATTAAAATATCAGAGAGGATGCCTCTTCATCTTATGGAGCTAAGAATAATGCATATATTAGAAGTCAGAGATTACCAATGTCCTACGAAACTTCAAGTATTCAATAACTTGCCCTGTCATCAAAAACACTGCATGGAAAAGTTTAACCAAAATTCATTTAGATTGACCTATTTTGTTCGTTCTCTTTAGGAATCTAAGAAAATTCCTGGCATTTACAGAGGAAGTTATTCTACTTCCAGTTACTCCCAGCAAACGGCAAGCAGAAATGAAAAACCCAAACCCACTAGTTACTTTTTCTTTTAAAATTTGTGTTCTGTAACCCATTAAATCAGTGATTGCCTATTTCCAGATACAAATTCCTGATTTTAATATGGCCAAGTCCATTGAAAATAACAGACATGCACATACAGGATTTTTAATAATGTAAATAGTTACAATGCCCCTAGATACTTTTCCACATTGCAACTCTGTAAATTGCTCTACTCTGTAAAGTTCACAAAATCCCAAGTGAGAATGATTTAACAAAACCTTTGAGCTTGTACAATTTGACAATATTTCTTGCCATGTGAAGCAGGAAGTTCATGTGGATATATAGTAAAAGCCGAACATCAAAAGAAAGGGGCAAAATCCATTTAAGCAAGATCAAAGTGCATTAATCTTGCCAGCATACAACTGCAATGTAAACACTATGAAGGGTAAATAGAGTTGGAAAGATTCTCTCATCTGAACAGCTTATAAATGGTATGCCTTTGGGGAAGAAACGTTGCCTTTACAGGTACTGTGCTACCTTTGCAATGCCCCTGAGCTTGGGATAGAAGCTGAACAAATAATCACATTTAATAATCTTGGGCCAATGCTATCATATGAAACATGGGGTCTTTAATCATGATAATAGCAATAAATGCTGAGTAAATGCACTTCTCTTCTCTTTTCCCCTTTATCTCCTTTAGCACCCCTTGACATTCTTCCACACCTCATCCCACACATGGCATTTCTTGCAAAATTCACGTTTGGGCACCACCTGCCACTTATAACAGTACCACTCTGTTGAAATATTTTTAGCAGCTGCAAATTAAACTGTCCTTCAGGTGCAATCTCACACTTAATGAAAATGACACCTTGGCATAGGACATGTGGCTCCCTTTATAATTCATTTGGCATCTTGAGTTTATTTAAAATATGAACACATTTTGCTGCACTCAGGATTAGGATCAGTCTGATTTGCTAGGATGGGCACATTTTGACCAGCATTTGGCTGGACTTCTCCCGTGTACCCATGAGTCCCCAAAGAACAAGAACATTCAAGCAAAACCAGAAATGTTTTTTTCTGAAAATGAATCAAATCTACTGGATGATTTAAGGTTTTAGAGTATCTATACTCCAAATGGTATAACATACATTGGTTTTCTAGGACATAAATTACACATAGTTCATTTGGATAAAGGATGGAATTAATGATTATAAACTCTTATGCAACTTTAAGAGGAAGAGTTTCACACCATGAAATAGACAATCCTCTGGTAAAGTATGTTAGGGGGTTGTAGAGCAGAACAGAAGGAACAAAAGCCCACTGTAGAAACACAGTGCTAATTACCTAGCTCTGAATCAGTCCTGATGCCATTCATAACAGGACAGGAAGGCTTGAAATTCACCTAGTTCACAAATAAACATATAGACGCTTGTTTTCTTCACATCTGAAATGTGATTTCACTGACATTGAGGTTTAATTTTTTTATTTTTATTTTTACTTTATTTTGCTTTATAATACTGTATTGGTTTTGCCATTATGTATGAAGGAAAACCCTTACTAAATATACACCTTGAATTAACAACATAAAAATAAATTCTTACCTCACTGTACATATATAAAAACTCTTCTGTGATAGGAGTCAAATAAAAACTGGGTAAAATGAGGCTTTTCCCACTCACTGGACTTGTAACATCAAAAAATTAATAAATGTCAACTAGTCTCAACTTTCTTATCTGTCAGAGGCACATATCTCTGAGGGGTGATGGAAGAATTACATTAGAATATATATATACACACATCTACATATATATATATGTCTGTGTGTGTATCTATCTATCTACTTACCTACCTATTTATATTCCTGTATCACAGGCCTTCAAAAACTGCTAGCTTGTATAATTATAGAACATAAAAGCTTAGAAATATATTGTGTAAATATATGTTTAAAAGTTAATGGTAACGAAAACTTAGATTGCTAATGAAAGCAAACAAACAGAAGCTGGATGATAAGGAATCTGTAAACCTGTTATAGACAACTGAGAAGAACAAAGAGCAGTTGTAAATTATGTAAATTTTAAAACTTCATTTTTACAATTAAGAAAAAATACTTCCAATGTCACAGCCCTAGACTTCAAAATACTTACAAGCCAACTAGCAGGGAAGTTGCTGATAGAGAAAAACTCTCACCTGATGAAGGCCAGCACACCAGGATGGCACCCAAAGTGACTGGTTTCTTTCCCTTTCAGCTCTGATGCAGCATGGGGCAGGGGGGAGGCCCCCGAAGAATCAGAAGACCGTGAATGGGAACGTCTAGCACATTGAGAATGCAGGGAATGCAGCATAAGGTCATCTCACATTCTTAGCTAACAGCCTAAGCAGAATGGATATATCATTTTTGGCTATGGAATAGAAAAATCTCTGGCTGCCAAGAAATAGGCCTGGAAAAACTTTTGATGCTTAGTTGGCTGGGAAAGTATGAACAGCCCTTGGGATAGTTTAACCCAAAGAAAGGTTCAAAATGAGTCATGCCAGGAAACCGAGAAGAGCTGATTAGAATGGGAAGATGAGCACAAACAGTAAGTGAAAACAAAAGGTACTAGTTACTTTGACCCTTCCTTGTCCTTTTTATACATTGTTCTAAGCCACACTCATCCCAGAAAGAAATCTGACATTAAGACCCAACAAATGTTCAAAATGCAAACTAGAAACTGGCAAAGCTAGGATGGGAACAAGATCTGAGTTTTTACTGTTCCAAGCAGCATCAAATATTTATACCAATGTATTTTGTAATTTTTGTAATACGTATCTAAGTTGCATATGCACATACATGATTTGGTTACTGTTTACTATTTTAATAAAGAGATTAGCTTTGTTAATTAAAAATTAGTATAAAAGCTTGATGCTTCCTACTACTTCAGACTCCATAAAGGCATTCAAGGTCTTCACTATTCGGCCCCCCTGCTATATAATTCAAGGCTCACCTCACATTGCATTTTCATCTGTATCCTCCTGTTATCATTCTGCATTCTTGAAACTTTCACTCTTAAACAACTGTATTTATGTAAATTCTATAGGAAGAATCATGCCAATTTTTTAAGATCTTTTACTAATATTTTCCAAAAGTACTTTTTTAAAATTCTTCAAGTGGAAATTTGTCTTCTGGGTTCTCACAATATTTTGCTTAGATTTCAGTTAAAATTGTTAAACCATCTCACCTGCCTTAGATATTCTTTACAATTTCTTCATAAAGTGTTTTTGAGGCAGGGCTCTGTCATTCATCTTCAAATCCTGATTCTTAAGATAGTATATATTACCATTTAAATTCTTGCTAATTTGAACTCAACTGAACACTATTCTATTTTTGTAACTGTTTTACAGTTTGTAAACTGCCTTCACACAGGTGATGGCAGAGTAACTGCACAACGGATGCAGTAAGAGGCTGGCACAACCTTTGGCTAAGCTTTCCCACTGACTAAATGTGTGGCCCTTAGCACATTACTTCACATATCTGTTTCAAGTTCTCATCATAAGGTGAGAATATGGTGAGGCTATAAAGCTCAAATGACCTAATGGCTTTAAAACACATGGACATAGAACAACATGCCATGTGAAATAAGAGCTATCATTGTTTTCCAAGTATTGGTTACCCCTGCTTCAAAGTTAGCCATGTACTGTTCTCCAGAAATCATTTAAGAAGAGCACCATTGAAGTAAAAAAAAAAAAAAAGTAAGAAAATACAGAAGTGGAAAATAAAGGGTACAAACAAAGGGCAAATCAACAGCTCCTTTCCCCCCCGCCCCCTACATCACTTGGTCATAATGAAAGAGACAAAATGAGGCAGACACTAAAATATCAGCAGCCGCATGTTTCTCCATACAAACTTAGATAAAGACACATGAATTCAAAAAATTCAAAAGGAGGTTTGATTCTCAGTGTTGAGCCTTAACAGCAATATTCCCCATCAAGCAAAACTGATGTGCTGCAACATTTTTAGGTTCTCCCTTGTACTTTCTGCTCACAAATTTATACCATGACTGTACTCATCACCTTTGCAATAACTGAATGATTATCATTTTTAATCACATTATATATAGGTAAGATTTCAGGTGTGTATAATCATTATTAAGTCATTAAGACTATTTTTCTGCTAAAAAAATTTTTTTACGTAGAGTAAGGAAATATTCAGAGACGTATCACTCCCATAGTTGCTGCCTCTCACTTTCATTCATGTATATATCTATATATATACATCTCCATCTTAATCAGTTTGATTCCCCAATTTTCAGGATATTCTTTTGTGCCTGAGCAGCACTTCTGGGCTAACTTTTGACCATGTTTATTAGTATTGCACATTCAGCTTCTCAGAATAACTCACTATCTCCATCATGTCCACATTTGTTCCAACTGGAAGCTCATCTTTCTCAATGCCGCCAGGTTTCTTTCTCCTTACTCTTCATCAATATTTGGTCAGTCATCAGGTTTTATTTCCATCTCTCTCCCAAATATTTTTATATCTATCTTAATTCTTCATGTCTTAATTTAGGTCCTTAAAGTTCTTCCACCCTTTAATAGCTTTCTGAGTTTCTTGTTATCAGTCTTACCTTGCTACCTTTTTTTTCTTCTATACAACACCAAGCGGCTTCATCAACATTCAGTTTGTTTTTGTCAATCCACTGTTTGACATTCGCCTTGATACAGTTTTGGTTGGAATATAAATTGTTTGGGCCATTTTTTATAAAGCCACACATATACCTACCCTATGACTTCCCAGGTGGCTCAGTGGTAAAGAATCCACCTGCCAAAGCAAGAGACACAGGAGATGTGGGTTCAATTTCTGGGTTAGGAAGATCCCCTGGAGGAGGAAATGGCAACCCACATCAGTATTCTTGCCTGGAGAATTCCATGGACAGAGGAGCTTGGCGGGCTGCAGTCCGGGTGGTTGCAAAGATTCAGACACGGCTGAGCGGCTGAGCACACAGGCTTACCTACCCCATGATCCAGTCATTCAATTCCTTGCTTTTTAGCTGAGAGAAATGAAAACTTACATGCCCACAACTAGACTTGAACAAGAATGGTTATGGCAGTGTCATTAAGCTGAGGTGTCCATCTATCAGTACAACAGATAACAGGATGTGGTGTAGCCCAAACAGGTAAATTTTCCCAGAATCATTTGAAAAGACCCTGATGCTGGGAAAGATTGAAGGCGGGAGGAGAAGGGGATGACAGAGGATGAGATGGTTGGATGGCATCACCCACTCAATGGACATGAGTTTGAGCAAGCTCCAGGAGTTGGTGATGGACAGGGAGGCCTGGTGTGCTGCAGTCCATAGGGTCACAGAGTTGGACACGACTGAGCAACTGAACTGAACTGAATTTCCCAGAAACAATAAGAAACAAAATACTGATATATGTAATGATATGGATGAATTTCAAAAATACTAAAACAAAGGAGCATGTATTGTATAATTCCATTTATGAGTTTCTCAACTAGGCAAGAATAATTTTTGTAAAAAATTCAGAATAGGGGATTCCTCTGGGGACAAAGGTATGGGGATTGACTAGGAAATGGCAAGAGAAGACTTTCTGGGGTGTTTCTAACCTTGATTGGCATTTAGGGTACAGAAGTATTTCATGTGTCGCAACTCAATGTGTATTACACTTGTTATTACTGCATTTCATTGTAGATTAATTTCACCTCAAAAGAAACAATAAACAATATTGAACTTGAAGCACTGTCAATCATTTGAGAATTGTGTGCTGATGTCTGAAATCTATTTTGAATTGACACAAAAATGATTGATGAAGAAAAATGGATGGATAGATATGTGATAAATTATAGGAAACTGTAAATTTGCAGAATACAGGTTGGGAACAACTGTGCATCACTATCAAATTCTTTCAAATTTCCTGTATATGAAAATTTTTCTTAGAAAAATAATTTAAAACTACTTGTATGTCTTTGAAACAAAATATAATATGTTTATCTTAACTTTCTGTTAAGGTGTGCTAAAACACATATAAGGATTAAGATAAATTAAGAAAACATAGCCTGTAAATAATTATCATTATGGGTGGTAAGAAAATCACTTACTTTCTTTTCTTTACTGATACTTATCTTTATAACTTAGTCTTAAATTCAAACTGCAGAAAAATCAAGAAACTGAAGCTGTATAACTGAGCCTGCACAGAAAACATCACTTAGATTTTCAGAGATGTAAATTTGTATGATAAACTCTTCAGTGTATGGTTGATTTTCTATATCTAGATGGCATGTATGTTCTTTTTACTTAAATATTGTGGTTTTTAACAGCTTACATTCAAATAGGAATATTTTCATATTGTAATTGCCTATATGCTGTAGAAATGTTTGAAAAGTAAATTGGTAATAAATGTTTAGTTTCTGTGTTTTTTTCTTTTTTTAAAAAATAACATGTTGCTGTATTTTTTCATCTTTCTGTCCTGCTGGTTGATTTATTTTTATCATGTATATTATACAATCATTTCTCTATTTTATTGAATTTCTCAAATTACAGATATACAGTATTGAGCACAAAGCAGGTTTTAAGAAGAGTGATTGGAATATTAATCTAAGTTAAAATAAATGGATCTATCAGTTCATAGGACTACTTCTCACTTCTTATGATCTGATACTTATCTAATAAATGTGGTCTGCTTTCACTCTTACCTTGTAAGCATGTTGTCTTTTTCATTGATTGTTGTAAAAGAAGCAATTCTTCAATATTTAAATATGGGAATGATATAATTATATACCTTATTCTTTATAAGTTAAGAGTGATGTTTCTCCATTGCAGAATTTAGGAGTTGCATAATAATGTTCTTTTTATTTATAGGCACATTATGAATAATGACCTGTAGGTCTGTTTTATATCATAATAATATGGATTAGAAATAGTTCATGTCTTTAGATTTAATACAATTACCTCAACTATAATATTTTTAGGCATTTATATAATTTTTGACTATTTATTCCTTCATAAATACAG